>SJYX01005249.1:171736-215188 GCA_006410675.1 Oreotragus oreotragus
CTTATTTACAGGGCACCAGCAGAGTTTCAAGAGAGCAAATGCAGGTGCTCGGGGCTGCTAGAGGTCTAGGTTCAGACCTGGCACATCCTGGCTTCTGCCACGATCTCTTGGCCAAAGCAAACCAGCAGGTCAGCCTGGATTTAAGGGCCAGGGGAGGGACCCTTGGGGAAAACTCTTTGAGGAACTGCAAGGCCATGTTGCAAAGGGAGTGGACACAGTAAAGGAAGGTGAGTTGGGGCCATTTTGTAGTCTGCTAGCATTCCCACATGGGCTTTCTAGGAGGCAGGTCTGTGTGTGACAGAGGCCATGTGCCTCCGTCCTCTTAATTTTGTTTTGACCTTGCTCGACTTTGGGGTCAGGGTGGCGAGGCAGGGGGTGTGGAACCGTGGGAGAAATTGAAAAAAAAAAAAAAGCCTTTATCGACCTTGCTTATATGGACCCATGAGCTCACCTAGTCTCAGCAATGCTGGAAAGGAAGGGTTGTCACCATGCTCTGGAGCCCGGGGGTTTAGGGACTTTCTTGTGCTCCCACAGATAGAGTGACAGAGCTGGGATGGGATTCAGAGCTCCTTGACTCACAGCCCAGCTCTCTTCTGCTATATGCCACTGGGGGAGGGAGGAAACTTGCTGCCTCTAACAGATCAAAGGGAAGTCCACTCTCCTCCTAGAGTATGTTGAATGGTGGACTCGATGAGAATCGCCGTTGAGGAGCAGGCCGGGTAGGGTTCCAGAAGTGGACTGGATAGCCTCTGAGAGTTATCTGGGGAAGGAGGGCTCCCTCCCTCCCCATCATGGTCCTGTCTCTGCCCACTCACCTGCAGAAAGTGTGAGGGGTTGGACAGGCCGCCTGTGCCTCTCTCCTTGGCACCAGTAAGCGTGTCCTCCTAGAGACCCTCCGGTCACCAGACAGCCTGAGGGCGTCTGACCTAACCCTCCTGCAGCGTGGTTAATGGGACAAAGACGAGCTCTGCAAGCAGGCTTGGTCCAGCTTCTGTCCCATTTCCTGTCCCGACATCTTTCTGAGCTTTGCTTACCTATGTGTGCAAAGGAGTCAATGATACTGGACTCACAATGTTACTCCAGGGATTAAGCATGGGGAACGTTCTGGGATATACAGCCCTGCTTTTCCTCTTTCACAGGGCCTAGCACATGGGTGGCCACCAGAAGGTGTCCAGTGTGTCAATGGGGAGATGGACAAGTCTGAGGAAATGTGAAGCTGAGGTGGTGCTGAGAAAAACAAAATCTTCTACGACTCTGGGCAAGGTCAACATTCCACATTTTGAAATGCGCTGGTGGTTGACATCAGAGATGCTTATGGGGAGCTGCTGCTGGGTCAGTTGATTGAAGGAGAGGCGTGAGCATGGTCGATGGGCCATTAATAGGTGTGTCTCATACTCATTTCTCAGCTCTTTTCTGTACAAGGTGGCATGGTGTCTTCCTTCCTCTGGTGTGTTACCCGCACGTCTTCAGTATCTGCGTCCATGAATGATGGCAGGGAGAAAGCAAAGAACAAGGTTTGTGGTCCACGGTTAGAGACATGGAAATTAGGGAGAATGGAGATGCTGGGGGAGATGAATGTGAAGGCGTGAGGGAAAAGAACTAGATACAAGTAGGACATTGAAGGAAATATTTTCTAGGAGATAACTGTGTGCCTCCCATAGCCCCATATGTAAAGCCTCAGCACATAGGCAGGCAGGGAGGGAAGGCTTTGGGTTCCTACCATATGAGAGATTCAGGGCTAGAAACTCTTTAATTTCAGTAACAAGACCCAGGTCAGAAGACCTGAAGGTCAGCCCCCCTTTTTTCCTCTTCCCTCCATCCCCAACCTAGTCTCCTCTTCTTGGAGGCTTTTAGATGCTCAACTGGGGGCATGATGGTGTGTCTTCAGGGACCAAGGCTTCTAATAGCACAGAAGAAGGTGCATTGCCTTTGGAGCAAATAGACACACGGTGAGATCCCAGCTCAAAATTGATGTCCTCTTTTTGAGCTGTTCACTGGTCTGTTAACTGGGATAGTAATACCTTCCCCGTGTCTTTGGATGGTGTTTGGCTGAGACTGTAGAACCAACCTGGGCCGTTGGAGTCAAGGGTGGAAGTGTCAGTGGCTCAGAGGAGCAGTACTATGACCAGCCTTCCAGAAGGGTGGCTCCTCATTCCCTCCACATCAGGATGCAAAGCTCCGGGAGCTGTGTGGGGAAGACCAGATGCAGGGTACACCCAGGGATGGTGGCGAATGGGGATAGCAGAGAGTGATAACGCCCTCAGGGGCCTCAGCCAGCTCAGCTGGAACTGAGGACCGGCTGCTTGGCCCAGTTCTTGGCTAGAGAGAACGTTGGCATCCATGGGGATGTGGAGGAGGAGAGGACACCTCAGTGCTCCTGATGGGTCTGATCTTGCCCAGGAGCAGGGCAGGAGCATACTGGGCACCTCCCGTCTGGGCTCTTGCTGGCCCGTCCCAGACGCATAGCCCTCGTGGCTTCTCAGGACTGCTGGTTGCTGGGCTGGCGGAAGTAGGGAGAGCTGCTGGTGCTTTCTACTCTTGGGATGAGAGGAATTCCTTCAACAGCCTGTCAGGGGGCCAGCCACCACCAAGACACCATGGGCCCCTTCCCACAAAGGGCAGCCAAGTGGGTGCTTTGGGGGAGAAGGATATAGGCCCTGCCCCCAGAGAGTGGCCAAGCTTAACTGGAGAGAAAATTCACACTCCGAAAGAGTTATGAGCAAGAGAATGGGTACCCAACTGTGAGACCCTGGCTAGAGACGGCACCATGCCTACAGCCTGTGGGGAAGGGTGCCGTGTCCACAAGGGTGCCTTGTGGCTCTGCAGTAGTCAAATGGGCCCATCCAACTCAGGCAACCACAGGAACCCCTCTTGGATAATGTTGTCAGCTGTTGCTTTCCAAAGGGTGCTCCCTGCATCTGGTCTTCCTTACACGGCGCCCGGAGCTTTGCGTCCTGATGTGGAGGGAATGAGGAGCCATCCTTCTGGAAGGATGGTCATAGCGCTGCTACTCTGAGCCACTGACACTTCCACCCTTGGCCCCAATGGCCCAGGTTGGTCCTACAGTCTCAGCCGAACACCATCCAAAGAATCGCTAAGGTCGTTGTTTGGAATGCCGACCAGGTATAACACAAATCATAAACCTGAGTGCCTATAACATCTAGGCAGGGATAGCTAAGCACAGAGCGGGGGAATGTAAGGAGAGCAGGGCGATGTGAGGGGAGCAGGGGGACTGTGAGGGGAGCAGGGGGACTGTGAGGGGAGCAGGGGGACTGTGAGGAGAGCAGGGCGACTGTGAGGAGAGCAGGGGGACTGTGAGGGGAGCAGGGGGACTGTGAGGAGAGCAGGGCGACTGTGAGGGGAGCAGGGGGACTGTGAGGAGAGCAGGGGGACTGTGAGGAGAGCAGGGGGACTGTGAGGAGAGCAGGGGGACTGTGAGGAGAGCAGGGGGACTGTGAGGAGAGCAGGGGGACTGTGAGGAGAGCAGGGGGACTGTGAGGAGAGCAGGGGGACTGTGAGGAGAGCAGGGGGACTGTGAGGAGAGCAGGGGGACTGTGAGGAGAGCAGGGGGACTGTGAGGAGAGCAGGGGGACTGTGAGGAGAGCAGGGGGACTGTGAGGAGAGCAGGGGGACTGTGAGGAGAGCAGGGGGACTGTGAGGAGAGCAGGGGGACTGTGAGGAGAGCAGGGGGACTGTGAGGAGAGCAGGGGGACTGTGAGGAGAGCAGGGGGACTGTGAGGAGAGCAGGGGGACTGTGAGGAGAGCAGGGGGACTGTGAGGAGAGCAGGGGGACTGTGAGGAGAGCAGGGGGACTGTGAGGAGAGCAGGGGGACTGTGAGGAGAGCAGGGGGACTGTGAGGAGAGCAGGGGGACTGTGAGGAGAGCAGGGGGACTGTGAGGAGAGCAGGGGGACTGTGAGGAGAGCAGGGGGACTGTGAGGAGAGCAGGGGGACTGTGAGGAGAGCAGGGGGACTGTGAGGAGAGCAGGGGGACTGTGAGGAGAGCAGGGGGACTGTGAGGAGAGCAGGGGGACTGTGAGGAGAGCAGGGGGACTGTGAGGAGAGCAGGGGGACTGTGAGGAGAGCAGGGGGACTGTGAGGAGAGCAGGGGGACTGTGAGGAGAGCAGGGGGACTGTGAGGAGAGCAGGGGGACTGTGAGGAGAGCAGGGGGACTGTGAGGAGAGCAGGGGGACTGTGAGGAGAGCAGGGGGACTGTGAGGAGAGCAGGGGGACTGTGAGGAGAGCAGGGGGACTGTGAGGAGAGCAGGGGGACTGTGAGGAGAGCAGGGGGACTGTGAGGAGAGCAGGGGGACTGTGAGGAGAGCAGGGGGACTGTGAGGAGAGCAGGGGGACTGTGAGGAGAGCAGGGGGACTGTGAGGAGAGCAGGGGGACTGTGAGGAGAGCAGGGGGACTGTGAGGAGAGCAGGGGGACTGTGAGGAGAGCAGGGGGACTGTGAGGAGAGCAGGGGGACTGTGAGGAGAGCAGGGGGACTGTGAGGAGAGCAGGGGGACTGTGAGGAGAGCAGGGGGACTGTGAGGAGAGCAGGGGGACTGTGAGGAGAGCAGGGGGACTGTGAGGAGAGCAGGGGGACTGTGAGGAGAGCAGGGGGACTGTGAGGAGAGCAGGGGGACTGTGAGGAGAGCAGGGGGACTGTGAGGAGAGCAGGGGGACTGTGAGGAGAGCAGGGGGACTGTGAGGAGAGCAGGGGGACTGTGAGGAGAGCAGGGGGACTGTGAGGAGAGCAGGGGGACTGTGAGGAGAGCAGGGGGACTGTGAGGAGAGCAGGGGGACTGTGAGGAGAGCAGGGGGACTGTGAGGAGAGCAGGGGGACTGTGAGGAGAGCAGGGGGACTGTGAGGAGAGCAGGGGGACTGTGAGGAGAGCAGGGGGACTGTGAGGAGAGCAGGGGGACTGTGAGGAGAGCAGGGGGACTGTGAGGAGAGCAGGGGGACTGTGAGGAGAGCAGGGGGACTGTGAGGAGAGCAGGGGGACTGTGAGGAGAGCAGGGGGACTGTGAGGAGAGCAGGGGGACTGTGAGGAGAGCAGGGGGACTGTGAGGAGAGCAGGGGGACTGTGAGGAGAGCAGGGGGACTGTGAGGAGAGCAGGGGGACTGTGAGGAGAGCAGGGGGACTGTGAGGAGAGCAGGGGGACTGTGAGGAGAGCAGGGGGACTGTGAGGAGAGCAGGGGGACTGTGAGGAGAGCAGGGGGACTGTGAGGAGAGCAGGGGGACTGTGAGGAGAGCAGGGGGACTGTGAGGAGAGCAGGGGGACTGTGAGGAGAGCAGGGGGACTGTGAGGAGAGCAGGGGGACTGTGAGGAGAGCAGGGGGACTGTGAGGAGAGCAGGGGGACTGTGAGGAGAGCAGGGGGACTGTGAGGAGAGCAGGGGGACTGTGAGGAGAGCAGGGGGACTGTGAGGAGAGCAGGGGGACTGTGAGGAGAGCAGGGGGACTGTGAGGAGAGCAGGGGGACTGTGAGGAGAGCAGGGGGACTGTGAGGAGAGCAGGGGGACTGTGAGGAGAGCAGGGGGACTGTGAGGAGAGCAGGGGGACTGTGAGGAGAGCAGGGCGACTGTGAGGGGAGCAGGGGGACTGTGAGGAGAGCAGGGTGATGTGAGGAGAGGAGGGCGATGTGAGGAGAGCCGGGGACTGTGAGCAGAGCAGGGCGATGTGAGGAGAGCAGGGGGACTGTGAGGGGAGCAGGGTGATGTGAGGAGAGCCTGGCGATGTGAGGGGAGCAGGGCAATGTGAGGAGAGCCGGGGGCAGCGCCCGGGGGCTCCTCTTTCCCGGTAAGGGATGCTCAGGGTCCCGTAAGGTAGATTCCCACGTGAGGGTCTGCTGCAGCTACTGACTTCTGTGTCTCAAGAGGAGGCAGAAATCTGGACTTTACTGTGAAATCTCTTAACTCTTAAATGCTGGCAACGAATTACTCAATTTTTAAGCTCTCTGTTGGCCAACTCTGCCTGTGGCAGGGCTGATAAGACTTGCAGACTGCTGGGTGGCAATGTCTGGCGTTGCTTATATACTGTCAACTTTGGCGTGTTAAAATGCGGGCACGGAGTGAAGTGAGCCCACTCGCCTTTCCCTGGACTTTCTCGCCGGGAGCCGACGGGCATCCTGAGCCCCTGTGTCCCCCTGGCGCCTCGGGGCCCCCCACTCTCCGTGCATCTTAGTCTTCTAGCCCTTGCTGCTTGCTGCCGTGTTTTGCTGACTGGCCTTAGGATCCTTCCTTGTATTTGCAGGAAGTCCTTGGATTTATTAATCATCATTTTTCAAAGTCCATGTTAAATGCTAATTAAGTGTATGGAGGTCAACTCTTTAGATAGAGGTTCGTGGTCTTGGTTTGGCCCCTAACATCACTCCATACTACTGCTGCTAGTTGCTTATCCCAGAGCTGGCAGTTTGTGGGCCTGGTAGCTCTGTAGGGCCCTGGGGGTTCCTGAATGTGATACTGGGAATTGGCCAATTTTTTCAAAGCCTGGCTAATGTACTTGGTGACTCTCTGAGCTCCTACTCTGCACAGTTCTATCTGAGCACTGGGAGGCAACTGAGAGGTGAGGCTGGTCCCTTCCTGCAAGTGAGACATGGTTTAGGAAAACCTGAAAAGTGAGCCTGTAGCTCAAGGCAGTAAATGCATGAGATCTGCTTAGACCAGGCTCCCCTGGGATGCTGCGCCCTCTGTGACTCTAGTTCCTCTTCAGGTAACAGTGTGCTTTTCTTGAAATGGATTAAATGTTAATCGAACAGCTAAGATGCATCAGGCTGTTCTAGATACTGGGGTTACAGAAGGACTGAGACACACATGCTCTCTGACTTCAAAGAGTTGACATTCTAGTGGAGGCAGTGGGAAGACACTGAAAAAAAATCAATGAATAACCCGAAGTAATTTGTTAGTGATAACCTCCCTGAAGAAAGATAAGGCAAGGTAAAAAGAGAGTGGTTTGCTGTTTTAGTTGCACTGATCAGAGCTGATGCTTCCGAGGAGGACGATAAGGATGTGATGGAAACCATTAAGCAAGATCTGACTGAAGAGCAATTCCAGCAGTTGGAGAGCGCGTGCAAAGGTCCTGGGGCTGGAATGAGCTTGGCATACACTGGAGGATCAGTGAGGAGGAGGGTGTGCCTGGTGCAGGGGGAGCCCAGTGAAGGGTTGGGGGGTGGGAGCTGAATGTGGGAAGGGGTCCAGGGTCTGAGCACAGAGTGGTCTCCGGAACCACTGAGAGGGCACTGGAGCTGCTATGGGGCTCCTTGCGTGGGCCCTTGGTGTGGGAATTAGACAGGCCCCTGCTTCATGTCTTACCAAGCAAATTCACAAGCGTGAGTGTAGCCTTCTGGCAGCTACCGTGTCCGCTTCCTGCAAGGAACAAGTAATCAACCTAAAGAGCTCTGCATTTATTTATTTATTTATTTATTTGAGCTTCCATTTTACTTTATTTTACTTTACAGTACTCTATTGGTTTTGGCATACATTGACATGAATCTGCCACAGGTGTACACGAACTCCCAAACATGAACCCTCCTCCCACCTCCCACCCCACATCATCCCTCCTGGGCCTGCCTTGCTGCTCCAAGGACTCTCCTTCTGGAAAGCCTGAGAGGACATGCTCTTTGCAGAAACATCTTTCCTCTTTCCTTCAGCAGGGAATTCAAACCCAACCACGGCTAACCTTTCCTCAGTCACCTGATGAGAGTCAGGCAGGACTGCTCCTGAGCCGTGCAGGCCTCTCCCCTGGCGGCCTCTGCTTGTTTGCATGTGTGCCAATACGCACGCAGATTTGGGCTGCTGTTGTGTATTTGTGTGCATGTGTGTGGTGGGGTGGGTGGAGGGCAGCGTGCTCTTGGGTCCTGCCTTTGCCTGCCTGCTTCCCCCATCCCACCTCCACTGGGTTCTCCATGTATTCAAACCCCATGGGGTCAGTCCAGCCAGGGGATGAGGCTATACTCTACGCAGAAATGGGAAGCCTCAGAGACAGATAAAAAGTGGGGAAAAATACTTTTTCTATATAATGGGGGACACTGTTTGCACATTTAATTCAGCGACCAATTAAAAAAAATTATGACCTTTTCTTTCTTTGACGGGAGTTGTCCTTTCAAGTCTGGCTAGTTTTAGCTTCCAAAAGAAGGGAAGCGGCGGAATAAACTAGCCTGGCACCCAGAGGGGCTCCAGAGCCAGGAAGACGATGAACAGGGAGAATTTTGCCCTGGGGCTGTGTGTCCCCTTCTAGTTGTTTGGTGTCTCTTCCTATGAGGATGGAACCAGGCCCAGAATGGCTGCCTGCCCCAGGGAAGGCAGAGCGAACACACCCTGGGTTCATTAATCCCTCCCAGTGAATGTACAGGGAATGACCCCACTTTTTCAACATGGTCAGACAGTAGGGCCTTTCCCAGTGGCAGGTATACCCTCCTCCAGGTTGGGACACAGTGGGGACATCAGAAAGAACAAGGGCTTGGGAATTACACAGCTGGACTCAGTCTTTTTTTAAAAATTAATTTATTTTCATTGGAGGCTGATTACAGTATTGTGGTGGTTTTTGCCATACATTGACATGAATCAGCCATGGGTGTACATGTGTCCACCATCCTGAACCCACCCTTCCACCTCCCTCTCCACTCCATCCCTCTGCTGCTGCTGCTAAGTCGCTTCAGCCGTGTCTGACTCTGTGCGACTCCATAGTCAGCAGCCCACCAGGCTCCCCTCTCCCTGGGATTCTCCAGCCAAGAACACTGGAGTGGATTGCCATTTCCTTCTCCAATGCATGAAAGTGAAAAGTGAAAGTGAAGTTGCTCAGTTGTGTCCCGACTCACAGCGACCCCATAGACTGCAGCCTACCAGGCTCCTCCGTCCATGGGATTTTCCAGCCAAGAGTATTGGAGTGGGGTGCCATTGCCTTCTCCCCCATCCCTCTGGGTTGTCCCAGATCTGTAAAGTGAAAGTAAAAGCTACTAAGTTGTGTCCGACTCTTTGTGACCCCATGGACTATACAGTTCATGGAATTCTCCAGGCCAGAGTACTAGAGTGGGTAGCTGTTCCCTTCTCCAGAGGATCTTCCCAACCCAGGGATCAAACCCAGGTGTCTCCCGCATTGCAGGTGGATTCTTTACCAGCTGAGCCACCAGGGAAGCCCTGTAAATCTGGAGTCACTGGTAAAATAGGGAAACTAATCCCTACCCGCCCCTAGAGCTTGAGGAAGTTTAAATGAGACAGTGTGTGGGAAGGGCCCCGTGTTCCCTGGCCCAGAGCAGGTGATTAGTAAGTGACGTCCCCCTGCCCCTTCCACGACACAGCGTCCCTGAGGTCTGACATTCTGCCCAGAGCCAGGCTGTAGTCATGACTCCCGTTTTCCAGATGCAGAGACTGAGGCACTGCAGGGTGACGTTTGGGCGTCTGGGTTCTCCAGTGGAAATTTTCTAAAGCGATTCAGAGTGAGGAGCCGTGGGGTGGGCCTGAGGGAAGAGGAGCCGGAGCAGCTGACGTGTGCGTGGCCTTTGGAGTTGGTGCATCTGGGGTGAGAGCCCCAGCGCTGGCTTTGTGGCCGGTGGCTTGAGCAAGTTACAGCTTTGTCTTCTCATCTTTAAGATGGGGATAGTAGTGGGACAGCGCCATGAGAATGTGATGAGGGTTTCACTAGATAGGGCATTTGCAGTTCTTAGGATGGTCCCTGGTTGTGTAGCAAGCGCTCCATAAATGTCCCTGCAGTACTGTGGTGATGCTCCTGCTGATGGTGGTTATGGGGATGATGATGAAGATGAAGGTGATGGTGGTGATGATGGTGGTGACAGTGAGGAGGATGAAGGTGATTATGAAGATAGTAATGATAATGCTGGTGCTGCTGCTGACGTGAATGGCAGCGCAGTTTGTGCTTCCCATCAGAACTGTAGCCTTTGGTACCACCTTTGCCTTCTTCGGAGACATGAGGTCTCAGCCCAATCACAGAATCCTCAAAGGTGCTTTTTAAAAAAAAAAAAATTATTACATTTCTAGTTAGTGGGTGGGAGTGAGGTATGGGCAAGCAGTCCTTACTGTGTGGGGCTAACGGGGCCTGGGAATCCCAGGCCTTGAGGCTGTGGGGTGTGAATGAATGTTTCAGGGAGATGCTTGAGCAGAAGCACCGGACACCGGAACGTCCTTCTCTGCCCCCTGGTGGGACCAGCACCACCGAGAGAAGCAGGAGTTGGTTTTGGCTGCTGGAAGAAGGATCCATGAACTGCTCACCTCAGTGGCTCTGATGCTGGATCGTTGTTCTGGTTATCTATTGCTAGGTGATGAGCCATCCCCAAACTAAGTGGCTTAAAACAAAAACCATGTTATTATCTCTCATGTTTTCCTCGGGTCAGAAATTTGGTAAGGGCTCAGCCGGACGATTTTTAATTGAAGTCTGTCCTGCGACTCCAGTCAGACAGTGGCCGTGTCAGATATGGGGGAGTGAGGAGAAGGAGAAGCTGGAGGCCGGCAGGGCACCTCTCCTTCTTCACGTGGACCCTCTGAATGCACTAGTTTGAGCTTCCTCACGACATGGTGGCCTTAGGGTAGGAGAATTTCTTCCGTGGCAGCTCAGGGCTCTAGCATAAGTGTTCCCGCAAGCCAGGAGGGAGCCTGGACTTGTCTGTTCCCGAGTCCCGGCTGGCTCTAGGGAGATGTCAGGGCCAGGGTGGGACCCTGCATCCTGTGGCTTTTGTGGCCTGAACACTCGTGGTCCTATTTGAGAGTAGCCTGAAGGCAACTGATGGCAAACGATGTTTCTTTTGACAAGGCACAGAATGCAGTCAGCCTAAGGGCAGAGCTGGAGCCAGGCTTGTGAGTGGCTGAGGGAGAGGGCCTGACTAGGGGTGGAGGCCCAAGGTGGGGCCTTCTTGGTCCACAAGACCTGTAGCATCCCCTCCCTGAGCTGGCAGTACTATTTCTGCCTTGACATAGCTTCTGAGAGTCCCTCCCTTCTCATGGTGGTTCTTACCTCTTGTAATGAAGGTAAGTGGTGGTCCTGAAGGAATGAGACTTGGGAACCTCCCAAGGGCCCCAGAAAGAGCCCTTGAGAAATTCCTCTGCCTAAGGTGCTTGGTTCAGCCAGCGCAAGTCCAGGTGTGGTGGTCTGTGCCTGGGTGTGTAAGAGACGGGGCTCACATCTGGGTCAGGGGTGCAATGAGCCAGCCTAAAGCCAGGGTGGAGGCATGCTTCCTGGAGGACAGGAGGACAGTGGCAGCTGGCAAACAGATGTTCTACTTGGCATTGCTTCCCCCATGAAAAAGGTACTTCTCATCAAAAACTGGTCTTTCCAACACAGGCATCACAGAGGTAGAAAATAGTCACATTGAAGGTGATATTTATGTCCAAACTGGCAATACCTTGACATTAATTATCCCGCTATAATTAAATCTAGTAATCCATTACATTGCTGTTACATAAGGCTCTAGTGAGGATAATGGGACTCTGAAGAATAAAGTTTGTCATTTAAAACCCAGGACCAAAAGACCTGGAATGCTATCTGTGATTTTTTTTTTTTTTTACCCCTCTTTTTTCCCTAGTGACTTACTCCTCATTGAATAAACATTTGGTGAAAATTGGCACTAAAAATACATGAGTGAGAGCACTGTGCCTACTTTCCTCAGGGAAGGTAGGCAGTCATCAGCAATATAGGATAGATTTCAGTGTAGGTAGGATTGGGGTGTTCACCAAAGCCAACATAGGGGGTTAAAGAAGGCTTTCTGTAGGAAATAATGTATGAGCTGAGTCTCACAGGACAGGCATGGATCAGCCAGGGTGAACAGTGGGGAAAAGACATCCCAGGTGAGGGATCAGCAAGTACAGGAGCTTGAGAAGGGAGGGCAGGAACCTGGAGGGATAGCTTTTTTCGGGAAAGTACAGTAGACACTTAAAGGAAGAATTGGAGTCAAGGAAGTGAGAAGACTCTGGATACCGTGCTGGGGGCTGGAATCAACCCTGGAGACGTGGGAGCCATCACAGGGAGGGTGTTGAAAGCCCTGCGTGGATGGGGTGGGGGCCTGGGGCCAGGGAGGAAGGGTGGTGCCAGTATTGGGGTGAGCATTGACGTAGCCCTGATGAAGGCAGGAATAATTGGGGAAAAGGGAACACTTGTGAGGACTATTTTGGAAGTACAGAACTCAGGATGAGGCTCCAATTCTTAAAAATAAACTTTTAATTTTAGGATAGTTTTTGATTTACAGAAAAAGGGCGAAGATGGTACAGAGAGTTCTCATATACCCCACACCCAGATCCCCCCCATCAGGAGCATCTTTTATTCGTGTTGTACATTTGTTAATGATTAATGAGCCATTACTGATGCATTTTTATTAACTAAAATCCACGCTTTACTCAGACTGGCTGCTGTGCCTTTTCTGCTCTAGGTTCCCGTCCAGGACACCACACTACTCCAGTCATCACGTCTCCTCAGACTCCTCTTGGTTGTGACAGTTTATCAGACTTCCCTTGATGTTGATGACCTTAACCATTTTGAGGAGCACTGGTTGGGTATGATTTGGCGTGTCCCCCAGTTGGGATTTGTCTGGTGTTTTCTCATGATCAGGTTGGGGTAATGGATTTAGCGGAGGGCTTCCTAGGAGGCTCAGTGGCAAAGAATCCACCTGCCAAGCGGGAGACATGGGTTCCCTCCCTAGGTCTGAAAGATGCTCTGGAAAAGGAAATGGCAGCCCACTCCAGTATTCTCGCCTGGGAAATCCCATGGAAAAGAGGAGCCTGGCTACAGTCCATGGGGTCCCAAAGAGTCAGACGCGAGTTCGCAACTGAGCAACAGCAATGGCTTTAGGGGAAGAAGAGCACAGAGACAGAGCGCCCTTCTGCTCACATCTCATCCAGGAAGCATGCTGTCAACACGGCTGATCACTGCTGACGCTGACCCGGACCACCTGGCCGAGGCTGTGTTGGTCAAGTTTCTTCACCATAAAGTTATTTTTTGTTTCCCTTTTCCTATACTGTCCTTTTGGGAAAGACGCCACTGTGTGCAGCCCGCACTTAAGGAGCTAGGGGGCTATGCTCCACGTCCTCTTCTGTGAGCCACGGCCCTCGTCGCGTGGTCGGTCTTGCAGCTGCCACGCTCTTCTTTCTATGAAGCAGAGAAGGCCATTCAGTTCAACTTAATTCACGTCAAACCCACAGGCACTTTTGCATGTTGACTTTTGCCGGTGTGTCAGACCTGGCACTGATCTCCAGAAACGGCAAGATGAGGGAGACACATTCTCAGCCCTTGAGAAACCTGTCCCTGTGCGTACCTTCCTGCCATACGCAGTCTCCAGCCTCATGGCTTCCAAGACAATCTAAATTTGCTGGAGGTTCCAGCCCTGCCCCTTGCAGCTTCTCACCCCTGGGGCGCCTCCCTGAGTGCTCTGTTGAGGAGAAGGGAAGAGAGCAGCCTTATTGCTTTTGGGCTTTTGCTTGGCAGATTCTGGGGGTAGAGGCACTGCGGACATGCCTTAGCCTCAACATTGGAGGCTGTCTTTCCAAATACCTATCTTTCATGTCACTGTTGTGTTTCTGAGAAAAAAGTTTTGTAAACACTTACTGATTATAGCCAAGAAGGTGACAACTGCATTTGGTTGACTTTGCTGCCATTTAACCCTGAGCTGTTAGGAGATTCACATGTGCTTTAGCCTCTCAGGGTCTCAGCCCCCAGGCTCCTTTAGATGGGAGCAGCTGGGATGGGGTCAACCCCCTGTGGGGGGGTAGCTTGCTCTGTCAGTCCTTTTCAGCAGGTACGTTGGACCTCTGCCCAGGTCAGTAGAGTAGCTAAGCACATGGGTCTGGAGCCATGCTCCTGAGTTGGAATTCTGGGTCCAGCACTTACTAACTGTGGGACCCAAGGTGAATGTCTCCCTTTTCTCACCTGTAAAGTGCAGGTAATCTTATTACCTACCTCCTAGATGGCTGTCAAGATTTAAAGAGTTAATGCAAAATGGCAACCCACTCCAGTATTCTTGCCTGGAGAATCCCAGGGACAGGGGAGCCTGGTGGGCTGCCGTCTGTGGGGTCGCACAGAGTCAGACAGGACTGAAGCGACTTAGCAGCAGCAGCAGCAGCAGCAGCATGTAAATAGGTGCCTAGCACAGGGCAGATCTTTACCTAGGAAGTGTTGACTGTTAAAATTTCACTCCCAGGCAGGAGAGACTTGTGTCTTTGTGAGTGAAACAATGGATTTGGGGTTCTCATTTACTTACTTATTCATTCATCTGCTTAAAAATGTTTTAAGATGACCAATAGAATTTATTAAACATATTTACATATATTCACATATTCTTTCATAGTTAAGTACAAAAATAGACATTTACAGTTTCAAAATTTTCACCGGAAGTCTTTCTGTGCTGGTGAGAGTAATAGATTTTACTGTGAGATGAATAAGGAGCTAAGTTTCTTTGTGTGACTCATTCTAAATATGGCTGACATGGTAAGTCAGAGGTACTATCACTGGAGACTAGTGTTTCCTTCACTGGTAATCCAAATATAACTCGTGGTGCCCCATGTCCCAGGCTCTGTGTCGAGTCACTTTAGGAAAAGAAAACACCAGGAAACATAATATGTGCTTAACAGTTCTTTACTGAATCCTTTGAAGCCTGTCAGAAGATCCCGTTCCTAGCTCACAGCAACACGTCTTAGAATCCTTGTCCTCTTTCGCTCTCCCGCTTTGTCTCTTGTAGCCACTGTCTCCCCGGACTCTCCAGATTCGTCACCTTTTATTGTCCGTTTGTGCTCGAGTCTCTTTGCTCCTCCTTCTTTCTGCCCCTATTTTTATCCTTCCAAAGCCTACAAATCAGCCCAGGAAGCCTGAGGAGGTGGAGCAGATACAGTGGCTGATGTTGGGTTCCTGTCAGGCCTTCTCTGGTGACTCAGTGGTAGAGGATCTGCCTGCCAGTGCAGGAGATGCCGTTTCCATGCCTGGGTTGGGAAGATCTGCTGGGGGAGCAAACGGCAACCCACTCCAGTATTCTTGCTGGGGAAATCCCATGGACAGAGGAGCCTGGTGGGCTACAGTCCATGAGGTCGCAAAGAGTCAGACACGACTAAGTGACTCAGTAGCAATAACAACAACATCGGGTCCCTGTTAGGGGGCCGGGAGGGAGGAGTATTCTGACCTGACTTGTCCTGGCGCATCAGTTCTGAGTGCCTCCGCGTGAGTACCTGTCCCAGGTGATGGGAAGGAAGCTGTGGTGTGCATAAGGAGCCCTGTGCCTGCCCAGGGCTGGGAGGAGGGGCATGAGAATATACTTCTCACCAGCTTCCTTCTGAACAGTCCTGAGCCGGGTTGATACAACAGGGAACTGAATGTAATTCTGACTCGGACTCAGCTTGGCAGATCCAGTGGGCCTCAGTTTCTCAGGAGACCAGGAGAGGACAAGGCAGAATGAGTTGAGGCTTTCCAACTGGACAGTCTAAAGCTGAGAGGGAAGTGTCTGTCCCGTTGGGGGTCACCGTGTCAGGACTGCAGGTCCTGGCATCCTTCAGATCTGAGCTCTGCTCCAGCATCACCTGGACCCACTGTGGGACTGGACCAGAAGCCTGGCTTCCCTGAGGCTGGGTTTCCTCATCTGGGGCTGCAAGGCATGTCAGCCCCTCCCAGGGCTGTGAGGAAGTCTAACTGAGATAACTGATCAGAGTGCAGGTTTTGTTTTTCTGTGATGGCCCCTCTCCCTCTTCCACCTCCTCTCCTGGATGAAGGCACAGGCTACAAGCTTAGCCCTGCCAGGAAGGTGCCCAGCTCCACCTGGGGCCCCATGGAGACAGCCCTGCCTGGAGCCTCCTGCTTTCAGCTTAGAGGGCATCAGCCCACTTGCTTCCCTCTGTGTCTTTTGACATGCGTGCTCCGTTTGTCACCGCGGCCCTGCCCTGTGCAAGGCGCTGTGGGGCTGGAGAGAGTTCCCGCCCTTGCTCAGAGGATTATGATCTGGATAGGACAATAAGATCGAGAAAGAAGAAACCAAAGTGGATGCTGATGATGGCTGTGGACTCAGGAACACAGAAGAATGTTCATCTCTCGACTTCATGGGCACTAGCGGTGGTCTCGGCTTACACACCTCTGGAGATGAGGAGCTCTCCGTCTCCTGAGGAAACCCATTCTCTTGTTGGGCAGCTCAACAGTGAGAAAGCTCCTACGTAATGTTGGGCAAAATCTGTCCTATGCCTTCTCATGGGTCTTAGATCAGTGTTTTGGGCCACATGACAGCTTTACTCTTTCTCCCAGATCAGTCCCTCAGTTATCTGAAGGTAATATGCATTCACCCTGTGGTCCTCTTGATAAACCAAACCCCACCAGTTTCCTACTGATCCTTGGTCCATCAATATTTATTGAGTCCTTGCTTTGTGTCGGGTGCTCTGCAACTCTGCTAGGTGCTGGGGTGAGCTCTCCACAATTATGCATCTTACATTCTCAGGAGGGAGAGAGGCAGAGGCAAAAAGCAAGATTATCTCAAACAATATCTATAAGGAACCCAGAACAGGATGACATTGATCGAGGGTGACTGGGGGCCACTTTTGACTTCTGAGCTAAGACCTGTGTGATGGAATCAGACCTGTGAAGGCCTTTGCTTCTGTAAGGGAGACCTTTGCCATCGCCAAGATCCCGAGGTGGGAATAAAGGCTGACTGGTTAGAAGAACAGAGAGATAACGGCTGTATGGCCAGACCTTAGTGAGGGGAGGGGAGAGAGTGGCCAGGTGAGGTGAGAGAGGTGGGGGAAGGCACACCTTCTAGGCTCTGGGCTTTGAGGCCCAGGTGAGGAAGTCAGTTTTATTTTAAGTGTGATGGGAAATTATTGGAGGGTTTTTCTAAGACAGTGACAGGGCTATTTCCCATTTAGTGATCACTCTGGCTGCTCTGTGGAAAGCAAGAGTGGGAGCAGAAAGGGTATCATTGCCCAGGTTTTGGATCCTAGGAGACTGACTTTGACAAGCACTGGACAGATCAGAAGCTAAATGTCTGGTCTTTTGCAAGGACTGGGGTCAATGAGAGCCTCTGAGTCTTGGTTACTTGAATACCCAACTCCCATGGGTATTTTCTAATCTTGTAAAATGTGTGTCTCTCCTTATTTCCCCCCATTTCTGGGTAAACTGTGGCCAGTAGGAAGCCTGTAGACATTGGTCAAAGCCCCCAGGCTCTGGGAATGGACATCTCCAGGGAGAAGAATGCTCAGGATACCTCCACGCTTCACAATCCCGAAGCTACCTCCACGCTTCACAATCCCTGAGGCGCCTGGTTCTCATGATGTATCATTAGGAAACAGATTGGTGAAAATTGGCCTTTCATCTTCATCAGCATCACTTTTATGTTGCAGAAAAGGCCCATCCTCATTAGGAGGCGAGGAGGAGGTGAGATCTGGAGCCAGAGCTCCTTGGCAGGTTCCACCATCACACCCCCCCACCCCCATCCTAGCTCAGCCCCAGTTGTCATCAATCTGTATTTCACTCCTGCTTTCATCCTTCACTTACTGTTTGTCATTTTTGGAGAAGGATCCTCTCTGTTAGCGCTTTTGGAAACCTATTTCATTGCAGAGGAGAAGGGAACAATACAGGTTTTCATCTCAGACTAATTATGCCTCCAATACACTGATGCTAAATAAAACCAAGGGGAAGGTAATTGGAAATTCTTGACGTGAAATTCACAGCTTTGAGAAGAGCAGATGTTCACTTGAGGAGCTGGGAAGAGAATGAATATTCCTGCAACTGGCCAATGAGGCCCGTTCCAGGAGGTTGCGGGCCACCCCTCATCTGACAGGTGGGGATTCTCCACGAGCCCGGCTGATCCTTGTTGGCCTGGCCTGTGCTCTGTGCTCACCTGGGACAACGTGGACAACTCCTGTGCTACCATCTGAGGCATTTATGGCCCCTCAGGCCTTAGAACAAGGGGCACAGCGAACAGCCTTGTCTCTGCCCCCATCGGCCGTGGGACTCTGGGAGAGCACTCTGGTTTCTGTGATGGTCCATTTCCTCATCCATCAGATGCAGCCAGCACATCACAGCATCTTTTGGGTTTCTTAGGGAGATTTGATGAGACCATATCTGTAATGCACTCAGAATGTGGAAGTCCCCCAGAAGTTTCCATTTTCTTTCCAAAAGGTGGTGCCTTCCTGTAACTTGTGCTGGGTCAGACCATGAGTGCTTCTTCTCATCAGTCTGAATTTTTTGACTTCCTTAAGTGGCTTGATTGATCAAGCAGCCCATCTCTGGCTGCTGTGAACCTGGGCGACTATGCACCTCGGATCCACTTCCTTTTTCAAATAAACACTTTCACCACAGGTGAATAATAGTGGAGAACTGAGGCAGATGAGTGTGTCTTGGGCAAGCCCCTTTATGCCTCTTAGTTGCTTCTTTCTCACCTGTCAAATAGGGGTGAAGACAGCCTGGTCTAATTTATAGGACACGTATGTAGGGGGAATGAGATAGTGAGCAATTTTTCTGGCTAGAAAAGACTCTGGGTCCCTGGTGACCCTGATGATTGGGGCACATTACACTGTGTTGCGGTTATTCCTGACACATGGCACTCCCTGTGCAGACCAGGAGGAGCTGTTGAAGAGCAGAGGCTGGGTGTAGCCAGTTGGCTAGCGTCCCCGCAGTGCTCCGTCACGCTCTTGCTATGGCCGCCTGAGAGATGGGGTGGGCTTCCTGTGCTTTGACTTGGTTGGTTGTGTGTCTTTCTTGAGCCAACAGCATGTAGGCAGAGGAATGTCTTCTCCCTCCCAGGAGCTGGGTGCTTCAGCCGGGTCTTTCAAGAGCGCTGTGGCAGGCACTGTGACCCAAACCATCGTCCCTACGCTTCGGATAGTTGGCCCAACCTGAGAGCCAGACCCAGGGGGCCTTTCCATTTCCCTCTGAAAAGCCCTTTGCAGAGGCTGCCTGGTGGACAGGGAGAGAACTGGGATGGGACTCTGGGGGCCTTTCCATTTCCCTCTGAAAAGCCCTTTGCAGAGGCTGCCTGGTGGACAGGGAGAGAACTGGGGTGGGATGACCCCGGGATGAAAGAATAATGGGAGTACCTGGTGTTTACTGAGTGCTTACTTTGTGCTAAGCTCTTTACATGCACTTTCTCCTTTATATATCAGAAGTGTTACTTTGATTCCCCTTTTTATAGCTGATGACACCGAGGCCAACTGCGGTTGAGTAACTTGCTGGAGGCAGATTGTGGAAGTAGAATTTGGATCCCAGCCACCTGGCTCCTTGTAGCTCAGTTGGTAATGAATCTGCCTGCAAAAGAGAAGACCTGGGTTCAATTCCTGGGTTGGGAAGATCCCCTGGAGAAGAAAACAGCAACCTACTCCAGTTTTCTTACCTGGAGAATCCCATGGACAGAGGAGCCTGGCAGCTACAGTCCATGGGGTCGTGAGAGTCAGACACCACTGAGTGACTAAACCCCCACCACCACCCAGCCCCAGCGTTTGAGCTCTTGGAAGTGTGGTGGGATCACCCTAGCCCACGCATTAGAGGCATCTAGGGAGCTTTCAGACAGCTCTGAGGCTCAGGCCCACTCTAGATCATTTAGGAGGGGGCCATAAGGTTGACTGCAGCCATGAAATTAAAAGACGCTTACTCCTTGGAAGGAAAGTTATGACCAACCTAGATAGCATATTCAAAAGCAGAGACATTACTTTGCCGACTAAGGTCCGTCTAGTCAAGGCTATGGTTTTTCCTGTGGTCATGTATGGATGTGAGAGTTGGACTATGAAGAAGGCTGAGCGCTGAAGAATTGATGCTTTTGAACTGTGGTGTTGGAGACGACTCTTGAGAGTCCCTTGAACTGCAAGGAGATCCAACCAATCCATTCTGAAGGAGATCAGCTCTGGGATTTCTTTGGAAGGAATGATGCTAAAGCTGAAGCTCCAGTACTTTGGCCACCTCATGCGAAGAGCTGACTCATTGGAGAAGACTCTGATGCTGGGAGGGATTGGGGGCAGGAGGAGAAGGGGACAACAGAGGATGAGATGGCTGGATGGCATCACTGACCTGATGGACGTGAATCTGAGTGAACTCTGAGAATTGGTGATGGCCAGGGAGGCCTGGCATGCTGCGATTCATGGGGTTGCAAAGAGTTGGACATTACTGAGCGACTGAACTGATAAGACTGAGACCAAGCATATCCTAAAAAATCTCCCCAGGTGATCTGATGAACATCTGGCTGGGACCATCAGGTGATGTCCAGACCTTATTGCTTGTGGCTAGGCCTGAAGGGCCGTCTGTCATCTGGACACAAGCAGTGGGTACTGTTGTCTTTCTGTGCAGTTGACTGTGCGAGGGAGTGGCATGGCCTTGGGGAGAGCTGTGAGCCTGCTTGGCTGATGTGACCTCGAGAGTGGCCATTGCCCCGGGCCTGATGACCGGCCCCTCTGGGGCAGATCAGTGAGGGCCTCTGAGTTGGGTGGCTAAGCACTTTGCTGAGAGTTTTGTGAGTCATGCACGTGCCTGGTAGGGCTGGGTGAGCGATATAGCTGAACATGCAGTTTCTCTTTCTCTTTGCATGTCAATTTGCTCCTTTCTCCCTTCATTCACTGATGAGTTGCTAAGCAGAGGCCTCGTTGGAGTTTAGGGATTCGCTGTTTTGTCTTACAGACAGCAGGAAGCACCTTAAAGCACGATATACAGGAAGGTAAATGTGTGTTGCGGTAGATCATGTCTGAGCATGGCTGGAAGAGTGTTTGCTTAGAAAAGGATCCGGAGAAAAGCAAAGGACAGAGAAAGGAAAGTGGAATGAATGTTTGGATTTCTTGGGCAGGATATTCAGGTGATGGCATGGAGGGAAGGAAGGGCCTTGAGTGGGAAATGGTCAGGGTGGGGATGGATGAAAGGCAGCTGAGGCAAGGACCACTCAGATAACTCAGGGAGACCAAGTGATCAAACATAAGAACTGCCACACTCACAGGGACCCATGGGCGCTCTGATGCATGGGCCTCTTCCAAAAAGTGCTGACAGAATTTTGAAAGTGATCAAAGACCTCGCCTGTTGAACACAGGACAGACAAATCAAAGAATGTAGGAAATCGGAAAGACTAGAGGAAAGGCAAATAAGAAAACATGAAAAACTGAGGAGAAGAGCAGAGGGCAGTCTGATGCAGGTGGTGGGGCGTGGGGGCTGGCACTGTTTCCCAGCTCAGGGGTTCTGCTCCTAGGCAGGGATGGAGCTGGCTCCCCAGACATGCCCTGTGAGTGTGTGTGTGTGCAGGTGTGTTTGCATTTGTGTGTGTGCTTGCCTGTGTACACATACAGCTTTTCTCACGGAAGTTTCTAGTGCCGGAGGACCAGATGGGCAACTGCTGTATTGCAAGCAGTCAGCAGTAACCACGGCTAATACTGGTGGAGGCTGACCACAGGCCAGGCGCTTGCTGAGCACTTTCTGTGTCTTGTCTCATCGAATCCCCTCAATTCTATACAGTAGGAATGTAAAGAAATTGTATCCCCATTTTGTTTAGGAAAGCATTAGTCACTCATTTGTGTCCAACTCCTTGTGATCTCATGGACTGTAGTCCGCCAGGCTCCTCTGACCATGGAATTCTCCAGGTAAGAATGCTCAAGTGGGTTGCCATTTCCTTCTCCAGGGGATCTTCCTGACCTAGGGATTGAATCTAGGTCTCCTGTACTGCGGGCAGGTTCTTTACGATCTAAGCCACCAGGGAAGCACTGACACGCCAGGAGATTACTAGGGTGACCAGGGTTTGGGCTGGCAGCCTGGCTCAGAAATGGCTGCTAACACTTGCATTTGCTTGTATGTTGCACAATTTCAAGGGACACCTTTCAGCTCATGGACATGGTAGCTGTGAATATTATCATTATTAAGCTGACAGCGCTTCCGCTGTCAGTGCTTTTGGGCCGAACAGCTCTTTGGTCTGGGGTAGAGGTGCAGGCCTCCAGTCCACTCCTGGGTTCCCTTGCAGAGCAGCAAGTGAACAAGGGGAATGTGAGCCCCTGGAAAGGCTGCAGATGAGTGGCAAGCTGCAGCAAGTGAACAAGGGGAATGNAGCTGACAGCGCTTCCGCTGTCAGTGCTTTTGGGCCGAACAGCTCTTTGGTCTGGGGTAGAGGTGCAGGCCTCCAGTCCACTCCTGGGTTCCCTTGCAGAGCAGCAAGTGAACAAGGGGAATGTGAGCCCCTGGAAAGGCTGCAGATGAATGGCAAGCTGCTCAGGGCCCCTCTGGAAGCTCATGGACATGCCCCTGAGGTTCAGTGTCTTGGCAGTTGGAGGAAGTTGATGCTGGGCAGATTGGAGGCGTAGTAACCTGCAGGCTGACGGCCTGTGAACCCTTGGTGGCATCAGCATCAGTGTCGGGACTGCCTACAGCAATGAGAGTCGTGCTCGATGAGACAGCGCCAGGAGGAGCAACTGGGTTTGAGGCCTCAACGTTCATGCTGTGTCGGCACAGGGAAGACCTCCTTTTCCTGGGTCTGTAGTGCAATAATTTGCATCCACTTGGAGTTTCCTGTAAGCAGATTGGACTTCAGCCCACACAGGTGTCTGGTTCTCTCATCTCAGGATTCTCTTGACCCATGAGCCTTCTCTGCTAGACCTTACCCCTCTCCTGGCCTCCTCCTTGTCATCATCAGTTCATTTTCCTCTTCACCTGAGTGCTTTACGTTCTCCATTCATCTTAGCAGCCAGCTCATCCTGGAGCTTGCCCAGCCCCAGAACGGCTCCCCCCCCACTCTGTCATTCGGACTTTCCATCCTGCTCAAGTCCTTTGACCTCACTGAGACACTGCCAGCCTCACCTCATCAAGAAGCGGGAATCAGAGAGGGGAATGATTTAGCCGAAGTGTGCCACTCACAAATAGAGCTGTAACGTGAACTTGTCCCCCTCCTCCCATCCCGCTCGCCCGGGCAGGTCCCTCCTCCCTTCCCACGCTTGAAGGCAGGTCCGTTCTATTTCCAGCACCTGAAGACAGGCTCCTCCTCCATCTCACACCTGAATGCAAGTTCTCCTCCATACCCTCTAGCTATTTTGCTTATTTTCAAGCATTCTGACAATATGAGGAAGAATTTCATAACCTTCCTGCTTAGCACAGTCCCTTTTTTTGTTGTCTATATTCTCCCATAACTACATGTGCACCTATTTTGTGTAGAATCACTCATAATCTAGATGCAATTTTGTGTTCTGCCTTTTTTTTTTTTCTGACCTAACATCCTGGCACAAACATTTCCTGTGTTGTTGCAAAGCCCTGCTAATGATCATTCTAAATGATTGCATTGAGATAAAGAATTGATGTTCCATAACCTACCTAATGTTTCCTGTTATTGGACATTGTAACTGGTTCCAATTCTTTGGTCAATTTTGGGGACAATGTTTCATTGAAAATCTTCACTTGTCAGGTTTTATTTTCCTCCTTGGATTGTTGCTGATGGGAAGTTTCTAGAATGCAAAGGGCCAGGGTGCCAGTCTCCTGAACGGCATCATCTTGGTCTTGGCTACCATGCCCTATAGGAGGAGAAGGGGGCGACAGGGGATGAGATGGTTGGATGGCATCACCGACTCAGTGGACATGAGTTTGAGCAAACTCCGGGAGATAGTGAGGACGGGAAGGCCTGGTGTGCTGCAGTCCATGGAGCGGCAGAGTCAGACATGACTTAGCACCTGAACAACCACCATGCCCCAGGGTAGTATCATCACCGTCCTTTTACAAATAAGAAGATTGGCCTTTCCAGAATCTTCTCACAATCTTCTCCCTGGTTAGCAGTTAGCACAATCTAACTGCTCCTGTGCCCACGTTGCCCACCTCACTAACTTCCGTCATCCTTCCCATTTCAGCCTGGTCATGGCTTCTCGGGGCAGCTTTTCCTGGGCGCTCTGCCGTACCCAGGCCAGTTAGACAGGCACATGGCATGCTGCACTCTTCCTGCAGAGAAATGCTTCACTCTGCAACGATGTATCAGTCACATAATTACTGTGACTAATGGGAGTATGGCCACCTTCTCCCTGCAGTGCCAGCCTGGTCCCTCGCATGCAGAAGGGTCTTACTGAATGCTTGGTGAACAGGGACACCACTGGGGAGGGGCGGCTGGCCCCTCATCCTTTGCTGTCTTTGAAGAAAGTGTTCCCAGCGTCATCTAGCTGTGTGCCTTGGGAAGACGGATCTCGTGCTTGAGGACAGAGTGTGAGCAACAGGAGACAAGAGCAGTGAGCACATTTGTAATGTTCTTGGAAGACAGTGTGGTGCAGTGAGGCGAATAAGGCCATGGCAGCACTGATGGCAGTGCCCCGAATCAGCGCTTGAGCAGCCAATGGCTGTGGGCCTTAGTTTTCTCGCCTGGACAATGGGTATACACTGTGCCCCCCTGGACTTGTAAATGACCCTCCTTTCCATCCTTGTCTCCTTGAACAAATGAAGACTACCTCAGTTCCCATATCATTTGACTTTCTTCCCAGGTCTTTGAGGGAGGGTAACACTTCTTATGAAAACACAGCCCGTTAAAGTCAGAGTGCTCCTCAACTTCCTGGGAAGAAATGCAGGGATATCCAGGTTACAGCAGCTGTAAATCAGTATTTTGTAAAACTTGGGTGTAATTACGTGAATAAATCATGAAGCCAGAAGAGGGCTGGACTGGCGCATCAGGTAAATCCATCTCAGCTGCAAGCGGAGGCGTGTGGGGCCCGGGACTTGTTGCAGCGCCGGCACCTGCTGTAGAGCTTCCGGCTTCCTAGTCCTGCTTGTGGCCTTTGCCCCCCTGTCCTCCCTGCCTCATGGTCCTGACCCTGCCTTCTTCGTGGGATAGGGCTGCGTGGCCACCAAGGCACGTGGACACTCTGTCCGGCTCTGGAGGTCGTGGGAGCAAGGTACTGGGGCTGGCTTTCAGCTGAACATGAGCACAGTGGGAACCTGGGGGCAGCCGAGTGTCTGAAATGGAAGGGGCGGAGGCCGAGCCCTTCTGTCCTGGGGGGCTGGGGTGGGGGGAGGAGTATGCGTCCCCTCAAAGGAAGCATGGGTGGCTGTGGGCGTTCATCTGCTGAGGCTTCCCTCAGATGTGTGGTGCGAACTGTTCTCTGGGCCTCGCTCTCTGCCTGTCTGCTGCCAGCTCAGGCTGGGCCTTGAGTCACATTGTACTTGGTGGACACACCCTTGTCTGTACTGTCCTTGTAGCAGGGACCTGTACTCAGGGAGGGGACCCCAGGCCCCTGGCCCAGCAAGGGATTGTGAGCTGTGCCCCTCCACAGGTTAAAAATATGGGTGTGAGAGGCCTGGACACCCTTGAACTGGCTGAGGCCTTGCCCCGAGCTGAGGCAGTTTGCGGGTGTGGGATGGTCCCAGGCTCCAGCTGGGCTGACTGGTAGCTTTGCAAGAGGATTGAGCTCTTCCTGTGTGCCAGGCGCATGAGTACATTGATTTCTTATGGCTTGAGACATCTTGCAGGTGAGGAAGATGAGGCTCCAGGGTTGAATAACCCCCACTGAGTTCACAGCCAGAAAGTGGCCAGTTTGAACCCTGGCCCAGGTGCCTCTAAGACCTTGCTCTTTTCCACTCTGTGATATTGAAGAGAGTGAGGCAGACAGTGGGATGGTGCCTTACTAGTGGAAAGGGCTCCTGCCTACCTCTGCACAGACTGGATTGTGTGTATCAGAAGCCTGGAGACGTGAGCCAGGATGGTGGTCTGTGGTTTGGGGGTACGGTAGGATCTTTCTAGAGGTCAAATTGTGAATCTAGGTCCTGGCACTGAGCTGAGGTCCATGGGTAGGCAGGGGGCTGTGGCCTCTGTTACAGCTCACACGGAACTTCTGAGGGGACCAGAATCCTCCATCCAGGTTCCAAAAGGGATTCAGTACTCGCTCAGACCTCTAGCCCCAGAAAGAAGCAGGCTGCCATGGATGACCTTGGGTAGCAGAGTGGCGAGGTCTGACCCCACACTGCCCCTCCCTGAGCCATCCTCCTGCAGCCTGCTCAGACCCGGTGGGCTGATGCGTGTGGGCTGTGGTCAGGGCCCCAAGCTCCTGCTGGTTGGTCGTCCTCACTTCGTATGCTTGCTCCCAACCCTCCCCCAGGCTTTATATTCTGGTTGTGAACAGCAGTTTCCTCTCTTGGGGCCTGTTGGTATACCCCTAGGCAGGGCCTTTCCTGGATAGGGGCACATTTGTGCTCTCAGAATGGAATTGTGTCTGGAGGACTCCCGACATGCTGAAAACTGAGCCGTATTTTCTGGGACTGTCAGCAGCATTGACCTAAGAGACAAAGGGATTTTTGTAGGTGATGGAATTCCTCTATATCTTCATTAGGGGATTGGTTACATGATGATCTAAGATGATCAAACTCATAATTGTATACTGAAAAGATTGTATTTTACTATATGAAAATGATGCTTCAATTTTAAAAGTGTGTTCTGGTTTGGATGCTAAGTGGTCATCCCGCATCTAATGTCTCACTCGATCCAGCCGNATTAGGGGATTGGTTACATGATGATCTAAGATGATCAAACTCATAATTGTATACTGAAAAGATTGTATTTTACTATATGAAAATGATACTTCAATTTTAAAAGTGTGTTCTGGTTTGGATGCTAAGTGGTCATCCCGCATCTAATGTCTCACTCGATCCAGCCGTGCTTCATCTCTTTGACCTCATTTCCTCCTGTCCTCTTTCTTGTTCCCTTCATTCCAGCCATCCAGGCCTCCTTGCTGTCCCTTAAATATTCCTGGTATGATTTCTTCTCTTGTTCTTTTCTCTGCCTGGTGCAGTCTTCCCCCAGATAGTCACATCGCTCCTTCTCCCACTTCCTTGAGGCCTTCACCCAAAGTCTATCCAGTCACCGATATGACTGTATCATGCTCTGTAAAAAACCGACCCCCAGTTTCACTGGCATTCAGCCACTCATGGGTCCCTGCAGGCTGGGTGGGGCAACCCGTCCAGATGGGCTGGTAGGTTTCGCTTCCACTTGGGGATTTTCTTCCTGGCATCTCAGCTGGGGCCGAGCTTGAGGAGCTCTCTATTGTTAAGAAATTCTCCTTTGGCCAAAGCAGAGGCAGGCAAGTGTCCGCATGTGGGTATTTCAAGCTTTTGCTTGCGTCACGTCGGTTAACATCCCATTTGCCAAAGCGAGTTGAGCTGTGCAGAATGTACCTCCCACGGGAAGAGAGGAATGAGTATTATCAATGATCCAAATTGTTGCTGTTACCTTCCCAGGGGAGTCTCCCCTGACCAGTCTTCTAAAGTTTTAGTCCTCAGCTTGACATTTGCTATCCTTCTTCTCTGCTTTGTTGTTTTTCTGAACACTCATGACCCTGTAACGTAATGCACATTTTATTTATTTATTTTTATTTTTATTTTTAATTTTTATTTTATTTTTTAACTTTATTTTATTTTACAGTACTCTATTGGATTTGGCATACATTGACATGAATCCGCCACGGGTGACATTTTATTTATTTATCTCGTTTATTTTCTCTTTTTCTCACTGGAATGTAAATTTCGCCAGAGGAGGCTCATGTGTGTGTTTCATTCACTACCATACCCAATAGATATTTGGCTCAGTGACTGAATGAGGCTATGCTAAGAATGTACTGAGATGAATTCAGGAGATGTGCTTAATGTAAAGTCCTACACACAAGAAGTGCTTGGCGTTGATGACTCTTCTCCCTACAGACTGAATGCTGTGGGGAGAGTCGGGGATTCAGTTATAGAAATGATTGCAATTGTTTGCATGATTGACCTTTGAAGCAAGATCTGTTTTAATTCTGACTTCAGAGATAAGGCGTTGAGGCAGGGAGATGCTGTCACTCGCCCAAAGTCGTGTGGTGACCCAGGATCCCTTTCACCGAGAGCTCTCCCATTTTACCCTGGTTCTGCACCTCCCTTCATGCCAATTTCCACGGTCTGGCCTCTTCCCTTGTACCAGAGTCCCTGTACAGTCAGAATAACTGATCAGATTAGAGCCTAGTCCCACAGAGGTGCTGAAGCAGACTCCAAACACCCCTCTCAACTCCCCAGGAGTCGGGCACAGTGTGGGGCATCAGGAACCAGTGGCTGTCCTGTGCTCCTTCCATCCGCTAGTGGCCCTGTGTGCTGAGACCCCAGAAGGGCAGCTCTCTGCAGACTCTGAAGTGGTCAGGCCCTGAGGATTGGTGGCTGGGCCTCTGGGCAGAGATCATAGAAGTACATGTTCATGAAAAACAGAGGCTCTTCCTGCTGAGGGCAAAGACGTGGAGGAAGGGCTTGATGGATGGGACGTGGGAAAATTTATGAGTCATTCTGTTTGGTCTGGTGACCCTTATGGATGACATTGGGCTGAAGCAGCCAGACTGCCCAAATGAGAAAGATCAGAATGATGAATTTGACCTTGAGTGATCGATGTCTTAGTGAGGGGACAAGGAGTCTAGGTCATGCCTGGTCAGTGCCTTGAATGTGCTTCTGTGAGGCCTGCCATGTGGATTGGCAGTTTGTCTGTTTTCCCTGCCAGACTCTGAACTCCTGCATTCCCACAGTGAATTTCCAGGGCCCAGCAGAGTGGGCCCAAAGACATCAGCAAGTGTTTATGGAATTTTTAATGATTTATGGAGCAGTTATAGTGAGCCAGACACTGTGCACAGCTTTATATGTTCATGACCTCATTGGACCCTTTCACCTGCCCCAGGAGGAAATTGCTGCTGTCATTCCTGGGGCTTGGAGCGGTCTACCCATTCACGGTGGTGCAGGTGATCAGGGCAGAGCTAGTTTGCAGAACTGGACTCCGAGCTTTTGTACTGTCTTGCCTCCTGAAATTGAAAGACACATTCTGGTCCCAGCCTTGCTATTTAGTAGGTCATGTAGAAACCTAACGACAGTGTACCGCTAACTTTCTGCTCTGTGAGATGCGGATTACAATTCCCACCTGTCCTACAAATAGGACTGCTGTGAACATCAAACCAGAGGTTGCCTGTGTTGAATGCTCTATAGATCTAACATTTCATAACTAGTGTTATTTCAAGTGGGCACCAGTGGTGGTCAACAGATAAGGGAGTCATAGCTGAAGGGTGACAAAGAGCTCTTCGGGAAACTTAAATGTGATACTGATCCTTCTCAGTAGATAAATGTGCAAAGAACATGATCAAACAAATCACAAGAGGAAATTCAGCTTGTTAACAAACATATGGAAAATCACTAAAACCTCAGCTGTAATCAAAGCAAAGCAAATTAAGACAGGATGCCATTTTTTACCACTCAATTAAAGGATACCCAGTGCTGGTGAGACTTTGGTTGAATGAACGCATGCCTTTTCTACCGTATACTGGTGAAGACTTTTCAGAAGATAATTTAGTAATGTGTATCTGGAACCATAAAAATGTTTAAACCCTTTGACTCAGTAATTTCATTTCTAGGAATTTCTCCTAAGGGATTATCCTAATTACAGAGAAAGCCTTCTGCACAATGTAGTTCAAAACTCCTGAATTAAAAATTGGTGATAATCTAAAGAGCCAACACTTGGAGGGTGGTTAAGAAACTATGGTACACCCAAGTGATCAGGTATTGTTCCATGAATGTTTGCCCAATTGCATGAGATGAACTCATAGACTCTGAAGAGCAAAGCAGGCCATAAGGTTGTACACATCATGTGACAACCAGGTGAGAGATCCTAGATATCTTTGCATAGAACTAAATCCGGAGGGAAGTTAAACAGAAATGTTAGCAGTGCTTGTTTGAGGGTGGAATGAATAACCGTGCTTTAAAATCAGTATTTTGATAGGAAGCATGCACTTGTTTCACAGGGGGACAATATTGTGTTGTCTGCATTGACATGGAGTTGTGAATAGAGACTTAGATGCTGCTAGAATAGAGGTGCTAAGCAAAGCTGGGTCAAGGAGCTGCTCTCTCATATAGTATTTTCATGTGAAAAATTCATTTTGTAGAAAAGAAAGAGATGGTTTCTGATGATAAGCTGTGCTGGACAATTGCCACTCAATTGCATTTTCTTCGTATTTGGAATTTTTTGTTTTGTTTCATATTTAGTTCCTATCACTTTCTCTTTTTTCTTGAAAAGGACCTTGAATATTTTCCTTCTGCTTATGAACTTAAGAGACAGTTGTATCAACTTCAACCAAGATCAATCCCTATGCAATTAAAAGTGAGCAAGGCTTGTCTCCCACCCTTCAGAGATAATCACCATCAAAGATTCAGTGTATATCTGCCCATCTTTCCCCACAAATATAGTGTCATGTAATTATAGTTATTCTTTTTTATTTTAAGTTTGGGTCATAGTATGCATTTGTTTGTTTGTTTGTTTGTTTAGTAAAGTTTCTTGAACATTTTTCTATTTCTTTATAGACGTTGTAGGCAAATGTTCCCTTTCACAAACTGTTGCCCAGAGTGTTAATTGGTAAAAAAATTTCAGATGGCAATTTAGCAGTATCTATGGGCTTCTCAGGTGGCTCAGGGGTAAAGAATCTTCCCGCCAGCACAGGAGGTGCAGGAGACTCAGGTTCAATCCCTGGGTTGGGAAGATCTTCTGGAGAAGGGAATGGCAACCCACTCTAGCATTTCTGCCTGGAAAAGTACACACACACACACACACACACACACACACACACACTAATAAAAACCCCTTATCCTTGTTGACTTCATTCCTGAGACTGTGCCCTTCAGAAACACTCTGCTGTGGACCAGATGTTTGTGTCTCCACCCCCACCCATCCCCCAATCATGTGTTGTAGTCTTAACCTGAATGTTGTGGTATTTGCAGGTAAGAAGGTGATTCATTTGACTTGAGGTCATGATGGTGGGATTAGTGTTCCTAGAAGAAGAGGAAGAGGCCCAAGCTCCGTCGCTGTGCCATGTGAGGGTACAGGAAGGTGATCTTACACTTCCTAGCCTCCAGAACGAATAGAGAAAAAGAAGTGTTTGTTGTTTAAGGCACCCACTCAATGCTGTTTTACCCTGATCTCATTAAGGCGGTGAGCTCTTCACTGCAGAGGCCAGGAACCATTCGTTTGGGTCTCTTGAATCTAGTGAAAGTTAGGAGTAGATCATCATTTTTCAAAGGGTATTTGTTATAATCATAAAGGAAGTTGCATGGCAATCCACTTCTCTGGCCAAACTATGAAATGCTGGCAGATTGCTTACAGTGCCTTCGGTGTGCTAGTGTGTGCTAGGAATTGTCAAGAGGGGCATCAAAAATGCAGTGGTTCCAAACTGATCTGACCACTGAACCCTTTCCCCAGAATATCTTATAAATCTGGGGTTCCCCGGAAGGGACCCTGGACAAGAGGTTGGCTTGACACCCTTTCTCCTTGTCATGTTCAAGTTCTATGGCTGGCCTAGAAGGTATCTTTCTGAGTGACCTGTCTCACTGTCATCATCCTCCCTGTGTATTCGTGAGCCAGAGCCGTGCCTTTGGAATGCGGGGATTCTGCTGTCCTCTCCCTCTCACGGCCCCAGCCTCTCAGGGCACATGCTGTGACGGGCAGCGAGGGACAGTGGCCATGATGGGATACTGTGGAGCATCCCCACTGCCATCTGGGCGCCTAACAGAAGTGGTCTTCTGGGAGGGCAATCCTGCTCCTGTTCTCTATTCCTCCAGTGCCATGAGCTACTGCCGATCAAGAACGAGGCTGCTTGTTTCTGCAGTTTCTGGAACTCATTCAAGTGACCTCTGGAGATGCTGGTTGGAATCCTGAGTGCCTGACTTTTCTCTGCCCTCAACTTTTTTTTTTTTAAATTAAACTTTTTATTTTGAGAGAGAGTTTCATATGCAGGTATAATAAATAAGACAGAGACCCAGTGCACTTTTATCCAGCTTCCCCCAGTGGTAACATCTTGCAAAGTTGTAATTCAATATCACTCCCAGGATATTAACATCAATATAGTCAAGACACAGGATATGTGGACACATGGATGGACTTTGAGGGCATTATGCTTAGTGAAATAACCAGAGAAAGACAAATACTGCATGATCTCTCCTATGTAGAATGTAAAGCGTATACACAGAGCAAAATGAAACAAAGAAAAATCAAGTTTATAGATACAGAGAACAGATTGGTAGTTGCCAGAGGTGGGGTGGGTGTGGGGAGAAATGAATGAAGAGTGTCAAAAGGTAAACATTAAAAAAAAATTTTTAGGAAAAGTAGTGGAAAATCCCATGAACAGAGGAGCCTGGTAGCTGCAGTCCATGGAGTCGCTACGAGTCGGACACAAATGAGCGACTTCACTTTCACTTTTCAATTTCATGCGTTGGAGAAGGCAGTGGCAGCCCACTCCAGTGTTCTTGCCTGGAGAGTCCCAGGGACGGGGGAGCCTGGTGGGCTGCCGTCTNTCCATGGAGTCGCTACGAGTCGGACACAAATGAGCGACTTCACTTTCACTTTTCAATTTCATGCGTTGGAGAAGGCAGTGGCAGCCCACTCCAGTGTTCTTGCCTGGAGAGTCCCAGGGACGGGGGAGCCTGGTGGGCTGCCGTCTGTGGGGTCGCACAGAGTCAGACACGCCTGGAGCGCCTTAGCAGCGGCAGCAGTGGTGACGGCTAAGTGGTATCTTGGACTATGAAGAAAGGACACACGCTTTTCTGAGCAGTTTTTGGCTATTAGGAATAATGCTTCTAAAAACATTCACCTGTGGGTTTCTGTGTGAGCATGCCTTCATTTCTCTGGGATAGAATTTCAGGAATGCAATTTCTGGGTCATATAGTAGCTGCATGTTTTGTTTTATTTTGAAGAAACTGTCAGTCTCTTTTCTAGACTGGCTGTACTAGTTTATATTCCCACCAGTGCATGAATGATCGAATTTCTCCTCATCAGGAGTATTTGATGTTGTTACTATTTTTTATTTTAGCTATTCTAATAGGTGTGTGGTAATAGAGCACTGTAGTTTTAACTTGCATCTCCCTTGTGACTAAGATGTTAAACATTTTTTCATGTGCTGTGCTGTGCTAAGTTGCTTCAGTCGTGTCCGACCCTTTGTGACCCCGTGGACTGTAGCCCACCAGGCTCCTCTATCCATGGGATTCTCCAACAAAGAATACTGGAGTGGGTTGCCATTCCCTTCTCCAGGGGATCCTCCCTACCCAGGGATGGAACCTGTGTCTCGTAACCTCTCCTGCATCGGCAGGCAGGTGCTTTAACACCAGTGCCACCTGGGAAGCCCATTTTTTCATGTACTTCTTTTCTAATTGGATTTTTTTTTAACTGTTGAATTCTGTGAGTTCTTAATATTCTAGGTAGCAATATGTGGCTGGCAAATACTTTCTCCCAGTCTGTAGCATTTCTGTTCTTCCTTTCGTTGTTTGAAAGAAACATCCCTGGATATTTTACAGAGAGAAAATATTTTATTTTGATGAAGTCCAGTTTATCAGTTTTTAATTTTGTGGATCATGCTTTTGGTGTCAAGTCTAAGAACACTTTGCTTCTGCTTATATAAGATTTTTTCTTATTTTTTTTGAAAAGTTTTATAGTTTTATGCTTTACACTTAAATCTGTTATCTATTTGGAGTTAATTATTGTATTAGGTGTGAGAGTTAGTTTGAGGTTATTTATTTATTATTTATTTGGTCTGTGGATGTTCAGTTGCTCCAGCACTATTTGTTAAAAAGACTGTTCTTCCTCCACTGAATTACTTTGCATCTTTGCTAAAGATTCATTTTGTGTATTTGTGTGGGTCTGTTTCTAGGTTTTCTATCCTGTTCCATTGATCTGTGTGTTTTGCTACCGATACCACACAATCTTGATTTCCATAGCTATATAAGATGAGATGGCTGGATGGCATCACGGACTCGATGGACTTGAGTCTGAGTGAACTCCGGGAGATGGTGATGAACAAGGGAGGCCTGGCGTGCTGCGATTCATGGGGTCTGAGCAACTGAACTGAATCTTGAACTTTGTTACTTTGTCCTTGGGGATTTGGGTGCTGTAACTGAAATCAGGTTGAGTTTCTCTGAAGTAAAAAACAATCAATTTTAAGCTGTACCAAGGATTTTCTGATTTTAGCTGCTGCTTATCTCATAGTGGCAAATTTAGGAACAACTTGCTATCTAATCTGTTTGAGAGAAGACTGATATGGTCAGGTCAAAGAACATAGTCTGCTTAAACATAAAAAGGAACTAGGAAAAAAAAAAACAAACAAACTGGCTTAAAAGGTAAGAGCCAGTCCATATATCTGAAGACACAAGTAATGACTTATTGGTGTTTTTTAATTTATTAGTTTTATCAGGNTGTTGGGAGATGTGTATAAGAGACAGGCTCTAGTCTGTGGGCTTGCAAAGAGCTGAACATGACTGTGTGACTGAGCATGTGCGGTTAAATCTGTATATCAACTTGTGTACAGTTGGTATCTGTACTGTGTGTGACTGAGCATGCGCGGTTAAATCTGTACATCAACTTGTGTACAGTTGGTATCTGTACTGGGTTGAGTCTCCCAGTCTATAAATGCACTGTGTCTCTGTATTTATATAGATCTTTCCTTTAATTTCTTTCAATAGCATTTGGTAGTTTTCTGCATAAAAGTCCTATACATGTTTTTCTTTTTTAGATTTATGCTTAGCTGTTTCATATTTTTGTCAATAATAAATGGCATTTTATTTAAATTTCGGTGACTATATGTTCATTGCTAGTGTATAAAAATGATTTAAAAAATTTTATTGGTATAATTGATTTTGTGTGTGTATCTTATATCCTGTGGCCTTGCTAAATTCACTTATCTCTATTTTTTCTATATTCCTGTGATTTTCTTTACAATGAGGTCATCTGCTAATGGGAGCAGTTTTCTTCTCCTTCTGTCTTTTCAATAATAAATGGCATTTTATTTAAATTTCGGTGACTATATGTTCATTGCTAGTGTATAAAAATGATTTTAAAAATTTTATTGGTATAATTGATTTTGTGTGTGTATCTTATATCCTGTGGCCTTGCTAAATTCATCTCTATTTTTTCTATATTCCTTGTGATTTTCTTTACAATGAGGTCATCTGCTAATGGGAGCAGTTTTCTTCTCCTTCTATCTATATAAAAATGATTTAAAAAATTTTATTGGTATAATTGATTTTGTGTGTGTATCTTATATCCTGTGGCCTTGCTAAATTCACTTATCTCTATTTTTTCTATATTCCTGTGATTTTCTTTACAATGAGGTCATCTGCTAATGGGAGCAGTTTTCTTCTCCTTCTGTCTTAGGCCTTTTATTTCCATTTTCCCCTTTATTGCACTGGCTGAAATTTCCAGGACTGTGTTGCATGAGACTGGTGAGAACAGATATTCTAACTTTGTTTCCTGAGTAAGTGAAAGAAGAAAGCATTCAACTTAATTTTGCCATTAAGAGTGATGCTAGAAGTAGCTTTTTGGGTAGCTGTTCTTCTCCAAGTGAGGCAGTCCCCTCTATTCCTTTTCTGGAGAGTTTTTATCATAAGTGGACGTAGAAATTTTTTAAAATGCTTTTTTCTGCATTTATGGATCTGATCATGTGAATTTTCTTCTTTGGTCTGTTAATATGGTAGGTTATTAAATAATTGATTTTCAAATATTGAAACATTCTTGCATCCTTGGAATAAGCCCTGCTTTGTCATGTTGTATAATCCTTTTTATATATTACTGGAATCCATCTGCTAACATTTTGTTAAGGATTTATTCTTCTATATGCACCAATGATATCAATCTAATGTTTTATTCTTTTGTACAATCCTTGTCTGATTTGGTTTCAAGTACTGATAGCTTCATAAAATTAATTGAGACAGGTATTTCCTCCTATTTTGGGGGGAAGATATTGTATAGAATTAGTGTTAATTGATTTTCAAACAATTGATAGAATTCTTCGGTGAGAACATCTGGGGCTGGAGATTTATTCTCGGGGAGTTTTAAAATTATGGATTCAATTTCCTTAATAGTGATAGGGCTATTCAGATTTGTTTCATAATGGATAAGTTGTGTGGTTTGTGTTTTTTGAGGAATCGATCCATTTCATCTTACATTGTCAACTTTAGATGTATAGAGATGTTCACAATAGTCCCTTATTATCCTTTTGATGTCTGCAGGTCTATAGTGATCCTAGTTTCATTACTGATATTGGTAATTGTTTTCCTTTGTCATCCTCACTAGAGGTTTGTCAATTTTATTGATCTTTTCAAAGAACAAACTTTTTTATTTATATTTTCTACTTGTTTTTCCTGTTTTCAATCTCATTGATTTTGGCTTTATTATTTTCCTGCTGCTTTTGGGTTTACTTTGCTTTTCTTTTTCTAGATTTTTGAGGTGGGAACTTAGTTTATTGATTTGATACTTTTCCTCTTTTCTAGTGTATGCTTTTAGCTTTATAAAATGTCTTGTTATTATTACTTTAGCTGTGTCCCACAAGTTTTGATATGATGTATTTTCATTTTCATTCAGTTACATGTAATTTTTGGTGTGATTTTCTCTTTGACCAATGGACTACTTTGTAGTATGTTGTTTGGTTTCCAAGTGTTTAGAAATTTTGCTGTTATTTTTCTGTTATTAATTTCTAGTTTGAGTCTGTAGTGGTCAGAGAATGTACTCTATAACATTTCATTTTTTTGTATGTATACATATGTAGTATAATTTTACATATTATGAATAGTAGTAGACTGTTGACATTTTAAAAAAACCTTTTAATTTTGTATTGGCGTATAGCCGATTAACAGCATTGCGATACTTTTGCTGCTGCTGCTGCTAAGTCACTTCAGTTGTGTCCGACTCTGTGTGACCCCATAGACGGCAGCCTACCAGGCTCCCCCATCCCTGGGATTCTCGAGGCAAGAATACTGGAGTGGGTTGCCATTTCCTTCTCCAATGCATGAAAGAGAAAAGCTAGGTGGACAGAAAGTCTCAGGTGGACGGCCATACATATACTCTTATCCATTCTCCCCCAAACTCCTCTCCCATTCAATCTGCCACGTAACACTGAGCAGAGTTCCCTGTGCTATGCAGTAGGAATGATTTCAATTTTTACAAATTGGTTGGCATTTTTTTATGACCCAAGATATGATCTATCTTGGTATAAGTTCTCTGGACACTTGAACAGAATGTGTGTTCTGCTGTTGTTGAGCGGAGTGTTTTATAGATATGCAGCAGATTCTGTTGGTTGACGATACTTCTGTATCATAGATATTTCTGTACTGCTGATTTTCCACCTAATCTTTCTATCAATTGTTGAGAGAGATACACTGAAGTCCCTAAGTATAGCTGTGGATTTGAATGTTTATCTTTTCAGTTCTATCAGTTTTTCTTTATACATTTTTCAGCTTTGCTGTCTGGTGCCTGAACATGGATTGCTGTGTCTTCTTAATGGATTGACTCTTTTCATCATTTAATATCCCTTATGTCTTTGTAGACTTTCTTTGCTCCGAAGTCTACTTTATCTCATAGTAATGTTATCACTCTTGCTTTCTTTTGATTAATGCTGGTGTAATGTAACATTTTCCATTCTTTTCCTTTCAGCCTCTGTATTGTTATATAAACAATATTCTCACAACAAAATTGATTTTATTTTTGTAGACAGCATATAATTGGACTTGGTTTTCAATCCACTGCCAATTTTTCTTTTTTAGTTGTATTTAGGCCATTTATATTTAATGTCATTATTGATATATTTTAATTTAAGTCTGCCATTTTTTTTCTGTTTTTTTGTTTGTTTGTTTGTTTCTCTTTCCTTTTCCTTCCTCCCTCTTCTTTGCTTGAACATTTTTTAGAATTCTGTTTTGATTAATCTATAGTGAAGTATATTGCTTTGCTTTGCCTAACTTTTAAAGTGATTGTTATAAGTATAATTCTGTCTCTCTCTCTCTAGACACACACACACACACAGAAAACCATATAATCTTCTTACAGTATACTGATGTTGACATTTTACCAGTTCAAATGAAGTGTCAAAATCCTACCTCTCTTTTTTAAAAAAAAATTCCCACTGTGTAATTCTCTTGTCTTACATATTGACATACATTTAGGAACACATCAGACAATGTTGCAATTTTTCTTCAAGGTTCAGCATAATTTGTAATGCTTAGTAGAGAAAATATATTGTTTGCCCGTATTTTTGCTTACTGTATTTCTTCTGCCTTTGTGATATTCTGAGGTACTTTCTTTTATTGTTTTCTTCTGTTCGGAGTGCTTCCTTTAGCCGCTCTTAGAGAAAGCTTTTTGGTGAAACATTCTCTTAGTGGTCCTTTATGTGAGAATGTCTTTATAGTCCCATAATTCCTGAAAGATACTTTTAATGGATACAAGGTTCTGGGTGACAGGTCTTTCCTTCCAGCACTTAAAGCATGTGACACTTCCTTATGACGTCCATGGTTCTGATGAGACATCTACTCTCATTCAAATTGATTTCCACCTATAGGTAGGGTGCTGTTTATCTCTTTCTGCCTTAAGTAACTTTTTTGTCTTTAGTTTTCAGAAGTTTGATCAAGATGTGTCTTGACTTGGATTTATTTGGGCTTTTCCTATTTGGAGTTCACCCAGCAATGGCACCCCACTCCAGTACTCTTGCCTGGAAAATCCCATGGACGGAGGAGCCTGATAGGCTGCAGTCCATGGAGTCGCAGAGTCGGACATGAGTGAGCAACTTCACTTTCACTTTTCACTTTCATGCACTGGAGAAGGAAATGGCAACCCACTCCAGTGTTCTTGCCTGGAGAATCCCAGGGACAGGGGAGCCTGGTGGGCTGCCGTCTATGGGGTTGCACAGAGTCGGACACAACTGAAGTGACTTAGCAGCAGCAGCAGCAGCAGCAGCAGCAGCTTCTTAAATCTGTAGATTTAGGTTTTTCACCCAGTTTGAGAAGTTTTCAGCCATTAATTCCTCAAGCACATTTTTGCACCACCCTCTTTCTCCTCTCCTTCTAAGACTGCAATAATACAAAAGTTAGACATATTTCTAATTGTCTCACAGGTCCCTGAGGCTATACTTTTTATATTTTTCAGTCCCTTTTCTCTCTGTTGTTGAGACTGGGTAACTTCTACTGTTCTGTCTTTCAGTTCACGTCTCTTCCTTCTGGTCCCTCCGTTCTGCTGCTGAGCCCTCTACTGAGTTTTATTTTCAGTTATTGCATTTTTTAGTTCTCAAATTCCAATTGGTTCTTTGTGATATCTTATACATGTTTGCCGAGACTTCCCGTTTTCTCATTTGTGTCAAGTATGGCAATTTCTCAATGAGGAATTATTTTCCATGATGGCTGTTTTAAATCTTTGCCACATTTTTCTTAACCGCTTTTATGATCTCAGTGTTGTATTCTTTCATTGCTTGAGTTCTTCCTGGATCTTGGAAAGAACAGTGCTTTTCACTTGAATGCTGGACATTTCTGGCTATTATACTATGAGGTTCTGGGTCTTATTTCAACCTTCTGTTTTTGTTTGATCCTTATGATTCCACTTTAGGGAGAAACTAGCTTTCTCATTACTGCCAACTGAGAGTAAAGTCCTGATTTTCCTCTTGGCTTCTGTTAACGCTAGAGGTGAGATTGCTGGACAGATGTGGGAGTTTAGGCTCCTCCCGAAGGTCTCACTGACCCCTCCCTGGCTGGGAGAAACAGGCATGTCCCGTTACTATTCCCTACCTGCGCTAAAACCATAGGGGTAACCTCTTTACTCCCGTGGTGGCTGAAGCCCTGACTCTCCACTGAGCTTCCTGTAACATCACCCAGCGGGGGAAAGGGAGCCTTGTTACAGCCTGGTGAAGGTGGGCCTCTAGGGTCTCTCTGTGCCTTTGCTGGTCAGAGTGTGGGTGGGGTCACACCTTTTTCTGGGGTGTTTGGCTGCGACAGACTGCATGCTGTCCAGGAGTTTTCTTTTTCACCTGCCCCCTTTCCTGGACCTTTGGCTAGAGAAAGCAGGCTTTGTCTTCTTTCGGCCTGTGGCTGCTTACGGGTTGTCAACTCTTCAGCACCAAGACATGAGATAGAAAGAAAACTCAGGGTCTCATCACCATCTTCCTCGGGTTCCAAGGTTCCTTGCCGGCCTACCTTCTCTTCACTGTTCAGATTCTTCTTTGTTTTCTGTTTGGGGATTTTAGTTGTTCTTAGGAGGAGGAGTAGAGGAGAACATCTCTATTCTGTTTCTCCAGAAGCTGAAGCCTAGACTGTGTCCTGTCCTCAACAAGCCGCTTGTGGTTGAGCCAGACAGCGTGCCTTCCAGTGATCCCAAATTTGTCCTGGAGAAGCAGAGTCACTGTGTCAAACCTGAAGTTTCAGAGCTGCCTGGGACATGTCTGCTGTTCTTTAAGCAGGGAGATACAAAGTTAGTTAAAGCACAGTTGCTCATTTCTCTGGCATGATTAATGCTAGAATTCATTTGCATGCTAAACAAGTATATCTGGACTCCAAGAAAACTATTTAAGGATCTCAAGTGGAGGATATTTATTTAGTTCTGAATTAACAGTTGTGATCTCTTTCTTTCTTCCTTTTTTTTTTTTTTTTTCTTTTATGATCTCAGTGTTGTATTCTTTCATTGCTTGAGTTCTTCCTGGATCTTGGAAAGAACAGTGCTTTTCACTTGAATGCTGGACATTTCTGGCTATTATACTATGAGGTTCTGGGTCTTATTTCAACCTTCTGTTTTTGTTTGATCCTTATGATTCCACTTTAGGGAGAAACTAGCTTTCTCATTACTGCCAACTGAGAGTAAAGTCCTGATTTTCCTCTTGGCTTCTGTTAACGCTAGAGGTGAGATTGCTGGACAGATGTGGGAGTTTAGGCTCCTCCCAAAGGTCTCACTGACCCCTCCCTGGCTGGGAGAAACAGGCATGTCCCGTTACTATTCCCTACCTGCGCTAAAACCATAGGGGTAACCTCTTTACTCCCGTGGTGGCTGAAGCCCTGACTCTCCACTGAGCTTCCTGTAACATCACCCAGCGGGGGAAAGGGAGCCTTGTTACAGCCTGGTGAAGGTGGGCCTCTAGGGTCTCTCTGTGCCTTTGCTGGTCAGAGTGTGGGTGGGGTCACACCTTTTTCTGGGGTGTTTGGCTGCGACAGACTGCATGCTGTCCAGGAGTTTTCTTTTTCACCTGCCCCCTTTCCTGGACCTTTGGCTAGAGAAAGCAGGCTTTGTCTTCTTTCGGCCTGTGGCTGCTTACGGGTTGTCAACTCTTCAGCACCAAGACATGAGATAGAAAGAAAACTCAGGGTCCCATCACCATCTTCCTCGGGTTCCAAGGTTCCTTGCCGGCCTACCTTCTCTTCACTGTTCAGATTCTTCTTTGTTTTCTGTTTGGGGATTTTAGTTGTTCTTAGGAGGAGGAGTAGAGGAGAACATCTCTATTCTGTTTCTCCAGAAGCTGAAGCCTAGACTGTGTCCTGTCCTCAACAAGCCGCTTGTGGTTGAGCCAGACAGCGTGCCTTCCAGTGATCCCAAATTTGTCCTGGAGAAGCAGAGTCACTGTGTCAAACCTGAAGTTTCAGAGCTGCCTGGGACATGTCTGCTGTTCTTTAAGCAGGGAGATACAAAGTTAGTTAAAGCACAGTTGCTCATTTCTCTGGCATGATTAATGCTAGAATTCATTTGCATGCTAAACAAGTATATCTGGACTCCAAGAAAACTATTTAAGGATCTCAAGTGGAGGATATTTATTTAGTTCTGAATTAACAGTTGTGATCTCTTTCTTTCTTCCTTTTTTTTTTTTTTTTGCCTTTTATCCCATTGTTGTCTTTTAATTAAACAATTCTTTCACAGGATGTTCTTTCATTGAGAATTATTAAAGATGTAAGCCTTTCTTTATCAAAACGTGGGCTGTGTAATTGTATACACTTTACATTTGACTCTGGGGAAATTTTAGAATTGCCGGAGAGAAGGTGCTTCATTAATTGATTGAGCAAGATTGTGCCTTTAATGGAGACAAAGCCACGGAAGTGTTCGTGGGGCTGGAACAGTCCGCGGTTGTTGGTGAGGACAGAGGCGGCCAGTGTTGGGGGCTCTGCAGACAGTTCCTCCTTCTGCGCTGACCACACGACGTGTGCTGCATGAACTGGCAGAGGCTGAAGGGGGTGGGGAGGATCAGCCTCTGCAGGGGCCTGAATGGGAGCTGGTGGCTGTGCTGCAGGCCTCAGTGGACCTCTGAAAACGTAGACTGCCTTTTCAAGGTGGGGTGTCAGTAGTCCAGGTGGGTGGAGGGAGCTGAGGCAGATGGGGTGGAAGGGTGAGTGGTGGGTAAGTAGGGACTGTGTTCTTTGTGCTGTTTGGGCTGGCTAGGCCCTCATCACTGTGATGCTGGGAGGCCCTGTGGTCAGGGATCCAGGGGAAGGGTAAGCCCTGAGGTCACCTGCTGTTAATTAACAAATTAGTTGGTTTTTATTGGACAGTCAGGAAGTGGTTGGTAAGAAAAAACAAAGGAGCCCACATGGTCTCTCACTTGTCAGGAATTTACAATCTTGAGAGTGAAACAGGAAACATACACACGCAGACACACACACGCAGACACACACCCCCCCCTTTCATGTAGAATCACAGCTACAAATGGCTGCAACGTATCACAGGTGCACACAAACACATCCACAGAAACGCCCAGACCTTATCTGACTTCACCCACCTAGACATACACACACACACACTCAGATCTGCGTGCACACATGCTCACACACACACACACATGCACAGACAATCCCAGACTCACACAGAAGACTCCACCCACCCAGATACATGTAGACTCACACACACACACATTCCCTCTTCCACGTACAGAGGTGATGTAGTAGGTGGTGAGGCCCAAACAGGAAGTGTGTAGAGACAGCAGGCACTTTGATGGTTCCAGGCCTCACGCCCTCTAGGTCACTGTTTACCCCTGAGCTATTGCTCAGCTAGTCTCCGGAGGCTCGGGTGTCCTGTCTGCCCTGACATACACATGGAAAAAAGCACAAGAACATAAAACAACAATTGCTCACATGGAGACGGCTCGTGGATTTGCGGTTAGTTCAGCAAACTTTTACTGAAGCTCAGTTGAAGGCCCTGTGGAATGTTCTGGGCACAAGCATATGAAAAAGATGAGGGTCTTCTCCAGGAGTCTCACAGGCTTGTGTGGAGGAGCCATGTCCAAGCCTAGGGGCCCCAGGCTGGTGCCTGGCAAGCACGTACATACAGATGCTTGCACAGTTTCATTTACTTCATATGTCCCCTGAAGGCTCTGCAAGACCCTCAGATGTGGCTTTGAATCCCAGCTCTGTGTCTGTCTCACTGTGTGCCCTGGGCTTGCTCAGTTTTCAGTTCAGTTTAGTTCAGTTCAGTTGCTTAGTCGTGTCCGACTCTTTGCGACCCCATGAATCGTAGCATGCCAGGGCTCCCTGTCCATCACCAACTCCTGGAGTTCACTCAGACTCGCATCCATTGAGTCAGTGATGCCATCCAACCATCTCATCCTCGGTCGTCCCCTTCTCCTACCCCCAGTCCCTCCTAGCCTCAGAGTCTTTTCCAGTGAGTCAACTCTTCGCATGAGGTGGCCAAAGTACTGGAGTTTCAGCTTTAGCATCATTCCTTCCAAAGAAATCCCAGGGCTGATCTCCTTCAGAATGGACTGGTTGGATCTCCTTGCAGTCCAAGGGACTCTCAAGAGTCTTCTCCAACACCACAGTTCAAAAGCATCAATTCTTCGG
>SJYX01005249.1:215539-233194 GCA_006410675.1 Oreotragus oreotragus
ATATACAGCCTTGACGTACTCCTTTTCCTATTTGGAACCAGTCTGTTGTTCCATGTCCAGTTCTAACTGCTGCTTCCTGACCTGCATACAGATTTCTCAAGAGGCAGGTTAGGTGGTCTGGTATTCCCATCTCTTTCAGAATTTTCCACAGTTTATTGTGATCCACACAGTCAAAGGCTTTGGCATCGTCAATAAAGCAGAAATAGATGTTTTTCTGGAACTCTCTTACTTTTTCCATGATCTAGCGGATGTTGGCAATTTGATCTCTAGTTCCTCTGCCTTTTCTAAAACCAGCTTGAACATCAGGGAGTTCACGGTTCATGTATTGCTGAAGCCTGGCTTGGAGAATTTTGAGCATTACTTTACTAGCATGTGAGATGAGTGCAATTGTGTGGTAGTTTGAGCATTCTTTGGCATTGTCTTTCTTTGGAATTGGAATGAAAACTGACCTTTTCCAGTCCTGTGACCACTGCTGAATTTTCCAAATTTGCTGGCATATTGAGTGCAGCACTTTCACAGCATCATCTTTCAGGATTTGAAACAGCTCAACTGGAATTCCATCACCTCCATTAGCTTTGTTCGTAGTGATGCTTTCTAAGGCCCACTTGACTTCACATTCCAACATATCTGGCTCTAGATTAGTGATCACACCATCATGATTATCTTGGTTGTGAAGATCTTTTTTGTACAGTTCTTCTGTGTATTCTTGCCACCTCTTCTTAATATCTTCTGCTTCTGTTAGGTCCATACCATTTCTGTCCTTTATCGAGCCCATCTTTGCATGAAATGTTCCCTTGATATCTCTAATTTTCTTGAAGAGATCTCTAGTCTTTCCCATTCTTCTGTTTTCCTCTATTTCTTTGCATTGATCACTGAAGAAGGCTTTCTTATCTCTTCTTGCTATTCTTTGGAGCTCTGCATTCAGATGCTTATATCTTTCCTTTTCTCCTTTGCTTTTCGCCTCTCTTCTTTTCACAGCTATTTGTAAGGCCTCCCCAGACAGCCATTTTGCCTTTTTGCATTTCTTTTCCATGGGGATGGTCTTGATCCCTGTCTCCTGTACAATGTCACGAATCTCATTCCGTAGTTCATCAGGCACTCTATCAGATCTAGGCCCTTACATCTATTTCTCCCTTCCACTGTAACTCATCTATAAAGTGGGGGTGGTAATCCCTGTCTCAAAGCGATTTCCTGATAGCTCAAGTGAGACGATGGGTGTGAAAGTGCCTGGCAGATAATACTCATTCATTCATTCATTTTACACATATTTTGACTCTTTTTACCCAGTACTGAATCTGGGTACTAGGGCAGAAATGGCAGAAATGTTCCTTCATGGGATTATCAATATAATGCTGCTAGGAGGAGACAGACAGCCAGCAAATAAGGGAATAAACTGAGCAGGGGATGTGACAGAATATCTGGGTGGTCAGGGAGGGCCTCTTGGAGGCACGACTTTGAGCTGAGACCTGAAGGATGAGCTCGAGCCAGTCCTGGAGAGATGGGGGAGCAGCAGTCTGATGGAGGGGACAGCAAATGCGAAGGTGAGACTCCAAAAGGCTTGGTGGGCTGGAGGGACCGGAAGATGCTCAGTGGGGCTGGGGCATTGAGAGCCGGACAGTCAGTGGGTCGAGGTGAGATCAGAGAGCTGAGTGATGTGATGGGCCTGTCGGCAGTGGAGGAGAGCCTGGGTTCTGTCCGTAGGGTGACATGCTGGGGAATGTCAGGACCTTTCCTGTCTCCCAGCCTGTGCCTGGTGCAGCACCGTGGAACGAATGATCAGCAGGGAGTGTGGCATCAATGTCCTCTTTGTGCCTGCAAGTCTATGTGTCCTCGGGACCCACAGGGACAGGGAGACTCCTGGGTGACGGCACCTGTGCCCAGCTGCCATCGACTTCCTTGATGGGCAGTCAGCGGAGGAGACATTCCCTGTGATTCTCCTTTTGTTCTACGAGAAGCTCTGTTCTTTGAGCTTTGTCTCCTGGGGGCAGGCTGGCGGTTACCTCTAACTCCTGGAGAGTAGCTCGCGTGGGCGACAGTGGGGCAGGGCTGCACGCTTCTCACTGGCCTGACCATCCCTCCTCTCCTTACCGTGCTCTAGGGGCGTTTCTACTTGTACTCTTGGTTCCACTGTTTTCTCACACTTGCCTGCCTGCCTCCGCTGGCCCTGTTGTAATTCTCATCCTTGAGGGGTGCTTTTGAGGGCTGGCAGGGCAGGGCCGGTGGAATGAGCAGAGCGAGGCAGAAGCTCATGGGCAGCAGATGCGAATGGATCAGGGCACATAGCAGAGCTAGGTGAGCCCTGAAAGCCCAGCAGGACAAACTGAGGACGCTGGGCGCTCGCTGGCTCTCTAGATGTCCCTGCAGGGCGCTAGTACCCTCTAGCACCTGTGGGCCTAAAAGGCAGCGAGAGAGGCTTATCACAGTGCTCCTGCCTGAAATACTCTCCCCAGGAGACTCCCTTTCATTTTTGTTTGTTTATTTTAAAAATGGTGATAAAATATACGCAATAGTGCTTTGGTCAAAGAGTTCACTCAGGTTTTTCCGTGAGATATTGGTTACCATTCTAACCCCTTTCAGGCACAGTTCAGGGCATTGCTGTGCCATAATCACCACCATCCATCTCCAGAACCTCTTCATGTTCCCAAACTGAAACTGCACCCATCAAGTGTGAATTTTATGTCTCCCACTTCCTGCAGCCCCTGGAAACCACCAGTCTACTTTCTGTCCCTATGATTTTGACTCAGTACTATAGGTATAAGTGCAAGTATTTATAAGCGTATAGCAGTTGTCTTTTTGGGAGAGGCTGATTTCACTTGTGTCCTCAGGGTTCATGCATATTGAAGCCGGTGTCAGAATTGCCCTCATTTCTGAGGCTGAATATTCCACTGTGTGACTAGACCATATTTTGTTTATCCATCCATCCGTTGAGGAGAATTTGTGTTGCTTCCACCTCTTGACTTTGTGAATAATGCTGCTGTTAGCGTGGGTTTACGGGTATCTCTTTGAGATCCTGCTTTCAGTCCTTCTGGACATATACCCAGGAATGAAACTGCTGGATCGCATGGTCATTCTATTTTTGATTTTTTAAAGACCTGGCCTACTGTTTTCCATCGTGATTGTACATGTTTGCGTTCCCACTGCGGTGTTCGTGGGGTCCAGTGTCTGTTTGTCTTCATGAGTATTTCTTTTCTGTTTTTGTCTTTTGCTTTTTGTAAAGGGAAGCCAGCCTAATGGATGTGAGGCCTTCTCGCTTTTTCAGACCCAAGTCAACCATCACCTCTTTCTGGAAGCCTTCCCTGATGTTCCCAGCCTAGCAAGGCGTCTGTCCTCTGTGCTCCCTCAGGCCCCTGTGCTTCCCTTGATTAGTCTGTGTGAACAGCTTCTCCCTAACTGGCTTGTGAGCAACTAGAGGGAATATGCTGTGAATATTCAGTCCTCACTCCCCCTCTTCATCCTACCCCCTTCCATGCCAGGGGCTGACGCTTTGACCTACAGGAGGTGCTTAGGACATCTTTGTGGAATGACTGCCCAACACCTAGACCCAGGCTGGCCTCCAGAGTCTACCAACAGGACTCCAGACTTAGGAGAAGAGCATGGCCATCTCCCCTGGGGTTGCTCACCCAAGGACGCGGGGAGAGTTTCTTGTGGGTTCTGGCACAATCCTAGAAAGCAGTGCTGCATCAGGGTCTCATAGCTGGAAAAGGAGGAGCACAGCTTAGTGTGAGCTGAGTTGGGTTTGGTCTGCACAGGTGTGAGGTGTTCAGGGAGGCAGAAGCATGGGAGGACTGTGCCGAGCGGAGGTCATTGATGGCATTGTTCAAGGTGACTGAATGATTCCTGAAGCTAATGGTGGCCTATTTATTATTCTTCTTCCCAGTGATGAAGATGATGATGTAACTTATATTCCTTGTGATTTCCTGACAGCCCTTTCATTTCTCAGAATGGCCGAGAGACTTGGAGCTAAAGGTGGGATGGTCTTTTACTGTCATTTGAGAAAGCAGTGTAAGTGGTAGCTGTCCTTATCACTAGCAGGGATGTCTGTCTCTGAAATGAGATTTAAGGAGCAGACGTCTTGACGAGGATTGTCCCATTACAGGCAAGGAGGGGAATTAGTGGGGAAAAATTAAGCACCTACTGTGCAGACCCTCAGTGTGCTTTATTGTGGCCTCACAGGAGCGCAGGAGGTCGAGATGGGAGCCAGAGGGCGCTGAGCCTGGGAACTGGAAGTGCCCCTGTGTCTGGCTCAGGGCCAAGCCCCCCAGAGTCCCATGCTCTTCTCAGAGACAGACTTCCTCCCAGCGAGAGATGCTCAATGAGACTGCATGAGAGGATCATGTTCCAGGGAAGAAGAAAATACTGCCTTACATTCCAGGTTCTGGTGGCACTGGGCTAGGTGATTTCTAGCCATTCACACCCATCCATTTGCTCAGTCATCACACAAAGTTTCCTGAGCCCCACCGTGTTTGGCTTTGTGCTGGTGGTGGGTGGGGCGGATGGTGACAAGAGGAATAATGCATTGTCTTCTCTCTCTCTGAAGCACCTGTCTGGTGGAACAGAGAGGCAGATAGGCCCTTCCACTGCACAGGCATAAAAGCAGAAATGGAAACAGTGTTCTGGAACCATGAAAGACCCAACTGCTTCCTCAGCTCCTCCTGAGTGTGCCAGGGAAGCACTGCCCGGGCAGGGGCCTGAGAGCTGAGGGTCCAGGGCAAAAGTGAAGGAAGGGGGCAGGGCAGTGGGCAGGGGGACAGTGTGTGCCCAGATAGAGTCATGGTCTGGGAAACCCTGTGTGGCAGGAGCAGAGGGTTTGGAGGCAGACGGGGAGCTGAGGTAGGACAGTCAGGGTGAGCCTGGGTGGCTAAGGCCTTGCTGTGTGTCATCTTAGGAGCCTGATGTTTGTCCTGTAGGCAACTGGGCACCAGCAGAGATTGCGAGGTGGGAGAGGGATTCCCTTTGGTGAGTTTTCTTCAAAGCTCCATCTAGCAGTCATGTTGAGGATGGACTCTCATCAGAAGGGGACCCGTGAGAGGCTCTTACAGTGGCCCAGGAGAGAAATGAGGATGGGGGCAAAGGAGAACAATCTAGAAGCATGTTTGCATCCACATCCTGGGTGAATCCAACCCCCCACCCCTCTGTACTTACAGCTGAACCTGGGCAGTCAGATGTGCTTGGAGGAAAACGCCAGCCAGGCTGCAGCTGGTCTCTGTGAGCTGGCTGCCCACCTCGGTGGACCCTTCCTGCCCCTCCACCAAGCCACTCATTCTCCCACTCTGGAGAAGAGTATTTCACAAGTTTCCTCTCTTCAGTTCTCCGAAAGTTCTTCTATGCTTATTTTTTGCTGATGTTTTTTCATTTTGAAAACTTATCAGACTTTACTTACTTTTCAGAGTAGATTAGATTTACAGAAAAGTTCAGCAGAAAGAATAAAGTTCCACATACCCCTCCCTCTTCTTCCCAACTTCCCCTATTAATATGCTGCACTAATTAGGTACATTTGTTACAACTGATGAGCTAGTATTGGTACATTATTATTAACTAAAGTGAACAGGTGACACTAGGGGTCACGCTTGGTGACAAACGTGTAATGACGTGTATTCATCATTATGATGCCATACAGAGTTGTTTTACTGTCCTAAATATCCTCTCTACTCTCTCTTCATTCCCCTCCCCCTCTCCTAACTCTGATAACCACCAATCTTTCTACTGTCTTCATAGCTTTGCCTTTTTCAGGGTGTCATATAACTGGAATTCTACAGTATGTATGTAGCTTTTCAGATGGGCTTCTTTCACTTAGTAATATGCATTTAGGGTTTTTCCACGTAAACTTTCATAGCTTGAGAGCTCATGTTTTGGTGCTGAATAATATTCTGTTGCCTGGCTGTACTACAGTCTATTTATCCGTTCACTACTGAGGGGCATCTTGACTGCTGCTGCATTTTTGGCCGTTGTCATTAGAGCTGTGATAAGCATGATGACTTTGCTTTTTGAGTCACTGGGAGACCAGAGCAGTGAGGACAGGGCTGGTCTGTGCACACAGGGCCACCAGCCCTGAAGGAGGCCCACCAGCTCCCACCGTCAGCTCCTAGGAGCCTGGGCTCCCTGTCCTGCTGCTGTGTGTGAGCGCTGTGGGCCCCTTGTAAAGCCAACCCTTTCCCTGGAGACTGGAACCCGTCCTCTGTCACCTTCTCTAGAGGGAAACTCTTATATCCTTTAAGGAGAGTTTTTTTGTTTTTTTTTTTTGTAACTGGAGTATAATTGCTTTACAATTTTGTGTTGGTTTCTGCTCTACAGCAGCATGAATCAGCGATACGTATACAGATATCCCCTCTCTCTTGAGTCTTCCTCCCAACCCCACGTTCCACCCCTCTAGGGCATCACAGAGCAACAAGCTGAGCTCCCAGTGCTATACAGCAGGTTCTGTCTCCTGTTTCTCCTCCTTGCTCCCAATATGTTATTCAGCTTCAGTTCAGTTCAGTCACTCAGTTGTGCCCGACTCTTTGTGACCCCATGGACTGCAGCACGCCAGGCTTCCTTGTCCATCACCAGCTCCCGGAGCTTGCTCAAACTCCTGTCCATCGAGTCGGTGGTGCCATCCAGCCATCTCATCCTGTGTTGTCCCCTTCTCCTCCCGCCTTCAGTCTGCACCCATCTGCCTCTTTGTGCCCAGGGGTTTTTTTCTGGAACCTCAAAGACTGTGCTCTGCTTGCGCTCATAGCAGGCAGAAGCTGCTGGGGAGTTAGCACACCTGGAAACGGCCCTCCCCTGAAGATGGATGGCAGCTGGTGTAAGGACACCCTGTGCCCTGTCCCGCAGGTGGTATGATCCTCAGGCCTGCATTGTGTTCAGGCGTTGCCCACAGGAGGAAGGTCCAGCCATTGTGTGGAAGTTTCCTGATAACCCCATTCCTGGCTGACTTCCCTTCCCTGTACTGCTTCCCTCTGCCTCCCAGATTAACCCCTTTCGCTTGAAACTCTGTCTTAGAGTTTGCTTCTGGGGACTCAGATTCAGACGCTTTCCAATAAGGTGGTGCTCAGCATCTGAGCACTGCTCCTGTGTGGCCACCAGTGGCCTCCATGGGCCCAAGCCCGGCTCCTTCCCAAGGCTTCATCTGACCCCACTTCTTGCAGTCTCTGGCTCTGCCAGTTACTTTCTTGTGCTCAGAGTATTTCCTCACTTGGACTCTGGGACACTGTGTTTTTTTTTTTTTTTTTGGTTTGTTTTCTTTCTGGCCGATCCTTTCATACTCCTTTGTTAGCTGTTTTTCATCTTCCTGACCCCAGCACTCACTGCCAGGAAGATCAGCCAAAACATACACAATGGAAATAACACACTGCAGACAGAGCAGGTGTTAATTTCATCTGTGTCTTTTAAGTCAAGGAGAGAGGTGACTCTTTACGGAGGGACGAGGATATATGCTAGGCACTTTGCATCATTAAGTCATTTGATCCTGACAACCACCCATGATGGAGGTGCTGTTTGTTGCTGTATACAAAGGAGGAAACCAAGGCTCAGGCAGATTGAAGAGAGGCTTGGTCAAGGCCTGTCCTCCAGAGGTGGTGCTAGGATTCAGACCATGGACTGTCCCACTCCTTCCCCCATGAGGAGGCAGCTGTGGCCTGAGACAGCCATGCATAAAGTGGGCCCTGATTTCCTTCCCATCTTTCTCCCCAGCTTCCTGGTCTGATGACTGCCTTTATTCCCTCCAGCCCGGTGCCCCGAGCCCTTGATTTGGTTGAGCCTCTGAATAAGCCCCAGAGAAAAACGGTTGATTAACTCATCAATAGTGCAGAGCCCCAGCCACTCGCAGGAGGCCCTTGCCCCCGCTGTCTGGAGCATTCAGCCTCTATCAGGGAGATTGAGGCTGACTTAGAAATTCCTTTACAGAACTGTGTTTGGAGGGTAATCAGCCCCTATCCGGGCCATTTGTTGAAATGGGGCTGAGTGATTCAGAGGCGCTCCAGACAGTCCCTGTGATTTGGTTCAAGTCATTGAGGCTGATAACGGGGCTTCCCAGAAGTGATGGGACCTCATCCTGACACTCACTTCTTTGAAGTGTGTCCTGTGACTGGTGAGGGAGCTCGAGGCACTGAGAATGAGGCAGAAGGAAGGCCCTCCATGCTAGGGGGAGGGAACCACAGCTGCTGGCCTGTCGCTCCGTTTCCTGGGGCTGTGTTGCCATGGAGGCATCTGCGCCCTGGCAGGGGGTCTGTGGTCGGATCTGTTGACCCTCCGGAGGTGCCCTGAGTCTACACAGCTCGCAACACAGCGCCTCGTCCAGTCAGGCTTTCAGTTGTGTCCCAGCGTGTCCCAGCGAGGACTGCCTTGCTGGCTCCCCTTGTGCCACTGCTGAGGGGATGGGAGAAGGCTGGCATGGTGCTAGAGGCTTAGTGGTGATGCCCAGGGGAGCGGGGGTGGGGGTGGGCTGCTCGGATTCTGTGGAGAAGGCTGGCTTCAGATGTCTGTCTGCTGCTCTCAAGTCCTCGCGCATGGCTCCCAGCCCCAAGCCAGCCTGGGGCCCAGGGTCATGCCTGCAGCTCCATGAACAGTGGTGACAGATGCTGCTGGAGGCAGAGCCAACTGCTCCCGTATTGGTCCCATGTCTTATTCCTTGTTCAGGGGTGGTACAGGACAAGAGACAAGACTTTCAAGAGCATAAAGGCTTTTGAAAAGAGTCCGAGCCCCTGATTTACAGGATAGAGGGGAGAGAAGGGAGGGAGAGGGAGGCAGAACCAGGAGAAGGTGTGTGGAGAGGCTGCTGCAGCCACAGGGACCGCCTGCTCTGCCTGCCGACTGTGCTCAGGGTGGCCAGCTGCTGACCATCCGCGAGGGGACATTTGTGATTTACCAATTTTACACTCCGGGGTTTTTGCCATGAAGAAGCAGCTGTGCATCTTAGCAGGAAACCAGAGGGAGGCCGGAGAAGGCAATGGCACCCCACTCCAGTACTCTTGCCTGGAAAATCCCATGGACGGAGGAGCCTGGGGCTGCAGTCCATGGGGTCGCTAACTCAGACACAGCTGAGCAACTTCACTTTCACTTTTCATTTTCACTCATTGGAGAAGGAAATGGCAACCCACTCCAGTGTTCTTGCCTGGAGAATCCCAGGGACGAGGGAGCCTGGTGGGCTGCCGTCTATGGGGTTGCACAGAGTTGGACACGACTGAAGCGACTTAGCAGCAGCAGGAGCGGCAGAGGGAGGCAAGAAGCTCAGGCAGGAGAGGATCCTTGTGTCACCCGGTAGATTCGTTTCAGGGCTTTGCTAAGTGTATCCTTGGAGTCATCTGCCTCCTGGTCTTGGAGGTTATCTGGGAAAAGATAACCAGTGAAATTGTGGCTCTTTTCTCGCTGCAGAGCTGAAAATCAAGGCTCTGAGACAGCTTGTGGGTGCTTCGGGTGTGCTCTGCCAAGGGAGAGGCGAGTGCTGGCCTGAGCACTGCCGAGTCCCTCTATATGCCTTAGGGAGCCCTCGAGCATTAAAGCTTCTGAGTAGGCGGTGCATCAGGATGTTGGCTCCTGCAAGCCCCCTGGGCAGCCTCGGGCTGACTTTCCTGGTCAGCTTTGGAACCAAAGCTCCTGGGGCTTGCCGTGTAGCCCAGGTCAAATGCACTATTATTCTCGTTACTTAACCATGCAGAGGTGTGTGGGGTCTGAAGCCAAAGTTTCTTCCCAACTGTGGATTGTCTGCTTTGCATTCATTCCTGCCTCCCATCCTGACATCAGTCTCCTAGGATATGTCCTCAGACAGCTGCAGGAGCACAGTCTACATGTGGAGATAGTTTAGCCACTGGCCATGTGGGGGTGGGGCAGACACGTTCCTCTGACACAAATCACCAATCCCAGTTACGCACTGCCTGCTTTAGGGGAGCTCTCTGCAGATGGAGACGTGGGAAATAGAGGATGTGATCCTGTCCACAGGGAGCAGGGAATGCTTTGTGGATTGACGGGGGGTAGTGGTGGGGTTCGGATCCCAAATAGCCCCAGATCATGAGTTCCAGATGGGACAGATGAAGCTTTGTAAATTCTATTTTTTTCATCTACCCAATACCAAAGCTACAATACAATGGCATCCCACTCCAGTACTCTTGCCTGGAAAATCCCATGGGTGGAGGGAGCCTCGTAGGCTGCAGTCCATGGGGTTGCTAAGAGACACGACTGAGCAACCTCACTTTCACTTTTCACTTTCATGCATTGGAGAAGGACATGGCAACCCACTCCAGTATTCTTGCCTGGAGAATCCCAGGGATGGGGGAGCCTGGTGGGCTGCCGTCTATGGGGTTGCACAGAGTTGGACATGACTGACGTGACCTAGCAGCAACTTACTTGTAAAGGAAAAAAGTCTTCGCTTGTTAAAGGGATTTAGGAGGAGACATTAACACCCCCAGAGGTTTCAGTAAGTGAAAGAAATTCTGAATAAAATGATTAGCAAAGTAAAGACTCTGCAAACGTCTAAGCAGACTCGTGCATGTAGCATATGTGAGCCCATGGACCTTTCTCTCCATCTCACCTCCATTCTGTAGACACAGTGTGTGCTGTGCAGGAATCGGTATGTTTTGCAGGATGCAGTGGTGTGGGTGAAATGAGGACAAATACATCACTTGCTTTCCTACACTCTGCAAAGCGGTGAACATACCTTCTTGGTGTAGACTCACATCTGAGACCATGAAAAAATATGGACTAGAAAGATGAAAACATGTGACCAAGAAAGTCGTACGTGAGAAACGCAGCATATTGATCAGCTCGGAGCTGCCTGTGGTAGGAGCGCTCCTCAAGCGGGCGTACGGTTGGACTTCATTTTTTTGATTCAGCTTGAGAACTGATGTTTGCCATGCTAAGAGAAATGCACAGGTCTTCCTTCTGATGTTTTATTTCATGTTTTTGTTTTCTGGTTGTTGCTCTGATTTTGTATTTTGGTACGAGGTCTGTGCTTCCATTGGTGGTTACTTTCCTTAGGAGTTCAGAGTGAGCACGTCTTGTTTTACTCCCATGGTGGTTTACTTTTTTAGGTCTTTAGTGACCTATGCTATTTTAAAAATGTGTCTCTGTTTCCTGAAACAACATACATGTGTTTTGTTACCCCATAGAAATGAGAGAGAGAGAGAGAGAGATCACTGATTTCTCTGGTAAGATGAGGAAATAGCTATTTTTGTCTGCAAAAAGAAATCTCCTGGCCTGAAAAATGGTCAGGCATTGTCTTGTCCATGAGTCTTCTTTTAGCAACTTAAATGTTACAGACTGCAGGGGTCTCTCCTGGCACTGGGCCTTTGGTTAGTGACAAATCCTCATTTACCATTTTCATCTTGGTCTGAGTCACTGTAGATTTTTTGGAGGGAAGTTGGCTGAGGTTTGGGTTGGTCTGAGTCACTGTAGATTTTTTGGAGGGAAGTTGGCTGAGGTTTGGGTTGTTGCAGGCACTGTCTTAAACTTGAAAGTCCAAAATAGAAAACTGAGCTTGTCACTACCCTACAGACAACACTTCCACGGTTCTCCACTGTCCCAGAGTACCGTTCTGTTCCTTTAGCCCCTGTGGGGTCCTCAGACAGCTGCCCACCCGCCTCCGCCTGATGCCCCCACTCCTCTTTCCTTCCCCTTCCCTGCCAGCAGCACCAGATGACCGGTGGCCTGCCCTCCTCACTGCCCTGTGCCTTCCACCCTTCTCGCCTCTCTATCCTTCACGTCCTTCAGGGCTCACCCAGGTGCCGTCTCCTCCAGGTAGCCATTCTGAGCTCTTGCTCCACTGCCTGGGGAGGCTTCTGTCCTGGCAGTGCTCCTTTCGAGGCAATCTGGGCTTCCCTCTGTTCACTGGCTACCGTCTCATACTAACATTACAGACCGTTTAGGAGTTATAGACGATGAACTTCTCAAGGGCTGGGTCTCTGTCCCACCCTCTCCAGCTCCCCTTAGCACACATGTAGTTCAGAACCCAGCACATTACAGGTGCTCAGATAATGTTTACCATAACTTGCGAAACAGCGAGATGGTCAAACCAGTTAATCCTAAAGGAAACCAACCCTGAATATTCACTGGAAGGACTGATGCCGAAACTGAAGCTCTAATACTTTGGCCTCCTGATGCAAAGAGCCGACTCTTTGGAAAAGACCCTGATACTGGGAAAGATTGATGGCAGGAAGAGAAGGGGGCGACTGAGGATGAGATGGTTGGATGGCATCGGGAACTCAATGGACGTGAGTTTGAGCCAGCTCCAGCGTAGTGATGGACAGGGAAGCCTGGTGTGTTGATGTCCATGGGCTCAGACACAGCTTTGTGACTGAACAACGACAGCAGCTTGTAAAAAGAATGGTGTCAATCTCTGTTTAGTTGAAGGCATGGTGTACGAGTTTATTGGAATGGCGTAAAAGTAGAGTAAGGAAATGACTTCGATTTGGAAAAAGTCTTGCTTGTCCAGGCCACTGTCTGAGTTACCTTTTCCTGAGGCTCTTGCTCACCATCCCCAAACACCTGAGAAAGTTTTGTGGACCCCATTTCATGCATGAGGGACCTGAGACTCAGGAAGCTGCTGAGTTGCTACAGTCTGGCCAGCAGGCCCTGCCCCAGGTCCACATATCACCACCTGCTGCCTCTGAATTCTGGGCACTTATGTCAGACCCATAAGTGCCTGACATCGGTGAAGCCTGTTCACTGTTTCTGGACAATAGACCGGTGTCCCTCCTCTCTCAGAGAGGAGCTCCCTCAGAACAGGCTGTGCCTGTTGGGAAGATGCTCTGCTTGAGTTTATTCCTAAGCAGTTCTTCTTGTGCACATGTCAGAATCAGGCCAAGTGATAACAAATATTCATACAAGTTGACTCAATACATGTAGCAGATAAACTGAGGGCTGCGCACCTAGAGGGCACTTGGGTTTTCAAAATCAGCTGCACCTGCCAGCTCAGAATTGAGGGGCAAGGCGCAGAAGTTGGCCCCTGGGCATGCTGATGGCTGGATGACCCTTTAGGTGAACAGGGAGGCGCCTGCAGTGTTTCTTAGCTCTTCCAGACACTTCCCTCATTATGGGTTCCCCTCTATTAGCCTAAGAGTTCCTCCAAGAACTCCAAGAACAAAATCTGATCAATCCCATTCATCTCTATATTAGCAATGCCTAGTTCAGTGCCTGGCACAGTCAACAAATTTTTAAAAAATTTATTTTATTTTCGGCTGCATTGGGCTTTTGTTGCCATGTCCAGTCTTTCCCCAGCTGTGGCGAGTGGTGGCTACTTTCTGGTTGCGGCGCCTGGGCTTCTCTCATTGCAGTAGCTTTTCTTGTTGCGGAGCAGGAGCTCTAGGGCAAATGGGCTTCCGTAGTTGCGGCATGCGGGCTCAGTAGTTATGGCACATGGCCTTAGTTGCTCCAAGGGACGTGGACTCTCCCTGCACCAGGGATCGAACCCGTGTCCCCTGCATTAGCAGGCTGGTTCTTAACCACTGTGCCACCAAGGATGTCTGTCAATGACTGTTTGATGAGCAGTCACTCAGGTGTACAGATGAGTGAGTGGGTGTAGGAAGAGGTCATGCCACCAGATCTGCCTTCTTTCCTTGCTGCTCTGGGGATTCTGAGAAGGCTGATGGAAGTTCCCAAATGTCATCTGTGGAGAAAAGGGAGCTTGAGCATCTTGTGGGATTTCCGTTACCTTGTTCTGGTCCAGACACCATGTGGGTAAGGGCCCCTGGCGAGGGTTTTGGGGGAACTCAGGGAGCAGGTAGGATGGGGAGCCTGTACCCATCCCAGCCTGGCCAGATTAGAGTTTGAAATAATTACTCTAATTTGAGCATAAGACCCCGAGGACTCTGCTGGGAGGAAATAGCTTCCATGGGAAAGATTTGGGTCTGGCGGGAGATTATCTGGTAGAGGTGAAAGTGAAAGTGTTGGTTGCTCCATTCTGCCTGACTCTTTGCAACCCTATGGACTGTAGTCCGCCAGGCTCCTCTGTCCATAGCATTTTCCAGGCAAGAATACTGGAGTGGGTAGCCATTCTCTTCTGCAGAGCATCTTCCCAACCCAGGGATCGAACTCGGGTCTCCCACATTGCAGGCAGATTCTTTACTGTCTGAGCCGCCTCTGGTGGAGTTGGGGCTGGGTAGAGGGTGTGAACGAGGCACAGCTCAGCTCGCGTCAGGGGTTCATGTTTACGCTCCACTGCTCCTTGGCATGCTGGCACTGGCTATCCCTAACCCCGGCACCCCTGCTGAGGCTCTCTTCCCAGCCCGGATACTGGTTACTCCTCTGGTTAGCCCTGCCAAGAGAAAATGACTGAATTTCCAAACACTTTTCTGAACTCTAAGGAAAAATAATAAGGAGGTGAGCATGGAGTACATCTTGTGTTCTTGGGGCTCATAACCAGATTTCGATTCCATATACCTTCTGAAAAATGGTCCTTTTAGCTCCAAAGCTGAGAGCAGGTACCCTTTCAGGACCCACAGTGACCTAGGTGTTTCCTCTTGGGTATCCCTGTTTCTCCACAGTCAAGAGCAAGTGGTTCACTTATGGCTACTGTGGGGGAGTATGGGATTGACATGTGAACACTGCCATATTTAAAATGGATAATCAACAAGGACCTACTGTATAGCACGGGGAACTCTGCTCAGTGTTATGTGGCAGCCTGGATGGGAGGGCAGTTTAGGAGAGAATGAATATAGGTGTCTGTATGGCTGAGTCACTTTGCTGTGCAGCTGAAACTAGTACAACTTTGTTAATCAGTTATGGTTAGTTAGGTTGCTCAGTCGTGTCCGACTTTTTGCGACCACATGGACTGTAGCCCACCAGGCTCCTCCATCCGTGGGATACTCCAGGCAAGAATACCGGAGTGGGTTGCCGTTTCCTTCTCCAGGGGATCTTCCCCACCCAGGGATCAAAGCCAGGTCTCCCGTATTAGAGGCAGATGCGTTAACCTCTGAGCCACCTTATACTCCAATATAAAATAAAACTTAAGAACTCCAGCTATAAGAAAGGAACAAGTGGTTCACCCTCCTTGTCCATCCAACACCCCCTTAGGGCTTTCTGGGTTTTCTTTACCAGGAATGCCTTTATCGATCCATCAGATCTCAGTGGAGGCATGGAGTGCTCTGGCCAACAGGAAATGAAGATACTGCTGGGCCATCTTGCTCCATGACTTCCTGGGCATTTTTCCCGCTAGAAATGGGAAATGAGAGCTTGATCTTACTGATGAGGGCTTTTGGCTGTTGAGGGTGTCAGGGAAGGAAGTGTTATGACCTGTAGTGCTCTCAACGGGGCTGTGGTTAGAGCAGTACCCCCTCCCTGAAAGCCAGGGTCTACTTAGAATCTGCCCACATCTAGGCTGAGTGTACTTGGCAGCCAGACCATGTCTGCAGTAGCAAACGTGGCTGGAAACCTGGCCCCATGGGCAGAGCCGCCTCCTGCCTGTAGCCATCATTTGGGAAATCACAAGTCCATAAAGACGTGTTCACTCCAACCTTGTGTCTCTTTCCTGGTCCTCCATAACCCAACCTTCTCCAGTTGTGCACACACTCTTCCCCTTGCCACGGCATCCTCAGGAGATTGTCAGATCGACCAAGCCAGAGGCAAAGGGCTGCAGACCAGAGTGGAGTTTCTGACTGTGGCCATGGGGGCTAGGACTTGCTGGATGCTACGTAGGGCAGTGTATGGATGCAGAAAGGTGATCCGACGAGATAGAGGCTTCTCCCAACCTCTGCTGCAGGATGTTCTGTCACCTCTGAGACCACGGGGACAGTAATTAATGCCTTACGGGGTGACAGTACTCTGTTGGCTTGTTTGGCTTGGAGTTAGCTATCTGCTTTCTTAGGAACGGCGGTATCCTTGGATAGCACTATCTGAGTAGGTTGCTTCTTCAGAAATGCTCATCACACAGCATGTTCTAATTAAGCTAGAGTATGTATGACTGTCACTTNACCAAGCCAGAGGCAAAGGGCTGCAGACCAGAGTGGAGTTTCTGACTGTGGCCATGGGGGCTAGGACTTGCTGGATGCTACGTAGGGCAGTGTATGGATGCAGAAAGGTGATCCGACGAGATAGAGGCTTCTCCCAACCTCTGCTGCAGGATGTTCTGTCACCTCTGAGACCACGGGGACAGTAATTAATGCCTTACGGGGTGACAGTACTCTGTTGGCTTGTTTGGCTTGGAGTTAGCTATCTGCTTTCTTAGGAACGGCGGTATCCTTGGATAGCACTATCTGAGTAGGTTGCTTCTTCAGAAATGCTCATCACACAGCATGTTCTAATTAAGCTAGAGTATGTATGACTGTCACTCACAGGAGCTTTCTTTACCATTACAGGAACTGTTAGCTCCTGTAGGCTGGAGCCCAAGGAACATTTGCCTCAATTCGTGGACCAGTGAAATATACATCCTAAATTAAAATGTAGAATATGCTTTACAATTGTGAATCAGAGAGGTGGCAAACAATTAATTTCTTGCCAAGCAATAGTGTAGGCTCTGCTGGGGATGTTGGAGCTTACAGAGTGGTGATTTGAGTCCCTCAGCTCAGTGTGGGGGAAGTTTTCTTTCTTCTGCTGACCTGTCAGCTTTCAGCCTTATGTATCTTGTCAAATATGTATCTTGATTAAGCTCTGTTCTCTTTTCTGCTGACTCCACATAGTATGTGGTAAGCATGGGGAAGCAATGTGGTGTCATGGAAACAGATCTGCTCTGACTTCAGTGGCATCAGCCAGTCCTGGGTCAAATCTTGCCACTGCCATTTAGGCTCCATGTTGCCTCGTCCAGGTCCCCTTCCCATTCAGAGCCTCAGTTTCCTTACCTGTAAGTGAGTCCATGATTCCATACCTCACACGTTTACTGAGGAATGTTAGTGAAACAGTATAGAAATGTCTAATAGCACCCTGCACTTAACAGGGATCAAACATGAGTAACTCTGACCGTCTCCTAAACTTAAATCTGGTTCCCTGGAAGCTGGGTCTGGCACTGCACAGGTGATGTATCCTGGGGCAGCTCTCAGGTGAGGTCCGTCAGGAAGAAGCTGAACACAGCTGGGGCACAGTTGACACGTGACTTCAGCCCAAGAGAAGCTTGGAGGGGGAATTGCACCAAGAGGTTACCCCAACTTGAAGCAAAAGGGCTGGAGGTTTATGTCCCATCTCAGTCATCCATTGTTGGCTGGCTACAGGCCACCTGCAGAGGGGGAGGTGACTTCCCAGGGATTTCTGAGTGAGGCAGAGCCTGCATGCATAGCTGCTGGGGGGATGGGGACACCAGCTGGTAGAAGGAATCTGGGTCAGGTAACCAGTGGCATCTACTACATTCCCCTTGACGATTTTGAAACCTCTTATCTATCCCACGAGTTTTTGTAACAGTTCCAAGTGTAAGTGTGCTGAAGAAAATTTTGACTCCTTTCAAACATGACCAAAAAATAGCATATTGAAAAGCAGAGACATTGCTTTGCCAACAAAGGTCTGTCTAGTTAAGGATATGGTTTTTCCTGTGTCATGTATGGATGTGAGAGTTGGACTGTGAAGAAAGCTGAGCACTGAAGAATTGATGCTTTTGAACTGTGATGTTGGAGAAGACTCTTGAGAGTCTCTTGGACTGCAAGGAGATCCAACCAATCCATTCTGAAAGAGATCAACCCTGGGATTTCTTTGGAAGGAAAGATGCTAAAACTGAAACTCCAGTACTTTGGCCACTTCAGGTGAAGAGTTGACTCATTGGAAAAG
>SJYX01005249.1:236178-259848 GCA_006410675.1 Oreotragus oreotragus
GTGATGCCATCCAGCCATCTCATCCTCGGTCGTCCCCTCCTCCTCCTGCCCCCAATCCCTCCCAGCATCAGAGTCTTCTCCAATGAGTCAACTCTTCGCATGAGGTGGCCAAAGTACTGGAGTTTCAGCTTCAGCATCATTCCCTCCAAAGAAATCTCAGGGCTGATCTCCTTCAGAATGGACCGGTTGGATCTAGAGATGATAAATGTAACCCCCCTTGAAATATAGCCTATGGGAAAGTTCCAGATGCATACTAGCTGCTCAGCTGTTAGTGACAATTTTCATCATTGCTGTTGGAGTTTGGATCTCAGCTTGGGTCTGAGTTGGGGAAGGTCTGTGGTCCCTCTGGGCATGTCTTTGCATCAGAGCTACTCATGGAGGACCATCTCTGAATTTCTCCCTCCAGGAAGGGACTGCGGGGTTGAGAGGTTTGATGAATAACTTTTCTTCCAAATCTTACATTTCAGTCAACTTAGCCTCCTGCGGTGTGTGGGAAATTGCACCATCTTAATATTTCTCTCCCCCCTCTTTATTCTGTCTTTTCAGAATGTTCTGTCAATTAGAAAATGCTTGTCAGTGAAGTGACTATTCAGGAAAACAACCTACATGACTTCTGCAGCACTTGAAGAATTTAAAATAATGGAAGGGGATTAACTTGCAGGGGAAGGCATTGTTGGGAAGGAGAGCTGCTATTCAGCATTGCCTGCTAGTCTGTACAGTTTCATTAATAACACCTTTCATTCTATAGCCCCTTACATCTAGAAGGATCTTGAGTGATTAACAGATGCTGTGAATAAGAATTACTTCATCTGCTGCTGAAATATTGCTTCTCCTGGAGCTGCTAGCAATTGATGCTCGACATCCTTGTCATGTCAGAGGGTGGGGCTGAGGCTGCCTCTCAGTCACTCTTGCTTCAGCAGATTAGGGGCACATAAATGGTCACCAAGTGAGTTGGTTCAGTGCTTAGAGAAGCCCCCCGAGTCCCTGACTGGGTCCTGGCTCTGTGCTCGATGCTGCAGAGGGAGGTATCAAAATTAGCCCTTGCTCAAGAAGATCTCAGTGCATAGGAAGTCTGAAGGACAGGTGAACAGCCCAGGGCTACATGGCAGGGATTGCATGTACCAGAAGGGTAATGAGTGTGATCAGAAGCTGGCACAGGGCTGAACTTTGCTGGTACTGAGGCTAAAAGAATGGAGATTGGGGGCTAAGAAGGCTGGCCAGCTGCTTGGGTGAGATCCCACCGTGCTAGAGCAGAAAAGCTCACATTTGAGCGGTCATCAGAATCTCCCAGAAGGCTTGGGAGTGCACAGATATCTGAGCTCCATCCCTGGCACTTAGAATTGACATTTCTAACAAATTTCTTCCCTATTGGCCCAGTGGGTAAAGAATCTGCCTGCAATGCAGGGGACACAGGTGATGCAGGTTTGATTCCTAAGTCAGGAAGATCCCCTGGCAGAAAAAATGGCAACCCACTCCAATATTCTGGCCAGGAGAATTCCATGGACAGAGGAGCCTGAAAGGCTACAGTCCAAAGAATTGCAAAGAGTCGGACATGACGGATCGACTGAGCACACTCGTTTCTAGCTAATGCTGATGCCACTGGACAGAGGAGCACACTTTGAGAACCACACTGCTGGAGCATTTAATGCAGGAGTCAAAATCTTAGATGGACAAAGAGGCCAGCAGGGGAGGCTGGGAGGTGGCACTGGTGGGGTCCATGGCCAGCCAAGAAGCATGTACCCCATGAAAAGAAAACAGCTGCTACTCAGCCACAGCCTGTGTTTGCCACTTGGAAATGTGCTGGGAGTGTTACTAGATTCTCCACTTGGTCTGGATAAAGTCTGGGAATCTCAAAAATTTTTTATGTCAAATGTCCTTATTTTTACACAGGTCTGAGAAAGTACATCTACATCCTTCATAGGGCCAGTGAGGTTTTCATTTGTGATCTTTGTTTTTAAAGAACGAATAGGAATTTATCAGGTGGCTGGGAAGGGAAAGAGCTTTTCATGCAAAGGGAACCAATCTCATGTGCAAATGCTCAGAAGCACAAAATACCCTGAGCCTGGAAGTGCAAAGCCTTCTGATTGGTTGGAGCACAGAGTGGATGCCCTGGATGGGGGAGGAGAGAGGTGGAGGAATTGAAGGGAAGCAGGCAGGGAACGTTTTTTTCTGGTCTTTGACCCCAGCCTGGCCAGATTTGCTTGCTGACCTCAGCTCTTCTGTGTTCTGGGATAGACTGACGCGTTACAGGTGGCCCAGCAGGCTGGTGGCCACTGTGGACTTAGTGACCACATGCAGAGTTCTGATGCCTCACTCCTTGGTGTGATGCTTCCCATCCAGGCCAACTCCCCGGAAGAGAGTCTGTGGGTTATGGTGATGCCTCTTCGTGGCAAGGGGCCTCTGTCCCTGTCTTAGGAGAGGAGCTTAGGGACCTACCTTCCACTGAGGTCCTGAGAAGGTCTTTGGGTCAGACAGACTCAGGCTGGGGTCTTACCTGTGCCACTTACTGTGTGACTTTGAACACACTGCTAGAACTTTCTCAAGCTTGGCTCCTCACCTATCAGTTCAATTCAGTTCAGTCGCTCGGTCGTGTCCTATTCTTTGCGACCCCATGAATCGCAGCACGCCAGGCCTCCCTGTTCATTGCCATCTCTTGAAGTTCACTCAGACTCATGTCTATCGAGTCCGTGATGCCATCCAGCCATCTCATCCTCGGTCATCCCCTTCTCCTCCTGCCCCCAATCCCTCCCAGCATCAGAGTCTAAATCATTGTAAGCATTAATGAAATTATTTTTAATGTAAATATGCCAATAGATTATTTTTCTATGTTATTTGCTTTTTTAGATGATTTTACATTATCATGGTAGGAAAAAATATACGTATTATGTAAATAGATAAATATATATAAATAATATGTAACTAGGGATAAAAGAAAAAACAAGAAAACTAAAATTACCCAACTTCCTTCTATCGTACCTTGAAATAAACATCATTAACATTTGGATATTAACATCTGATGTCTATTCTTCTAGACCAGGGTTAACAAACTCTTAAAGGGCCCCAGAGTATAAATATTGTTTGCAGCACATATGGTCTCTGTCCAAACTATTCAGCTTTTCCCTTGTAGCCTGAAAGTAGCCACAGAAAATTAAATTCATAAATAAATGAATGTGGTGTTTTCTAATAAAACTTTATTTGTAAAAACACGTCCAAAAATTGTAGTTTGCTGACTCCCGTTCTACTCTATGGAACTTATACCTTATATTTCAGAATCAGTTCAGTTCAGTTCAGTCACTCAGTCGCGTCTGACTCTTTGCAACCCGGACTGCAGCATGCCAGGCTTCCCTGTCCACCACCAACTCCCAGAGTTGACTCAAACTCAAGTCCATTAAGTCGGTGATGCTGTCCAACAGTCTTATCCTCTGTCGTCCCCTTCTCCTCCCACCTTCAGTCTTTCCTGGCATCAGGGTCTTTTCCAATGAATCAGCTCTTTGCATCAGGTGGCCAAAGTATTGGAGTTTCAGTGTTAGCATCAGTCCTTCCAATGAATATTCAGGGTTGAGTTCCTTTAGGATGGACTGGTTGGATCTCCTTGCAGTCCAAGGGACTCTCAAGAGTCTTCTCCAACATCACAGCCAAAATCATCAAATCTTTGGTGCTCAGCTTTCTTTATAGTCCAACTCTCACATCTATACACAACTACTGGAAAAACCATAGCTTTGATGAGATGGACCTTTGTTGGCAAAGTAATGTCTCTGCTTTTCAATATGCTATCTATGTTGGTCATAACTTTTCTTCTAAGGAGTAAGCATCTTTTAGTTTCATGGCTGCAGTCACCCTCTGCAGTGATTTTGTAGCCCCCCAGAATAAAGTCTCTTACTGTTTCCATTGTTTCCCCATCTATTTGCCATGAAGTGATGGGACGAGATGGCATGATCTTAGTTTTCTGAATGTTGAGCTTTAAGCCAACTTTTTCACTCTCCACTTTCACTTTCATCAAGAGGATCTTTAGTACCGCTTTGCTTTCTGGCATATGGGTGATGTCATCTGCAGATCTGAGGTTATTGATATTTCTCCCAGCAGTCTTGATTCCCGCTTGTGCTTCATCTAGCTCAGCATTTCTCATGATGTACTTTGCATATAAGTTAAATAAGCAGGTGACAATATACAGCCTTGACATATTCCTTTCCCAATTTGGAACCAGTTTGTTGTTCCATGTCCAATTCTAACTGTTGCTTCCTGACCTGCACACAGATTTTTCAAGAGGCAGGTCAGGTGGTCTGGTATTCCCATCTCTTGAAAAATTTCCCACAATTTGTTGTGATCCACACAAAGGCTTTGACATAGTCAATGAAGCATGGAATGGTTAATACTTTTTCCTTTTTAATCTGATTGTTCCCTTTACAATATAGGATAATATAAATATATACTCATTTCTGTTTTCATGTCTAAGAGCTGCAAGGTACTTCTCACCATAGCGGCCTGGATAAATAAATTATTGGACATTCATAATGGATGTAACCAGTCTAGAAGTGTTAGATGCTTTTCCAATTCATTTTTGTTAAACACAGTACTGAGGATACGCTCTTCCTTATGTCTTTGCACACTTGTCCGGTTTTGAAATTACCTCTTTAGAGGTGAGCACTGTAGAGCTTCAAGAAGCATTCATTGATCCCTCTGGTCTTTCTCTCTTCGGTTCCTGCATGGCATTTCTCATCCACCTCTGTTCTTCTCTATCTAGTTCAATCAGGGTCTGGGTGGCTCAAGTGGGAAGTAAAACAAAACTTTATCTTCCCTGAACTAGAATGTTAATATCCTCTCACTGGACAGATGGAGAAACTAGAGAGAGAAGTTTCGACTAACTCATCATACCGCGTGCAGGAGCCAGGGCTGTAGGGTTAGGGTTAGGGTTAGGGAAGGGAGGGTGAGCACCTTGTACTCGAGAAATGGGAGCCCTCAGGGACAGACTCTGGAGGGGGGTCTGGGGATGGCATCAGTGCCAGGTTGTAAATGCAGAACTGATGGCACTTTGAAGGTGGCAGAGGGACAGAAGCAGTCTGAGAGCACAGCATTCAGGGAGGTCCTATATGATGGTCATGAGGGGCCTGAAGGGACAAGTGACCATCTGGAATGACAAGGGAGGAGTTTGCCTCTCCTTGCTAAGTGGTGGGGAGCCCTGCCAGCATCTGATGAGCCCCTGGCTGGGATTTGAGGAGTGGGAATCTGGCAATAGGAGCAGGACAGATTGGAGGGGAGAGCCAGCTGGCAGGGCCACCTTTTTGAAGGCTGATGTCAAATCTGAGGTGGCCGCTGTCAGGACAGAAATAACTCCCCAGTAGGAGCAAGCCTTGGGTGGGATTTCCTGCCAGTGGAAGGGAGCAGGGAGACAGAAGAGCCAGAGGCATCACCTGGGCTTCTTGCCCAAGGGCTGCGTGGCCTGGCCTGGCAGAGTGGAGGTAACTCATGGGGGACGTGGTTGTCAGTGTTTGGTTCTCATGAGCTGCCTTTGGAACCTCTACATGGTGAAGATGTCTGCAGGCATTAAGATTGGAGAGTCCCAGGTTCTGGAGAGCAGTAAATGAGGCCCTTAAGTCCACCTTCAGGAGAGGGCAGGAGGAGGAGGGAGCGGAGGCACCAGGATGGTACCTCCTTCCTGTGCATGAGGCCACAGGAAGGATGGTGCTGGCATCGTGGGACACATGGGGCCCCTGTAGAGTGGGGGCTGCATTGCCCCTCCCCTGGGAGCTTTGGGGAAGGTGGATTTCTGAGTCTGCTGATCTCTTGGTGGCCAGAAGTGAGTGCTCAGCTCACTCGCCTCCCAGCTGTTAGGAGGCACTTGTGCAGAGGGCTTGGCATCCTTAAAGGAAGGCGCAGCCAGTAGACAGGAGATAGATTCGCATGTCAGCTCATAGAGGACCCAAGGAATGGAATGGGCTGCCAGACACGGGGCTGCCTGTGACCTGGAGGCTGTGGGTCTTGAACCTGGTGGGTGCCGTGCGCTCAGCAGGGGGAGATGGAGACACAGTGGGGCTTCTGCTCACCCTGAACTCCTGAGCATGCTGTGTGCCACATCAGGAGGGCAGGTCCCTGAGGCTCTGCTGTGGTAGGCCTGCAGTGCTGACACCTGGGGACATCAGAAGCACTTGGGTGGCAAGATTTCAGAGCAAGGCAGATTCAGCTGAAGTCCTGGTTTGTCCTTGTGCCTGCATCCATGAACCAGTCAGCCTCTGGGGCCTCTCTGGACCTGATCCCTCATCAGTGAAACAGGGATGTGTTATCTCCAAGGTGTGGGTATGTGTCTGGAGTGTTCTGGCTGGTGGGGCCAGGCCGCTTCTGGCTGGTGGGTAGAACTGGGTGAGCTTCCACTCCACTCCCCGTAGCAGGCTCCCTTAAATGCCGAAATACAAAATAGCTCCCCATAGAAAGTGCTTTTTGCATTTTCCCAGTGGGAAGAGCCTATATTTAGGGGAGAGGGTCAACTTGAAGTTGAACATATAAACTCTTCAGGAGGAAGATGAAAGAGTCAGATCTCTATATATAGTCCTGGATTTATTAACTTAGTGACACATACATATTTAAACCCACATGTTATGTAAAATAGTATGATAATTTAGAAATCCTGCTTTCTTTCCCCCTCTTACATTTGATGGAGCAATTTTATTCAAAGCCTCTTCTTTGGCAGCTGTGCTTCTATCACTGCCTGAACCGCGACAGGCAGTGACTAACCTAGTTTTTAGGGCACAAAATCTCTGCTTCCATTGGAGTTGTTTGACGTCCGGCAGTCTGTGGATCTGTACAAAATGCTGTCACTGGAGATTCTATCCCAAGCCACCTGCACTCATTTGCATAATATTAGAAGATTTTTTCCCTTTTGTTCTGTAGGTATATTCATGCTCCCTGCAGTATAACTACTTGTGGTATTGCTTTTTAAAGTGATTTGTAACAGGATTGTTTAGAAAAACATCCCCAGCTTGCTATTCTAAAGTCATACTCAGGAATAATTATTAAATAGGGGTTAAATAGCTTTGCCTCCTTTTTTTAACAGTTCCATTAGGAAAACTCTCATAAGCATCCAAAACTTGCATTGATTGAGGTCATTTCAGGCTAATATCTTTTCCCCAAATAGTACTTTGTTGGTTAAAATAAAGTCAGCGAGAGAACTGCCCTTTAATAGGAAAGAGTTTGTCAGGAATTTGAATATAAGTTCACTCACTCTTTTTTTGAAGGGTGATTTTGGTAAAAATTACCCTTGCTGCTTACTTGGCCTTGAAGAGTAACCATGGGTCTATAGCTATGTGTTGAATGAATGAATGAATGAATAAATCTAAGGATTTCATAAATGAAACTCTTCTGTATGGCACAATGCCTAAAGCATAGGAGCTGCTCAGGAAAGGCCAATTCTTTCCCTTCTTGTCAGAATCCCACTGCATCTTTCCTGGCTCTCTGTTTAGGGTGTGACCAGCAGGTCACCTTTGCCTACTTTCTCTCATTCGTGATGTCAGGTCTCCCAGAAGCAAGGTCCCTTGGCGCTATCCTGCATGGTGGGACTCAGGACCTGGATGCCATGCCTGCTTCCAGCATCCCATCTACAATCCTCAGTCCATGTGCCCACTTGGTCCAGATCCCCCTTGCACATGCTGTTCCCTCTGCTACACACGTTTCCCCCTGCGTGGCCCTGCTCCTCAGTAACGCCTATATCCCCCTCTGTCATCCTTTCCTCAGGGGGGTGTCCTCCACCTCTAGATGCAGTTAGTCCCTCCGCACCCCATGTTACGTTCAGAGCCAAGTACCTTTCCTTCCCAGATTGTAACTGAACATGCATTTGGGTAGCCAGCTGATCGCTACATGTCTCCTCCTCTGGATTATAACTTCTCCAAGGACAGGGACCTCATCTGCCTTCACAGCTGCGCTCCCAGCCCTCAGCGTTGTGCCAGACACACAGCAGGTGCTCAGAGCAGCACTGGGTGGTCTTTGGACTGAGTGATGGTGCTTGCAGACGAAGTTTGATGGAGGAGAAGTATTAGTCAAATCATAAAATCTTGACTTGCTTTGGGTGTCTTGAACACCCTCTGGCAGAACTCTGGAAGATGTTGGCTTCCATCTGTTTGCATAAATAGGATGAGCTCAGGAAATAGAGGCAGGTGGGTGCTTGGGGCCTCCAGCTCTGGATCTGGGTCTCCAAACAAGGTGCCATTTCTTCCTCTGGAAGGAATGAGTTGGATCTTTCAGTGTAATCAGCCAGTTTTGGGATAACATGCAGCCACCAGTAGGGGCTGAGACTTACCTGAAAAGATTCTTGTACTGAAGGAGCTGAAATTGTGAGCTAATGAGAAACCAGTGGTGAATGTAGCAGGGAGGTTGGATCCCAGAGCTCCTGTATCAGGGTGACTAGAACCTGGGGCCCGATCCTCACCAATCAAATAGAAAGCCAAACAGAAACGCACTGCTTCCTGGCTTTCTCCTACCTATACTATCGCCACATAGGTGAGCATCCAGCCTCTCCTCCTCCCTCCCCACCCCATCTTCGCCCAGCCCTCTAGTCCAGGGGTCGCCTTCTCTCTCCTTCCCTACCTCATCTTCCCCCAGCCCTCTAGTCCAGGGGTCGCCTTCTCCCTTCCTCCCTACCCCATCTTCCCCCAGCCCTCTAGTCCAGGGGTCGCCTTCTCCCTCCCTCCCTACCCCATCTTCCCCCAGCCCTCTAGTCCAGGGGTCGCCTTCTCCCTTCCTCCCTACCCCATCTTGCCCAGCCCTCTAGTCCAGGGGTCGCCTTCTCTCTCCTTCCCTACCTCATCTTCCCCCAGCCCTCTAGTCCAGGGGTCGCCTTCTCCCTTCCTCCCTACCCCATCTTCCCCCAGCCCTCTAGTCCAGGGGTCGCCTTCTCTCTCCCTCCCTACCTCATCTTCCCCCAGCCCTCTAGTCCAGGGGTCGCCTTCTCCCTTCCTCCCTACCCCATCTTCCCCCAGCCCTCTAGTCCAGGGGTCGCCTTCTCCCTCCCTCCCTACCCCATCTTCCCCCAGCCCTCTAGTCCAGGGGTCGCCTTCTCCCTTCCTCCCTACCCCATCTTGCCCAGCCCTCTAGTCCAGGGGTCGCCTTCTCTCTCCTTCCCTACCTCATCTTCCCCCAGCCCTCTAGTCCAGGGGTCGCCTTCTCCCTTCCTCCCTACCCCATCTTCCCCCAGCCCTCTAGTCCAGGGGTCGCCTTCTCCCTCCCTCCCTACCCCATCTTCCCCCAGCCCTCTAGTCCAGGGGTCGCCTTCTCCCTTCCTCCCTACCCCATCTTGCCCAGCCCTCTAGTCCAGGGGTCGCCTTCTCTCTCCTTCCCTACCTCATCTTCCCCCAGCCCTCTAGTCCAGGGGTCGCCTTCTCCCTTCCTCCCTACCCCATCTTCCCCCAGCCCTCTAGTCCAGGGGTCGCCTTCTCCCTCCCTCCCTACCCCATCTTCCCCCAGCCCTCTAGTCCAGGGGTCGCCTTCTCCCTTCCTCCCTACCCCATCTTGCCCAGCCCTCTAGTCCAGGGGTCGCCTTCTCTCTCCTTCCCTACCTCATCTTCCCCCAGCCCTCTAGTCCAGGGGTCGCCTTCTCCCTTCCTCCCTACCCCATCTTCCCCCAGCCCTCTAGTCCAGGGGTCGCCTTCTCCCTCCCTCCCTACCCCATCTTCCCCCAGCCCTCTAGTCCAGGGGTCGCCTTCTCCCTTCCTCCCTACCCCATCTTCCCCCAGCCCTCTAGTCCAGGGGTCGCCTTCTCTCTCCCTCCCTACCTCATCTTCCCCCAGCCCTCTAGTCCAGGGGTCGCCTTCTCCCTCCCTCCCTACCCCATCTTCCCCCAGCCCTCTAGTCCAGGGGTCGCCTTCTCTCTCCCTCCCGACCTCATCTTCCCCCAGCCCTCTAGTCCAGGGGTCGCCTTCTCTCTCCCTCCCTACCCCATCTTCCCCCAGCCCTCTAGTCCAGGGGTCGCCTTCTCCCTTCCTCCCTACCCCATCTTGCCCAGCCCTCTAGTCCAGGGGTCGCCTTCTCTCTCCTTCCCTACCTCATCTTCCCCCAGCCCTCTAGTCCAGGGGTCGCCTTCTCCCTTCCTCCCTACCCCATCTTCCCCCAGCCCTCTAGTCCAGGGGTTGCCTTCTCTCTCCCTCCCTACCTCATCTTCCCCCAGCCCTCTAGTCCAGGGATCTCCTGTATACACCCTGGTGTTTCCCTTCCTTCGTTTTCCCTTTCTTCCTTCCTACCTTCCCTCCTGTCTTCTTTCCCTATCTCCCCCACTCCTGGATCAATTTTTCCTGGTTTCACCCCACAAATAGACTGACTTGAACTCAAATTTTTGTCCCAAGATCTGTGTCTGGGGACACCTAACCTAAGACACCATGGATCCTCTGTTTCCCAGAGCAAAACTGCCAGTTAGAATTGTTGCAGTTCTCCTTCATCTATCTATTCAGTCAACAAATATTTGCTGAGTATAAACCGTGTTCCTGGCACTGTGTTAGATATTGAGCACACCAGTGTAAGCAAAAGCAGACGTGATTTCTACTCCCATGGGGTTTGCTGGCTAGTGGGCAAGACAGACGTTAACTGAAAAATTACATCAGCAGGAATATAACTTCAAGATGCATTAAAGTGCCGTGAAAGAAAGGGATGTGGTTCTATGAGAAAGTAAATCTGAGGGCGCTGACCTGAACTAAAGGGCCAGGGAAGACTCCCCCGCTGAAGTGATACCTAAACGGATGAGATGATACCTAAACTCAGGGGAAACAGTATGTGCCGTGGCCTGTGTAGGCGAGATATGGCTTGGGGACTGCAGGAAAGCCAGGATGCCTGGGAAGATGCCTGGGACCCGTGAGGGAGGGCAAGAGTGAACAGGCCAAAGGCTAATAGAGAGGGTAAAGGCCAATCTGTAGGACCTTGTGGATTATGTGGAAGACCGTAATCTTTGTTGAATAAAAGAGGGGAGGCATGGCTTGGTGTTGATCAGTGTGCGGGCAGTTATTAGGGTGGCGATCCTGGCCGTCTTGTTGGTCACTGCAGAAGAAGGTGAGCTCAGATGCTGGAGAGTGTGGCGTGATTAGGAGGTAACACAGAAGACAGAGTTCTCATCTCCTCCCTTCCTAACTTGAACCCTAGAGGACTCCTGAGGCAACCTCCAGAAAGGTCATCCTAGGAAAGAGCTTCTTGAAGGCCCGGTGCATAGGTTCTATCCTCTGAAAAGCTTTCTTTAAGGCGCTTCCTGTCCTCTCTCCCTCTAGACCAGAAGCAATTATCTTTTCTGTACTCCCAGGACTGTATACACCTCTGTGGGCCACCTACTACTCGACAGAGGGTTCCTTGAAGACTACAATCATGCCGTGTTCATCAGAGTGGCCCCAGAGTCCTGGAGACAGCGGCCCTTTGCCTCTGTGCTGAGTGAACTTCATCTTCTCTAAGAGTTTCATCACAGCCTAAAGGCTGGGGCAGTGCTCCAGCTCCAAGGGAAGGACACATCATCCTCTGATGCTTTGTGGCATCTGAAATGAGGCTCTGTCTTTGCATAGCAGATGGGCCCCAAGCCCTCAGGGCTCCTGATTACTATGTGGTTTGCAGGCTCTTACAAGTAGCTGCCAGGCCGCCATATGCATGGCAACAGCCTAGCTGCTTCCATAACCTATAGCCCTTTCTACAAGTGCCTCGCGTGGCCTTGGAGAAGCTCTCAGGATGACCCAAGGACTTCCAGATGGGCATTCACCTCTGCTGCTGCCTTTATGATGCTGGTGGGCTGAAGTGGCCTCATGTCCTTAGATGTCTGCTGGGGACCCAGGTCTTATTATCTGCCCATGCCATGTTGGCTGTGTGGTCCAGCAGGCTGATTCATGGAGCAGAGCTTGGGGAAGGAGGAAGATGAGGTCAGAAGTCATAAGCAGCTCCTATGAGTTTTGGATCCCAAAACTCGTAACTGGGACCCTTGGGGCACTAGGGTTGGGGGCAAGGAAAGACTTGCCAAAGGACCATTCTTTCTTGCTCTCTTTATGCCTGGAGCACAGAGAAGTCTAATGTGGACCAATGAGCATTTCTCTGGGGGCTAGGCACATTTACTCTAGTCTCTTCTTTGCCTTCATGTACAGCCTGACCTTGGACAGCTCATTTGGATCAACCGGTTTTCACCATTATCATCTATGTAACCAGGGAATTGGGGTTAATGCCCTCCCAGTCTGTGTCTGGCTTTGGAATTCCAGGGGCCTCGACATTCAGGATTTAAGGATCACTCGGGACAGCGGGCAGCCCAGTGGGTGTGGTTGATGAATTCCCTGGAATCAGGGTCTGTCTGCTGTGGTCACAGCCCCGAGGCTGGGTGGGGAGTCATGAACTCTTCTTTAGGGGCACAAACTTTGGGTTCTCACTCTCACCTACTAGCTGTGAGAGCTTGCCTTAATTGCTCTGGCTGCCATAACAAAATGGGGCCTAAACAACAAAAATTAACTTTCTCACGGTTCTGGAAGCTGCAAGTCCTGTATCAGGGTGCAAGCACGGTCGGGTCTAGTGAAAGTCCTCTTCTTGCCTTGCAGACAGCCACCTTCTCACGGTGTGCTCTCATGGCAGAGGAGGAGAGAGCCAGAAAGAGTGAGTGAGCGCTATTATTTCTTCTCTTAAAGGCAATCATCCCATGAAACTAGGGTCCTACCCTCATGACTTCATTTCATGCCAGTTACTTTCCAAAGGCCCCATTTCCAAATAGCAACACAGTGGAGAATATGGTTTCAACATGTGAGTTTGGGGTGAGGGGACACATTCAGTCTGTAACAGGAAAGTTTCTCCTTTCTCAGGCTGAGTTTGGTAATAACAGTGGTACTCACTTGTACCCAGTTGTCTGTTGCCATAACAATTCAATATAGCAGCCTGTCCCTAAACTTAGAAGTTGGAGATGACAACTGTATAATATTTCTCATGAATCTGTGAGTCTCCTGGGTGGTTTTGTTGATCTGAGCTGGCTTGGCTGATCTTGGCTCACTTACGGCTGTGATCAGCTGGGTAGCTGGCTGGCTTAGGGTGGCTTTGACTGGGATCGCTCTTTCTCCAAGGGGCCTCTCATCCTCCAGGAGGCTACCCCAGGCTTATTCTCATAAAAGTAGCAGAATTCTAAGAAAATGAGTTGAGCAAGGGATCCTGAGATCTAGACTTAGAAGTGGCACAGTGTCGTCATCTCTGATTCACTTCTTTGGCCAAAAAATGTCAGAACATTTGCCCCAAGTCAAGGGATGGAAATGAAATATAGACTCCACCTTTTGATGGGAGAAATCACATAACGCAGTGTGTGGATACAGTAAGGAGTGGAGAAGTGGGACCACTTTTACAGTGAGTCTCCTACTTCTTCAGAGCCTTGCTGTTAGGTTCAAATGAATTTGTTTATGTTATTGCAGCACCTGATAAATAGTGAAGACATGATAATTGATCAGTGCCATTAGATTATTATTAGACTGATGACTTCATGGGGTCGCAGAGTCAGACACGACCAAGCGACTGAACTGAACTGAACTGAACTGATGACTTTTCAGAACAGACAGGCCAGCCACTTTATGCAGCCAGGGGCCAAAGTGAGAAGAAGTACTTCAGCCTTTGCAGAGCATGCTGTTCCCTACTTCACACTCACAAGGAAAAAGCTGTGGATACAGGAGGGGGCCTTGCCTGGAAGGGAAGTCAGCAGGATGTTGGTCTTGACCTACTATTAGTGTTGGGGGAAGACCAGCCCAGGTCTGCATCTCCAGCATCAAGTCATCTTTGATGGCAGATGTGGCTCAGTAGATTCTCAAAGACCAAGCCGTGCTGTGCTTGGGTATGTGCTGAAGGGGTGGGGAGGGCTCTCTGCTTCTCAGGTGCCTCCTCTGGTTTCTTCTTGCTCTCCTCCCCACCACCTCGCTCTCTAGCAGACAGACAAGCCCACACTGTGTCTCCCTGTGAATCCTGCTGAATTGTATTCTGTCATCTGCCTGGGGTATAGGCCCTTCAGACTCATTACTTGAGTTTTGAGAAGACATTTCTGGGGGTGATGAGAGTTAAATGGTTTCTTGGTTCTTGGAGTAGGCTGAAGGACAGAGCTTCATGGGCTAGGGTTCTGGTGTCTTTTCATCTGTCAAGTTAAATCTCAGGCAGAAGGCCTATTTGTGAAATGTGGACAAGTGGAGCTACTCTTTGTGTTTGAGCGTGTGTGTGCATGTGGGGATGGGAGGACCAGAGTGCGGAGCAAAGCCTCAAAACCTGCCTGTGCTCTACAGTTTCTGAGGAAGCTTTTGGATTTTACCATAGTGTGATTTTAAAAATTATTAGAGTAGAGAAACTAGACAAGTGATGTCCATTAAGCTAGCGCTCTTGGATATCAATCAACGAAGCTGAGGTTTTTCTTTTTGTTTTTTTTCCTTTTTAATAACTTTTATTGTTTTTTTATTATACGAGTAATACATATTCATTGTAGAAAAATTAGAATATATTAATATGCAAAAGAATAGAAGTGATCCATAATTCCAGTCCTAGAGATAACTGCAGTGAATATTTTAGTGTATATCTTTGCCAGCAGAGAGTAAATATCTTTTGATATCATCAAACGTTCAGCGACATAAATTTGGTGCCTGCTTGGCATTCCTAACCCTGGAGAAGGAAATGGCAACCCACTCCAGTATTCTTGCCTGGAGAACCCCATGGACGGAGGAGCCTGGTGGGCTACAGTCTACGNTATTTTAGTGTATATCTTTGCCAGCAGAGAGTAAATATCTTTTGATATCATCAAACGTTCAGCGACATAAATTTGGTGCCTGCTTGGCATTCCTAACCCTGGAGAAGGAAATGGCAACCCACTCCAGTATTCTTGCCTGGAGAACCCCATGGACGGAGGAGCCTGGTGGGCTACAGTCTACGGGGTCACAAAGAGTCGGACACGACTGAGTGACTTCACTTGGCATTCCATTATATGGGAAGCCAGGATTTATTTAATGAATCACCTATTGTCGAACATTTGTGTGTGAAGTGCACCTTTGTACCAAAGTCTTTGGACACATTCTTGGTGATTTCCTTGAAGGAGATTTATAAATGTACAATTGCTGGGGACAAAGGGTATTTTTCTCTGGTGGCTCAGTGGTAAAGCATCCACCTACAAGGCAGGAAACATGAGACGTGGGTTTGATCCCTGGGTCAGGAAGGTCCCCTGGAGGAGGGCATGGCAATCCACTCCCGTATTCTTGCCTGGAGAATCCCACGGACAGAGAAACCTTGGCAGGCTGCAGTCCGTAAGATCTCAGAGAGTCAGACGTGACTGAAGTGACTACACACACATACTTTGCTCATGAAAAAGTTTTGAATTATGAACTTTATATAAATTTGTGTACACATATGAGTTTATATTAAGTATATGTATATAGTAACCCCCTTTATCTATGGGGGATACATGCCAAGATCCCCAGTGGAGGATAGTGATAAACCCTGAATAAATTTTACTGTGTTTTTACCTGTATGTACACACTTGTGATAGAGTTTAATTTATAAATTAGGCACAGTAAGAGCTTAACTAATAATCAAATAGAACAATTATAACAATATACTGCAACAGCAGTTATATGACTGTGCTCTCTCTCTCTCTCTGAGTATCTTATTGCACACATTTAATGCCTTTCCATCTTAACCATCACTTATTTATCAGGCACTGCGGCTGTCACTTTAGTAGTTTAAAGTGTGACAGCAAAACTAACATGAACTTCCTTTTCCTTTTTCACAATTTCATGGATAGATTTGTTCTTACTGCAGATCTTAGCAAACTCAGCATATGTTTTTTTTCTTTCCTTATTAAATCATGACCTTTCACCTTTTCACTTAAAGGAAGCAATTTATGGCTTCTCTTTGGTGTATCTGAATTGCCTGCATCACTACTTTTGCAGTTTGGGGCTATTGTTGAGTAAAATAAGGGTGACCTGAACACAAGCACTCTGATAGTCTGATGCTGTCAGATCACTCTGATAATGACCTGATCATCGAGATGGCTAGTAAGTGACTAACGAGGTGGGGGGTGGGATATGTTGGACAAAGGGATAATTCACATCTCGTGCAGGATGATGGGACTTTTTCATGACACTTAATTACTTCTGGAGTATTGCATTTAATAATACTGGACTGTGGTTGACCATGGAGAACTGAAACCTTGGACACTGAAACCAAGGATAAGAGGAGACTATTGTAGTTAGAAGATGCTAGAATGTGTATTTCTTGTGTATTAATTATTTCTTCATGATCCCAATTATCTGCACTTGGCACTTCCATTTCAGTCCTACAGAGTTTTGCTCATTTCCTTTCCCATCGTTTGTCTCTTTTATGTCCTTATCTCTGTAGAGTTTCACTTTATTTTGTAGTCTCTGTGATCTAGTCCACTGGCATTTACCTTAAAAAAAAAAAAAGAACATATTTAATTTTTGAATAGACAGTACATTCCCATGACTCAGAAAGGAGTTGCAGGGAGAAAATTATTCTAAGCTCCATTCAGCTCCATTCCTTCCCAGGCCCTCAAATATAAACACAGTGTTCATTTTAGGGGAGTTCTTCTAGATTTTCATAATGAACTGTAAGCAGTTATGACTGTAAACTCACATTTTCCAACCTCTTCATGCAAAAGGGGATGTACACTGCATCCCTATTCTGCGCTTTGGTTTTCTCACTTGATAGCACATCTTAGAGGCATCTCTGTAGTGTTATGTTAAGAATTTTCTCATCCTTTTCCCAGCTGCACAGTATTTCATTGTACGGATGTGCCATTACCTATTTAACCAGCTTCCTAATGACAATATTGGGCCCTATCCAGTCTTTTGCTGTCAAAAATAGTGCTTCAAAAATCATGCTGTAATTAGGTCAGTTTGCATTTTTCCAAGTATCAGATAAAGTTCTAAAAGTGGAATTGCAGAGTAAAAGGATTTTTGCATGTGTAATTTTGATAGCTACTGCAAAATTCCCTTCCAAAATGGCTGTGCCAATTTATCCTCCTACCAGTAACATATCAACATGCCTGCTTTCCCATAGCTCTGTCAACAGAATACGTTATCAAACTATTGGATATTTGCCAATCTGATGGATAAAAATAGTATGAGAGCATGGTTTTAATTTGCATTTCTCTTTTGAGTGAGATTAAGCATCTTCTCACAGGCTTAGGAGTTATTTGTATTTCATTTTCTGTTAATCATGTGCTTTGCTTATTTTTCTATTGGTTTTTGGGAGCTCTTTATAATTAGAGATTTTATCCCTTGATCTCTAGAATGAGTTGAACATACTGAACCCAGTTTGTTGTTTGTTACTTTGCTTTTTTTCATGAAGAAGTTTCTGATTTATATGTCAGAAAATTATTGTTTTTGGCTTCTGAATTTTAGTTCATACCCCAATAAAAAGTTTTAAAGGATTTTCTTAGATATGCAATAGTATGTTAGTTTCAGGTGTACAACATAGTGATTTACCATTTAAATACTTTATGATCACCCCAATAAGTCTAGTAACCATATATCCCCATACAAAGATATTACAACATTATTGACCATATCACTTATGCTGTATATTACACCAGTGTACATATTTTATAGTGGAAAGTCTGTACCTCTTAATCCCTGTCCCCTATTTCATCCAACGCTGCACCTCCTTCCCTAACCATATATCCCCATACAAAGGTATTACAACATTTCTGACCATATCGCTTACGCTGTATATTACACCAGTGCACATATTTTATAGTGGAGAGTCTGTACCTCCTAATCCCTGCCCCCTATCGCATCCTCCTTCCCTCTGCTAGCACCGTTTGTTCTCTGCATTTGAGTCTGTTTTCATTTTGTTTTGCTTTTTAGAGTCTACACGTCAGTGAGGTCACATGACATTTGCCTTTCTCTATCTGACATTTCGCTTAGCATAATACCCTTCAGATCTGTTCATGTTGGTCTCAAATGGCGAGATTCCCTTTTTCTTCTAATGGCTGAGTAATATTCCAGTGTGTGTATCTATGACATTCTTTATTTATTTATTTATTTATTTACACGAACTCCCAAACATGAACCCCCCTCCCACCTCCCACCCCACATCTTCCCTCCAGAACATCCCCATACACCACCCCCAAGCATCCTGCATCTTGCATTGAACATAGACTGGCAATTCATTTCTTACATGATAGTATACATATTTCAATGCNAAAAAAAAAAAAAGAACATATTTAATTTTTGAATAGACAGTACATTCCCATGACTCAGAAAGGAGCTGCAGGGAGAAAATTATTCTAAGCTCCATTCAGCTCCATTCCTTCCCAGGCCCTCAAATATAAACACAGTGTTCATTTTAGGGGAGTTCTTCTAGATTTTCATAATGAACTGTAAGCAGTTATGACTGTAAACTCACATTTTCCAACCTCTTCATGCAAAAGGGGATGTACACTGCATCCCTATTCTGCGCTTTGGTTTTCTCACTTGATAGCACATCTTAGAGGCATCTCTGTAGTGTTATGTTAAGAATTTTCTCATCCTTTTCCCAGCTGCACAGTATTTCATTGTACGGATGTGCCATTACCTATTTAACCAGCTTCCTAATGACAATATTGGGCCCTATCCAGTCTTTTGCTGTCAAAAATAGTGCTTCAAAAATCATGCTGTAATTAGGTCAGTTTGCATTTTTCCAAGTATCAGATAAAGTTCTAAAAGTGGAATTGCAGAGTAAAAGGATTTTTGCATGTGTAATTTTGATAGCTACTGCAAAATTCCCTTCCAAAATGGCTGTGCCAATTTATCCTCCTACCAGTAACATATCAACATGCCTGCTTTCCCATAGCTCTGTCAACAGAATACGTTATCAAACTATTGGATATTTGCCAATCTGATGGATAAAAATAGTATGAGAGCATGGTTTTAATTTGCATTTCTCTTTTGAGTGAGATTAAGCATCTTCTCACAGGCTTAGGAGTTATTTGTATTTCATTTTCTGTTAATCATGTGCTTTGCTTATTTTTCTATTGGTTTTTGGGAGCTCTTTATAATTAGAGATTTTATCCCTTGATCTCTAGAATGAGTTGAACATACTGAACCCAGTTTGTTGTTTGTTACTTTGCTTTTTTTCATGAAGAAGTTTCTGATTTATATGTAAGAAAATTATTGTTTTTGGCTTCTGAATTTTAGTTCATACCCCAATAAAAAGTTTTAAAGGATTTTCTTAGATATGCAATAGTATGTTAGTTTCAGGTGTACAACATAGTGATTTACCATTTAAATACTTTATGATCACCCCAATAAGTCTAGTAACCATATATCCCCATACAAAGATATTACAACATTATTGACCATATCACTTATGCTGTATATTACACCAGTGTACATATTTTATAGTGGAAAGTCTGTACCTCTTAATCCCTGTCCCCTATTTCATCCAACGCTGCACCTCCTTCCCTAACCATATATCCCCATACAAAGGTATTACAACATTTCTGACCATATCGCTTACGCTGTATATTACACCAGTGCACATATTTTATAGTGGAGAGTCTGTACCTCCTAATCCCTGCCCCCTATCGCATCCTCCTTCCCTCTGCTAGCACCGTTTGTTCTCTGCATTTGAGTCTGTTTTCATTTTGTTTTGCTTTTTAGAGTCTACACGTCAGTGAGGTCACATGACATTTGCCTTTCTCTATCTGACATTTCGCTTAGCATAATACCCTTCAGATCTGTTCATGTTGGTCTCAAATGGCGAGATTCCCTTTTTTTTCTAATGGCTGAGTAATATTCCAGTGTGTGTATCTATGACATTCTTTCTTCATTCATTTACCTATTGTTGGACACTTAGCTTTCTTCCATGTCTTGGCTGTTGTAAAAATTGCTTCAGTGAACATGGGGGTACATGTGTGTTTTGAATTAGTGTTTTGGTTTTGAGGGGTAAATACCCAGAAGTAGAATCGTTGGATCATAAGATAGTTCTATTTTTAATTTCTTAAGGAACCTACCTACTGTTTTCCATAATGGCTGTTCCGATTTACAAGCCCACCAGCAGTGCACAGGTGTTCCCTTTTCTGCACATCCTGGCCAATAGTTGTTATTTATTGTCTTTTGGATGATTGCCATTTGTGTTTGGGCTTCTCAGGTGGCTCAGTGGTAAAGAATCTTCCTGTAAAGCAGGAGATGCAGGTTTGATCCCTGGGTCAGGAAGATCCCCTGAAGAAGGGAATGGCAACCCACTCCAGTATTCTTGCCTGAGAAATCCCATGGGTAGAGGAACCTGGAGTTCATGGGGTTGCAAAAGAGTCAGATATCACTTACTGACTAAAAAACAACAATAACACATCTGTGCTTAATTTTTTAAAAGTTTAAGTAGATAATCAGAAATACCGACTTATAAAGTGTCACTACCAACTTGTCGCCCCTCAAAAATTTATTGACTTGGTTTTCCAGTGATCCGTGGATATGTGTCATCTGTGGAAGCACACCTGGCTTTCTTGTCACAGTGCACTGGATTTTCATGTGCACAGAGCCTGTCATTTCCCCGGTGCCTGTGAGGTTTTGCAGAATTGGACAAGCAGACAATTTGAGATTGAGTTCTGGCCAGTGCTCAACACACATGCCCTTGCTCCATCAGAAGAATGGGAAGAGATTGTCCCTTTTTAAAACCAACCACGTAAAGGCAATGTGGACATTCTGTGTAATGTAAGGGGCAACCTGGACATTCTATATAATGTGAGGGCAACGTGGACATTCTGTTACAGGAAAACTGGCAACAGTGTGACTGGCTTGATAGGGTGACAAGGAGAAGAGTTGAGCTTCAGGGAGAGATGAAATATGTCTCAAGAAGATTGTTATATTTCTTTTTTTATTTTTATTTAAAAAATTTTAAAATATAAATTTATTTACTTTAATTGGAGGTTAACAGTATACTGACACATATATATGGAATTTAGAAAGATGGTAATGATAACCCTGTATGCGAGACAGCAAAAGAGACACAGATGTATAGAAGGTCTTTTGGACTCTGTGGGAGAGGGAGAGGGTGGGATGATTTGGGAGAATGGCATTGAAACATGTATAATATCATATATGAAATGAATCGCCAGTCCAGGTTCGAGGCATGGTCCTGGATGCTTGGGGCTGGTGCACTGAGATGACCCAGAGGGATGGTACAGGGAAAGAGGGAGGAGGGAGGGGGGTTCAGGATGGGGAACACGTGTACACCTGTGGTGGATTCATGTTGATGTATGGCAAAACCAATACAATATTATAAAGTAAGAAGACATATTTCTTAAGGGTTTGGACAAGTAAGATTGTTGGAATGGAGTTTCATCCCAGTAGTAGTTAAAGCCAGGCAGTGCAGCCAGACCCACCCACAGGCCTGGTGGTTTGGAAAATGCACGGCATCTGCGGCCACCCTGATTCCCACGGGTCCCCCTGCTTCCTAACAGCAGGGTCGTCTCAGTGCCAGTGGGAGGCAGTCCCTGCCTTGTTGAGGGACCAGAGGTGTGCCTGTCCGTGGTTTTTAACGCGACTCGCTTTCTGTCTTCTGGCTTAGTGACTCATCTTTACTACCAGACCATGCTTTTCCTGGGCCACACAATTGCCCTTTCCCCACAGTCCTCTTCATTCAGGAATACTATCTCGATGAAGGAAATTTTACAGCTCAAAAATGTCCCTGTTGTTAGCATGTTGAGTCAGATCAAACAGAATGAAATTTGATACGAATCAGTGCAATGTGTAAGAGACCGCCTCTCCATCCCAGTGATCCAGCTAAAGTCAGAGGGGCAGGGTGGGAGAGGGGGGCGCAGCTGTGGCTGCTGCATGAGGGGCGATGTGTGGCGGCGATGCACCCAGGATTTGCTGTCGCTACACTGACTTTACATCTCAGCTCTGCTGCTCACTAGCTAATGGCTTTTGGGCCAAGTTGCTTAACTTCTGTGAACCTCAATGTCCCATCTGGAAAACAGGGAAGAGATAAACTAAGATGGTGGAGGAATAGGACGGGGAGACCACTTTCTCCCTCACAAATTCATCAAAAGAACATTTCAACGCTGAGTAAATTCCACAAAACAGCTTCTGAACGCTGGCAGAGGACATCAGGCATCCAGAAAAGCAGATCATTGTCTTCAAAAACGGGTAGGAAAAAATATAAAAGACGAAAAAAGAGACAAAGGAGATAGGGAGGGAGCTCTGTCCCAGGAAGGAAGTCCCGTCCTGGGAAGGGAGTCTTAAAAAGAGAGAAGTTTCCAAACACCAGGAAACACTCTCGCTGCCGAGTCTGTGCCGAGCCTTGGAAGCACAGAGGGCAACATAACAGGGAAGAAAAATAAATAATTAAAACNAAACTTCCCTAAAATGGGGAAGGAAATAATCACCCAAGTCCATGAAACCCAGAGAGTCCCAAACAGGATCAACCCAAGGTGGAAAACAGGGACAACGGTGATACCAAGTTTATGGAAAGACTGAGAATAGAGCAACATATATAAGGTGTCTGGCACGACGCTTGACATACAGGAGAGATGAGTTACTACTTCCACTTTACAGAGAAGGAAACTGAACCTCAGAAAAGAGAAGGAATAAAAGATGCATTCCCAGTCTGTAGGGCTCTAAATCCTGTGAACTTTTTACATCGCCTGCAGAATTCCATATTATTATTATTATTGACATTACAAACAAGGTCCGTCTTCAGTGTGACATTTCAGGAATGAGAAGTAACGTGGCTTTAGGCCACAGGGAGCCACACAGTTTGCAGTTCTCCTTCCACCCTACCTCCCGAATGTCATCTTTACCCACAGCCACTCACCCAGACTCTTTCATCAGGAAGGGAGAGGCTGTTAGCATCAACCAGAAGCTCTGCTGTGGACACCAGGCACTGGACTTTGAGTCCATGCTGCTGGCCTAGCCTCGTTTTCCCCTGATATGGCATAATTTCCTAGTCTCATTGTGTCTTCTGCCTCTGGGACTGGGGGATCCTGACTGGCCTCCCCTGGTAGTCACTGTAACTTAGAATATTAGCTTGCAGTGGTTGGGGTTTCAGTATCTTGTACTGCAGAGGCCCCTGAAAGCCTTTACAAAGCTCCAAAGGAAGTGATTGTGTTAACAGACTCAGACTTCCAGGCCGTAGCTGCCTCTCTGCCCTACTTTTGCCTAAGACGGGCACTCAAGTGATCCTTCAGAGGTCAAAAAAGTCAATGTTTCTATTCTAAAAATATATTTGTGCGTATCTATTTATGTGGCACTCTGTTTAACATGCCTGTGAACTTGAAATGCATGCAAATTAGGGGCCTTAACTGGTGACCTTTGATCCTGGAGCCTCAGAATAGTTTATCTTTCACACTAGGCATTCAGAGTGTGCTTCGGGACCTGAGGTAAACCTACACATGTGTTCATTTGTCTGCCGGGATGATAAGCTTGAGGTCAGGGCCAGGAGAGCAAAATGCAGGTGCTGACAAAGGGCCTGCAGCCACCTCATTGCCACGTGGGGGTGTTCCCAGTGAGGACAAAGCAGCCATTATTTTCCTCCTGGGCAGTTCTGGTCAGCCTGAGAACAAAACTCCCAAATACCTACATCAGCACAGTCTATGCATAAGTTCTTGCTAGCTCTGAGAACAGAAGCCCAGTATTACAGAGCGCTCCCTCGCTTGTGGTTTTGTGGCTGTTTCTGTCTAATTGCACATGTAATTCCATTTCCCAGTCTTGATTAAAACTCATTTTTCTCCCTGGAAAC
>SJYX01005249.1:261737-337632 GCA_006410675.1 Oreotragus oreotragus
CCACAGTGAGGAAACTCCATAATAAAGAGAACTACACAAATTCCCAGATTACAGAAAGGCCACCCCAAATGCAGCAATATAACCAAGATGAAGAGACAGAGGAATACCCAGCAGGTAAAGGAACAGGAGAAATGCCCACCAAACCAAACAAAAGAGGAAGAGATAGGGAATCTACCTGAGAAAGAATTCTGAATAATGATAGTGAAAATGATCCAAAATCTTGAAATCAAAATGGAACCACAGATAAATAGCCTGGAGACAAGGACTGAGAAGATGCAAGAAAGGTTTAACAAGGACCTAGAAGGAATAAAAAAGAGTCAGTATATAATGAATAATGCAATGAATGAGATCAAAAAACACTCTGGAGGCAACAAATAGTAGAATAACAGAGGCAGAAGATAGGATTAGTGAAATAGAAGATAGAATGGTAGAAATAAGCAGAGAGGAATAGAGAAAAACGAATTAAAAGAAATGAGGACAATCTCAGAGACCTCCAGGACAATATGAAACACTCCAACATTTGAATTATAGGAGTCCCAGAAGAAGAAGACAAAAAGAAAGACCATGAGAAAATACTTGAGATAATAGTTGAAAACTTCCCTAAAATGGGGAAGGAAATAATCACCCAAGTCCATGAAACCCAGAGAGTCCCAAACAGGATCAACCCAAGGTGGAAAACAGGGACAACGGTGATACCAAGTTTATGGAAAGACTGAGAATAGAGCAACATATATAAGGTGTCTGGCACGACGCTTGACATACAGGAGAGATGAGTTACTACTTCCACTTTACAGAGAAGGAAACTGAACCTCAGAAAAGAGAAGGAATAAAAGATGCATTCCCAGTCTGTAGGGCTCTAAATCCTGTGAACTTTTTACATCGCCTGCAGAATTCCATATTATTATTATTATTGACATTACAAACAAGGTCCGTCTTCAGTGTGACATTTCAGGAATGAGAAGTAACGTGGCTTTAGGCCACAGGGAGCCACACAGTTTGCAGTTCTCCTTCCACCCTACCTCCCGAATGTCATCTTTACCCACAGCCACTCACCCAGACTCTTTCATCAGGAAGGGAGAGGCTGTTAGCATCAACCAGAAGCTCTGCTGTGGACACCAGGCACTGGACTTTGAGTCCATGCTGCTGGCCTAGCCTCGTTTTCCCCTGATATGGCATAATTTCCTAGTCTCATTGTGTCTTCTGCCTCTGGGACTGGGGGATCCTGACTGGCCTCCCCTGGTAGTCACTGTAACTTAGAATATTAGCTTGCAGTGGTTGGGGTTTCAGTATCTTGTACTGCAGAGGCCCCTGAAAGCCTTTACAAAGCTCCAAAGGAAGTGATTGTGTTAACAGACTCAGACTTCCAGGCCGTAGCTGCCTCTCTGCCCTACTTTTGCCTAAGACGGGCACTCAAGTGATCCTTCAGAGGTCAAAGAAGTCAATGTTTCTATTCTAAAAATATATTTGTGCGTATCTATTTATGTGGCACTCTGTTTAACATGCCTGTGAACTTGAAATGCATGCAAATTAGGGGCCTTAACTGGTGACCTTTGATCCTGGAGCCTCAGAATAGTTTATCTTTCACACTAGGCATTCAGAGTGTGCTTCGGGACCTGAGGTAAACCTACACATGTGTTCATTTGTCTGCCGGGATGATAAGCTTGAGGTCAGGGCCAGGAGAGCAAAATGCAGGTGCTGACAAAGGGCCTGCAGCCACCTCATTGCCACGTGGGGGTGTTCCCAGTGAGGACAAAGCAGCCATTATTTTCCTCCTGGGCAGTTCTGGTCAGCCTGAGAACAAAACCCCCAAATACCTACATCAGCACAGTCTATGCATAAGTTCTTGCTAGCTCTGAGAACGGAAGCCCAGTATTACAGAGCGCTCCCTCGCTTGTGGTTTTGTGGCTGTTTCTGTCTAATTGCACATGTAATTCCATTTCCCAGTCTTGATTAAAACTCATTTTTCTCCCTGGAAACCATGTCTGTGGTGCCTCTTCTGTACTACGGAGGGCATTCAGGTGGCTCACGTGTGGATGAAAGACCATCAGAACTCGGCTAATCCAAGATCACTGTGAAAATCATGTCCAGCAATCACTGCTGGGTTCTCCTTAGTCCAGAGCTTCTTTGATTGCCTCAGTCCTTCAAGTTGCCTTCATCACAGTTTAAAGGCAAGGAGAGGGGCAGAGTTAGGAACTCTGTTTAGGTTAGGTGATACAGCAGAGCTCCCCCACAAAGCCCTAATTAACCATAAAATTGTACACATTACCCTGGTAGTAACGAGTCCCTTAACATCTCCATTCACTGGGAATAATTGCATCATTTCTCAGGGCTGCTGCCATGTCCTAGGAAAGGGCCGGCACTATTAATCACCGAATGCAGAATAAGTGATTTTTAGCTTGTGTTTTAATAATGTGCGCCCAGCTAGGATCCTGTACTCATGGCTTGGCTCCACTTGCGCTTGTGGATTACTGTTCAGCCTGTGGCCATACTCCTTTGTTCCATCAGCGCCCAGGTAGCTCAGGAGAATAAGCTATTTAGATGAGTGGGTTTCCTGCTGGGGAGTCGTCTTTGATGATGAATTCAGGTTTGGTATTTTTAATCATTAAGGGTGAGGCTTCAGTGAGCTTAACGAAAATTAATTGGTTTTGAGTATGAGCAGCTAATTAGTTTTAAGGCAATCCTTTGTTCTGATGCTCAGCGGACATGGTATTGAGCAGTGGGAAAGTTTTGCAACCGTTGTTCCAGTGGCCTATCTTGAGAAAAGTGTGAGTGGGAATAGGACTTGCCCTTTGCTATCAAACCAACAGACCTGGGTGGTGTGCCCACTTGACCGTCTGCTGATCACACAGCCTGTGCAATGATTTGACCTCTCTGAGGCTCCATGTCTTCTTTGTGCAATGTGCTTAATGATTTTCAGCAGTATTGCCGAGATTTAATGCATTTACACATATGTAAGGAGCCTGCATATGTGTCAATAATTTCAAGTTATATGGAGGTAATTGTCCAGAGATGAACACCTGGAGTGTCCTTCTTTGTCAGAATCAGTTGTCAAGATAAGTCCTCCATCCTCCTCCTCTGGCATAGGGAGGGCAATCCAGATGGATCAAAGTGAGTTTAGGGTTAACTATTATGATCTTTATCAAATCAGCTCTTTGGGGGATTAAACTTTGAGAAGAGAATAAAGAAATTCTTAACTGTCTACCTAATGTGGTCATGTCAATTATAACCAAGAACTTCCCCACCGGCCACTCTGTGCCTTGAGACCAAGGTGAAATTTCCCCCAAACCCCTGCCCAAGCCCACGGCCAGTGGAAGTCCAAAACTCACTGAGAGATAGTGGCGTATCTCCAGAGGTTTTCTAGTCTTCAGGCTTCTTTATCTCTGAGCCAGCCTCTGCTGTTCACCATGTATTCAGAATGGGAGACTTAGCCCTCCTCTGATTGCAACAACCAGAACAGCCCCCTAGTCAGCAATCATCACACCAATCAGTTGTGAGATTGGTAGGATTTCTTTAAGATTTGCTGATGGTGAGAGGAGAAGGGGATGACAGAGGATGAGATGGCTAGATGGCATCACTGACTCAATGGACGCGAGTCTGAGTGAACTCCGGGAACTGGTGATGGACAGGCCTGGCGTGCTGCAATTCATGGGGTCGCAAAGAGTCGGAGACGACTGAGCGACTGAACTGAACTGAACTGAGAGGGCATCCAGAGATGGTCAGCCGTCACTCAGTCCTTAGCCTTCCTCCTGCCATCTTCCTCTCCTCTCCCTCCCTCCTTTTCTGCTTCTAATCCTTTCCCTCTAAGACTGTTCCAGGAGCCCCACATGCTTCTCCTCTAATACAGCTTCATTCCCCTTCCTCTGAAGCTTGGGGTCAGTCAACTCAAATGCTTATTGGGCAGCTTTCATGTGCCAGGCTCTCCTCTCAACACAGGGAAAAAGGACTTACAAATCCTTGCTCCCATGGAATCTACAGTCTAATAGAAATTATTTCAGCAGAAATAGCATTTACAGAGATATCTGGGTTCTCGTGTGACCAGATACTGTTCTAGGAGCTTTATTTTTATTAAATCATTTAATCCTTACACACCCAGTGGGGTAGATTCTGTTCTTGTTGTTTAGTCAGTCATGTACAACTCTTTGCAACCCGTGAACTACAGCACACCAGGCTTCCCTGTCCTTCACAATCTCCTGGAGCTTTCTCAAACACACGTCCATTGAGTCAGTGATGCCATCCAACCATCTCATCTTCTGTCGTCCCCTTCTCCTCCTGCCCTCAATCTTTCCCAGCATCAGGGCCTCAAACTAGTCAATCCTAACAGCACCAGTCCTTCCAATGACTATTCAGGACTGATTTCCTTTAGGATTGACTAGTTTGATCTCTTTGCAGTCCAAGGGACTCTCAAGAGTCTTCTCCAGCACCACAGTTCAAAAGCATCAATTCTTTGGCTCTCAGCTTTCTTTATGGTCCAACTCTCACATCCATACATGACTGTCCTTATCTGTTGGGAATTCCCCGGAGGGCTTGCTAATAGCACCTTTGTGATGTGATTGGTGGGTTTTCTTCTTTTGAATAAGGTTTTCTATGGAGGGAAGGTCTCAGGAGCCCTGGGGGAACTGGCTGGGGTGTCATAGACTCTCAGTTGATAGGAAATAGAAAGAAGCAGGGTAGAGAGATGGAGTTGCCTGTGTGAATGCCTAGTTCTTCATTTCTAAGCAAATCATGTGTCCTTCATAAATCAGCAATGTTTCAGGCCTTCCTGACTCTTCAGAAGGACTGGCAACTAAAACATAACCAGAGTTAACCTTCGCTGGCCTGTTTGAAATGGTTAGGTCAATGTAAGTTCCTAAGTCTATGCATTGTGATTATTGAGGAAGGGAAGGAGGCAGGCAGGCTGTGTGGATGCTTGCCTGAAATTTGAAAAATAAACACTGGATGCACTGGAGTGCCACTGATTCCTTTACCCCTTCATTTAGCAAACATTTCTATGTCACATATTACATGCCTGGCACTTGCCAAGGAGCTGGGTAGAGAATTTAACACAGCATAGTTCAGCTCTTGACCTTGACAATCTTATTACCTTAAGCAGTGTTTGTGTATGGGAGTCTGATAAAACAGCTATTTCTCTAGTGGTCTGTTGAAGAGATGTAAACTGGTATTGTATAATAACATACTACTTGCTTTCTTAATATTGAACACATGACGTACATGATGGTTATTAAATATTTAATCATGCAATATTTTATTTTCATTTTCTGTTGTCATGTATTCATTCTCACTGAAATTTAGAATCTCATAGGTTCATAACACATGGGATAATTTCCTTTGACAGTTAAGATCCAGCTATTGAAAGTTTCAGAAAGCATAAGTTTTTGTAGATTGGTGAAAGTCAGTGTCAGGGCTGATGTGGGATCAGAAACGGAGGATGAGAAGAAATTGTTTTGGGAAGAGTGGTTGGATTATTTAGGGTGCAGTGTGCTGCTCTGGAGGTGGTTTTATTGAATTCAGTTGAGCTGTGAATTTGCCAGAGATCAGATTGAAGCTCCAGCTGGATACAGAGCTGACGTAGGTCACCCATAGCCTACAGCCTGCCCACTGTGCCATTTCCTGTGGCTCCAGGCCCATCCAGTTGGTAACGAGGGCAGGGGTCAGTGGGCCGTGGGCAGGAGGCCTGCAGGAGAGACTGCAGGACACTATCCCGGGGGGGCCTTGGGCTCCCCGACACCCTCAGTGCAGGGTCTCAATCCGTCTGCTCTCAGGAAGGTCTTCCTCATGTTGATTTAATTCCACTGGAATGGATATGGAGAACTTTATTTGTTTCCAGTCGCAATTCATTAATAGTCTGATGGCGCTGCAGAAATGGAAGGCTGCGGGTGTTTGGAGAGGAGCGAGTCCGAGGGAGGGGCCCTGCTGGGTGCCTGGGTTGGAAAGCTCAGGGCTGAGGGAGGCAGCTCCTGGCTGGGAGTTTCAGGTGTGTTTGTGGTTGCTGGAGCATGTGTAATGCTATTCTCCATTGGTGGAATTGACATTTTGATGGCCTCTCGGGAAGTCTTTCCTTTGTGTTGGCATCTTGGGCTTTCTGAGCAGCTCAGAGAGGAAGAGGAAGGTGCTTAGGGTGCAGCTTGGATGGTGCAGGAAGGCAGGCCCACCTGCTATCCCGGACAGGTTCCCACGGAGTTCTTTGGAAGGAGCCTGGTAGAACTTGAGGTTGCTGTTAGCCTGCTGGTCTGGTGTTGGGAGCATGTCCAGCTACTTTCAAACCTCCAGGCTCCTAGAAACTTCTCGGACTATTGAACAGACCTTCCAGCTGCACAGAAGCCTCTGTTCACTGGTTGGTCCTGGGAGGCAGGGCAGCTGGGGCTTTATCTTTCTAGGTCAAGTGCCCCTTCCCTCTCTAGCTTTGTTCAGGCACTGCTGGCCCCATTCTGTATCTGGAGGGGTCTCTGTCCCCCAGGACGGCTCCCACTCTTCTGGAAGCTGTGTGTGGTGTTCAGAAGCCCAGAGGCCAGACTACCAGGCCTGGCTGACCTCTTCTGGCTGAGGAAAGACTCCAGGTACATAGACAAGCATCCTCTCTGTCCTGGGAGTTTGGAGACAGTCTTCTGGAGGGGTTAGGACCCAGCCAGCTGCTGTACTGACAAAGCCCTTTATAGGATGGTCTGAAGCCCTCACGAGCCCTGTCTGGCACCCTCACAGTCTCCTGACTGCATGGCCAGGCTGTTTGTGGAGCTGGTGGACTGGCCCTTGTTTCTGGTGGACCTGCCCTTGTTTCTGGGCCGAGACTGCTCAAAGGGGCTGCCATTGGACAAGATGATTGGCTTTGCTCGGTCTCCTTGGAGAGGTCCCTAGGATAGGGCTGGAATCAGAGGGGAGGCTTTAGCTACTCAGGCAGGAGGGCCTGGTGAGCCGATCCTAGTGACAGGTGGCAGGTTATCTGTGGTGAGGAATGGTGTGTTAACACTTCCCCTGAAAAGTGGTGGGAACAGAGTTAGAGATTCATCAGGGCTGCAGCTGGAAGCTCTGCCCTCATGCTTCCTTAAGAAGACATAGCTTAAGTGACTCTTCGGGAAAGCCAGGCTGCTTCACATGGGTCCCGTGGCTGGCCCCACCAGGGAAGAGAGCAAACTATCATTTCTCTTTCTTCCACCCTATTTCAGGATGCCACCTTGTAAATATCACTGGCCAAGGAGGTCTCCAAATAAGGTCAGCCTCTTCCCCATGGGTCACAGGACAGGGCGTGGCTCATAGACTTGCACCTCAAAGGCCTGTGTGTCTCTTTCTGAGCCCCTGGTGGTGGTGATGGTGAGGGCAGATGAAGGGTCTGTTCTTTTGTGGTGATGTTTGCAAGACTTCAGGCCTTGCGGGAGGCCCCACCGGGACTCAAGGCCCTTGCCACTACCACTGACACCCTGGGTTGGCTTGCAGGAGATTTTAGTGGATCTGCTCTATATACCATTGGTTTCAGGTGTTCTAGGAGGTCTCCAAGGGAATGGGTGAGTGGAGCATGATTCCTCTTCCTCTAGGATCCAGGGATGGTTGGCTCCCCAGCATCAGTGAGCAGCTACATCACAGATCACATACGTGGGGAGCAAGAGAGAGGCAAAGAGGTAAGCAGCAAGAGTAAAAGGAACTGAGAGAGGAGGTGGCAGAGGGAGGCAGAGCCACAGAGGGAGTGGGCTGTGAGCAGCGTCTGGGTCCCTCTATGGTGGATACATCTCTGCCATACACTGCAGAAGGCTTGGGTCCTACAGCCCAGAGACTACCTTGGCCCTGCTCTTTCAAACTGTTCACATTCTACATCTGACACCCCAGTGAAGTAGGATGGACACTCGCTGCTTCTAGAATGCTTCCTATTCAGTAGGGAAAAGACTCAGTCACTGTCCTCCAGGGGCTCACGGTCCACTGGGAGAGACCGACAAGTCAGCAGATAATGACCACTCTGAGAACGAGTTTGTTCCCGACACACGTTCTGGCTGCCCGGGGCTAATTATTCATACTGGCTTCTTCTGTGAGTTCTGGGCCATGGTGAAACATTCATAAGAGTCAAATAGGGATTAAGATGTCTGTTTTACTGCTGAATTAAGACCCATTTTGGAGCTGAGGTCAAAATGGGTTTTCTGCTATTTCCTCTCAAATGCATCTGTTGAGCCTTACACATGGAGACAGTCAGCCTGCAGATCTGACCTTCATTCAGGCACCTGTCTTGGGCCCCAGTCCTTACCCTTCTATTCATTCTTGCTGGCCACTTGAGATTTGTGAGCCAATAGGTATCAAACTCCTGCCCTCTCCACCAGCAGGTAAAACCTTTCCCTTCCTAAAGTGAGGAACCTATGAAGGGTGAAAGGAACAGCAGCAGCTTTTTGTTTTGTACATTTAAGGGATAATGTTTCTTCTTTAAAATCTGGGATAAAGCATGAGAAAAGCGAGTAAGATTTTCCTCATCATGATCTATTAACATTGAGTAGGAAAACTCAGAAAAGGGTTTTGAAGGGTGAAGAGGAGTTGTCCAGCTAGGGTAGGGAAGAGAGTTTTGAGTGGAAGGAACTACACGTGTAAAGGCACGGCATGCTGAGTGTGAAAGTGTTAGTTACTCAGTCGTGTCTGACTCTTCGCGACCCCATGGAGCATAGCCCTCCCGGGTCCTCTGTCCATGGCATTCTCCAGGCAAGAAGGCTGGAGTGGGTAGCCATTCTCTTCTCCAGGTGATCTTCCTGATCCAGGGATTGAGCCCAGGTCTCCTGCATTGCTGATGGATTCTTTGCCATCTGAGCCACCAGGGAAGCCCCAAAGACACAGCAGGGGGTCTGTCATATCATCCCGAACGGGCAGAGCTGAGGACAGGGGCTGGAGGAACAGGGGAAGTTGACCACAGAGATACCGAGAGGGAGTAGTGACAAGATCAGTTTTGCACTTTGACTTCCCTTTCTAGCTGAGTTAAGGAGGGAAGGAATGGAGGGTGTAAGATTAAAGAAAAGTGGAGCACTTAGCTAGGGGACAATGGGATAGTCCAGGCAGAAGACGATGAGAACCAAGCTGGGGTGGACAGGGAGCAGGGCTGGGTCTCAGAACCATTCAGAAGACAGAAGGGATGGGGCTTGCTGACTGATTGGTTTGTCATCACAAGGATAACACTGGCTTAGGGTGGGATTTGGGGTTACACATCTAGCCTGTTGAAGAGTAAGGGCTGTTGTGAGGTGACTCTCTATTCCAAGAACTAGGACGTAATAGAAATAAGAGCATCCTCCGAGAGTTATCACTTTAGCCAACACAGGTGGATCTACATGGACATGCACAAGAAAGCGAGGACTCGCTGCCTGGAAGAGAGTGGACTGACTTCTATATCAGGATATTCACAGGGACTGAGAGGTGGAGGGTGGTCCTCCCAGAGACGAAGGCAAAGGAGAGTTGGCCGTGTCCATCTAACCCCAGTGCAAGTGAGGCGGGGGAGCCCCTGGGCCTGCTAAGGATGTGGTTTCATGACAGTGCCATCACCAGGGACAGCATAGCTGAAAGCTATGCTGAAAGCGAATGGACTTGCAGGCTTATGGACACAGTGGTCAGCCCTGCAGATAATTCACATTTGGCTAACTCCACTTGTCCCATTAGGCACCCCGCTGCTTGTGAACCGGCAGCCTGGGAGATTTGCCTCCAGAAAAAGGATGCAGCTTGTCTCCTGGAGGCAAGATGTCAACCCCAGGCTCAGTTTAGCCGATATTGTGCTAGACCAGCTTGCATCTGCTTGTGAGCGCTGATCGTGCACATCTCTTCCCGGCTCTGCTGCGTTCGGTGACATCGTGTTGACAGCTTGAAATCGGTTATGGTGGGAGTATTTATAGCATGGCAGATCCTTCAGCTCAGGGCTTCCCCCTCTCCCCGCCCACCGCCTGAGAGCTGGTTATTAAACACTTACCCACATACCGCTGGTTAGAGCCCTCACTGCCATTCTTTCATTGGTCTTTTGGTGACTGTATACATTTCAGTGAGTTGGTGATTCCTCAGAGAGAAACAGTTTTGAGTTTCTGAACAAATAAAGCTAGACTATCCCTGAAAGAAAGGATGGATAAGGCATCTAATCCACCAGCCCACAAGGCTTCCTAAGACAGTGCCCTCTTGAGCCTTCCAATGGAACTGCATTTTGCAATAATAGAGAGTTTTTACTGGCCTCTTCCTATGGACCAGGCCCTGGTCCAGGCACTTGGCATGCAGTCACACATCAGCTCTCACAGTAACCTTGCAAGGTAGTTAGCATTACTATGACCATATCAGTTTCTGGATGAGAAACCTGCCTAACACCAGGTGCCGCTAATAGATGGCCAAGTCAGGATTCCAGCCCCACAGTCTGATGGCCTTGATCATTACTCTCCTGAGGCCCAGCGTCTCCCTCTTCACACTACCTTGACTAATTAATTGTTAATAACACTTTTCCAGACGCCCAGTCTTGGCCGTTGACAGTCTGTTCCCCATCCAGGAAAAGAAGTAAATCTTTGAGAACTCTTTTGTGGTTCAAAGCTTGAACGGTAGATTTGATGATATTTCTAAATGCCTTGAGCCCCTTGTTCCATCCCAGAAAGTGGTGTCAAAAGGGCACTTTTAGAATTCACTCTGATTGCATAAGTACTTATAATAATACATCTGTAATTTGTGACATATATTTTCTAAGCAAAATATAGTAAGCCATGCTTCAGGGAACGCACTGCGCTGCTGTACTAATTAATTTGTCAAGTTGTAGCTAATTATAAAATGCAGTGTTGCTTGTTTTGATTTGTAATGTAGCCTGCACTGTTTGAAGCACTAAATGGGACGTGGCAGTGTGTGGGGAGGAGGTTCCCTCCAGGCCGTCGGAGCCCTGGCCTGGGTTGCCCACGTCCTGGGCTTGTGTGCCAGCCCCGCTTGCCACTCCTGGAAGCCCAGAGGTCCTCCTGGACTCCCAGCTCCTCTTTCAGGCCGTTCTTCTCCCACCAAGTGGACAGCAGAGGGCCCCCTGCTTGTCAGCTGCTGAACACACCCACCTGGATATGGGGTTTTAAGAAGGGCTCATGAGGGAAATTCCCTAGAGGCCCAGTGGGTGGAAGTCCACGCTTTCACTGTCATGTCTGCAATTCCATCTGTGGTCAAGGAAATAAGACCCTCACAAGCTTTGTCATGGGGCCAAAAGAAAAAAAAAAAAAAAAAAAAAGAAGGGCTCACGAGCCCTTTCAAACCAGAGACCTTGATTCCCAAGCCCCCTGGGACTGAAAGGCCAGACACGGTCACTTCCTGTGGGCCTCTGCTGGCCACAGAGAGTGTCAGGGGAACTGATTCTGGACTTCTGCCTAGGATTTCATGGGGTTGGAGGCGATGAGGATGTGGTCAAAGTGCCAGAAGCCCCTTTCCAAGACTTCTGGGGCCAGAGTTCCTTGGGAGATTCACCAAAATGCAGGTTTTGGTGTTTGCAGTGAATCCTTAATGGAGAAGGCAATGGCACCCCACTCCAGTACTCTTGCCTGGAAAATCCCATGGATGGAGAAGCCTGGTAAGCTGCAGTCCATGGGGTCACGAAGAGTCGGACACGACTGAGCGACTTCACTTTCACTTTCATGCATTGAAGAAGGAAATGGCAACCCACTCCAGTGTTCTTGCCTGGAGAATGCCAGGGGCGGGGGAGCCTGGTGGGCTGCCGTCTGTGGGGTCACACAGAGTCGGACATGACGGAAGTGACACAGCAGCAGCAGCAGCAGTGAATCCTTAGAGCTTGATTTTGTCAGCATGTTGAGAGGGACTGTTCTCATACCAAGGAAACTTCCAGTTAAGGAAAACCCCGTGTGACCCCAAGCCAGACTACCTGGGGGGTGCAAAACCATAACTCTCGCCTGCCCAGGGAGCCCTGTCTCACTGTGGGAGCATCACTTGTCTGGGCCATCACCCAGGACCCACCTGCCCCAGGCCTGGTGTGCTCAAGTTGAGGGCTCTGAGCACCCTCTCCTTGGTAGCACTTGCATGCATGCCCCTAACTTCTGCCTCTTGGCGCTTCCTTCCATGAGTTTCAGGTTTATCACTTCACTTCTCTTTTCCCAAACTAATTAGATACATTTGGTGAGGTGCCCTCACAGCCTTGCCCTTTGGGGTGGACTATAGGATACCCCTAGGCTTCAACCTGAGGCTTCCACCCCAAGTGTCTGATGATGTTAGTTTTCTGATATTTCCCCCTATTTTGCTATCCCGATGTTATTCTATCAAAACAACTGCTATTTTCATCGGAGTGTGTATCTCAGCTTATAAATATGTGCATATTTACCTGTTCAATCTCTAAGTCACGTCCAACTCTTTGCAGCCCTATGGACTGTAGCCCACCAGGCTCCTCTGTCCATGGAGTTTTCTAGGCAAGGATAATGGAGTGGGTTGCTATTTCCTACTCCAGGGGGTCTTCTCATCCCAAGGATTGAACCCGCATCTCTTGCGTCTCCTGCATTGGCAGACAGATCCTTTACCTATTTATTAATATTCATTTATTTATGCTCATTGGCTCCCTCTCAGACTATATCTATTTTGTTTGTCAGGACCTACCTGGTGCCTAGTCCAGGTCTGGCACCTAGTCCAGGCCTGGCACCCAGTGAGTGCTCAGTAAAATAGTCGTTTCGTGCACAGGAAGTTTAGCCCTGAGAGGGGACCCCAGGGCCACCTCATTGACCTGCTGGACTCTGCAGGCCCCGTTTATGGCATTTGCCTGGGACCTGTGGGCATCCAAATGGGGCTGAGCACACTCCCACCATCAATGCTTTCATAGTCAAGAGGGTATTTGATGGAATTTAAAGCCTGCAAATTCAAAACAGACACGTGGGAACACTATTTTTGGCAACATACAATTAATCAACCTTCGGAACTCAATTCTGCAGGATATCATTGAAGCAAATAATTCAGCATGGCTAGGGAGGGGATCAGAAACCTCTCTGAATAAGAATAGCATCTGTTGGCAGGGAGCATCCCTTTCCAAAGAAATCTTCCCCAGGGCTGGTAGGCAAAGTCTTACCACCAGCCGTGATGGAGGATCACAGGCCTATTAGAAGAAGGAGGATAAAATAAGAGGGGCTGGTGGGGGGGGTGGGTGCAGCTACTGCCCTTTGATTGGCCATGGGGAGCAGCCCTGGCCTAAGACAGCCCAGTTTCCAAAGGTTCTTGAACAAATAACCCTGGTCCCTGATGGCCAGAACCTAGGCTCAATAAGCGCCCTGTGATTCCATCCTTCCATCCATTTATCTATCCATCCGTCCATTTATTATCCCTGTCCATCCATCCATCCATCCTCCCACTTGCCCATCTGTCCTTACATCCAAGTGCAGTGTGGGGATAAACAGGTGAAAGGATAGACAAGACCCTTGAGCAAGAAACTCATGTCCACTAAAGGAGACCAAGGAGAAACAGACAAATGAAATGGTTGCATAATGAGTGTAATTACTGGGGACCTTTAAGAGGTTTTGGGAGCCCAGGGGAGGGACTTGTTACTAGGAACTGAGACTTCAGCCTGTTCCTGAGAAACAGGAAGTGTGTTATAATGGGAAGAATGTTTGCGTTGGAACTTGTCAGAAATGGATTTTAATCCTGGCTCTGCCATTTGTGATTTGAGTGACGGTGGGCAAATTATGGAGCGTCTAAGAGCTTTAATCTTCCTCACCTTTAAAATGGAGACAGTGATGTCCAGCACAGTGCTATAAGGAATTGGTGAGATGTGGTCTGTGAAGGGCTCAGCTGAATACCTGCCATTAGTAGCTGGGTGTTAAATTTTGGTATCTTTTTCTCTCTTTGTCCTGTGCAAATCCTCTCTTTGGTTAATTTGTTGACAAAATACAGATCCTGTTTAAGCATGTTTATATATCCCATATTTTACACGTACACACTCACATACATCCATAGAATTTAAAACTCTCAGTTCAGCACTAAAGCTCTCCATTTTCCTTGGCAACTCAAAAGGACATCTGTTACCTTGATGCCATTAGCTGTGTTAGCACACGTATAAGTACCTCGTTAAAAAAAATCAAATATTAACACACATTGCAGAGCCTTGGGCTTTCTATTTGATTACTCTGAAGGGTAAATTTACTTAATATAAGCAAATTTATAATTCTGAAGTTGTAAATTTGAATAGCACAGTTCCCAGAAAACTTTCTTCCCATAATCCAAGTGTAGACATAAAATCCATATTTTCTGTAGAGAGACACCATAGTATTCAAATGGGGATGAGGTGATACAGGGTGATAATCAAAGTTGGCAGGAATGCTGTTAGCACCTGTTAACACTGGTGTCAAGATGATGAGAATTTGGAATGTGTTGCTGTGATAGGAAGTGATCACCATTTCTCTCTTGTGGTACCCCCAGCAAGCGATGGGAGAGAGCTGGCATTCGCGCTTGGCTGGTGGCTGGTCCAACCGGGAGACCCAGCCTCTTTTGAGAGGGCTTTAGGGGAGAGGGGAGAACCCACAAACATGGGGCCATCGAAGGAGGCCGAATGTCTGTGTGTTGGAGGCTGCTCTGGACTGTCTTCGGGTCCACGCTTCCATGGACAAGGGCAAGGCCGCTGTCATTTTACCAAAGCTTCAGGAGATTTCCACACAGGCCTAGGTTGGCATTTTTTTAGTGAAGCCCAGTTCTCATCTTGTCTGCATCACATTTCTAGCCTGCCTTGGCTCTCTGTTCTCTTCTCTACCCATGGACAGTGCAGAGGCTGAAGCATCATTCATATTAATGGGCCTCCCATTGTTTGCTGTTCTAGTTTTCTCTTCCCTTCTCAGGAGCCTGCCAAGCAGAGCACCATGTGCTCATGGGCCCTTAATAAATGTTTGATGATGATAATTAGGTCATGGGCAATTTGTTACCATAACATTTATTTTTCACATTTTTCTTAGAAATGGTATCTGTCTTCAGCTCTGCTTGACTCAGGACAGTGATTTCAATTTCTACAAAGAATGTGTCTCAGAGCGGCAATTCATTGTCGAACAAAGAGCAAAGGTTTTAGAGCCTCACAGCCTGGGCTCACATTCTTGGCTTTTCCACTTTCTGGCTTGATGAAGTTAGACCAGCTTGTATTTCTGGCCTTGAATAAACGGTAAAGATGCCAGTATATCTAAAGGCAATTCTGATTCGCTAACCTCGTTGAGTATATAAAATTCTTTCCCAGAAGTGGGAAACTTGGGAAGTGGTCTGACTATGGATATATTTTGAAGGCAGATTGATAGCACTTGCTGACAGTGTAGATGTAGGTATTGAGAGGAATAGGCGTCAAGAGTCAAGGACGGGGCCATCGACTTTGGTTTGAGCAATGAGAGTGGAGTGGCCGTTTCCTGGCGTGAGGATTGCAGAAGAGTGGACTTGGGAGATGTGAAAACTAGGAGTTTGGTTTTGGCCATGGTAAATTTGAGGTGCACCTTGGACATTGGTTTGGAGACTTAGAGTCAGTTGGGTTTGCCATGCTGGGGTTGGAGGGAGGTCAGGGCTGCGGATACAGTGTCAACAGCATCACACAGACTCAAAAATCCAGGATACCAGTGAGACCCACAGGTAAGGTGGGGAGTGAAGGGGGAGAAGAGAAGAGGTCTGAGGATTGGTCTCAGGAGGACTGATTGTAAGGACTGAAGATGGGAGCCTAAAGCAGTCTCTTTTCTGCCTCTCACCCCTGAGAATTCATGGGATTTCTTTGACCTTTGACTCTTTCAGTTTAGAAGTCTCCTACTCAAAGACCAGGGATGCTTTCTAAAAATTGTGGATGTTTTGCTCATGATAAGGCAAACATTAGTTACAGAATTGTCATGTGAGGTGGATTATGATCCCTTCCTTTCTCATGGCTCCTGAATTCCTTCTACCAGACCGGGGATGCCCCAGGACCCTGACTGGGGGTGGTGCCAAGGGGAGCCCTAACCCTTCTGATTGTGTTGTACCCTAGTAAGTACTAAACATCACTCTCTTCTGTTCTCTGGATTCAAGTCCTCTTCTTCCATGTGACTCTGCAAAGGAATAGCTAAAGATACCAATATCTAAAGACAATTCTTATTGTTCCTAGTCCAGACTGCACATGTCCATTTGCTGGCAGGGAGGTGAGGGCCAGTTCAGTGGACTGGCTCACCTTAAATCAGAGAGTGACTCAGGACAGAGGCCTGGGCTTCGAGCCCCTTGTCCTAGAACCCCAGTTCCATAACATTTGATTCCCTTCCCAGAATGATGGAAGTAGAAATGCCCCTGAACCTAGCGTACAAGGACAGTACACGTATGTGCGTGCTCAGTCACGTCCAACTCTGCAAACGCATGGACTGCGCTCAGTCACGTCCAACTCTGCAACTGCACGGACCACGCTCAGTCACGTCCAACTCTGCAAATGCATGGACTACTCTCAGTCACGTCCAACTCTGCAAACGCATGGACTGCGCTCAGTCACGTCCAACTCTGCAAACGCATGGACTACGCTCAGTCACGTCCAACTCTGCAACCGCATGGACTGCTCCCAGTCATGTCCAACTCTGCAACCGCATGGACTGCGCCCAGTCATGTCCAACTCTGCAACCGCATGGACTGTAGCCCTCTGTAACCCCCCTGTCCATGGGATTTTCTAGGCAAGAATGCTGGAGTGGGTTGCCATTTCCCACTCCAGGGGATCTTTCTGACCCAGGGAATGAACCTGCGTCTCTTGTGTCTCCTGCACTGGCAGGTGGATTCTTTACCACTGTGCCACCTGGGAAGTCCCCATACAGGGACGGGAGCTTCATTTATCCCGAGACAGGCGGTCGTACTCAGTTTGACGGAGCAGGAAGCATCAGGGACTATGGGAGACAAGCGGGAGGATGCTAAGATGGCTTGGCGTTGATAATTATACTATCAAGGAAGCTTTGCCTTGTCACACAGAGGGCATCATTGGAGCCAGACACACCTGGGGGCTGAATGCTCACTCAGCCTCTCATTAACTGTGTAATTTGAGACAAGTCAGTTTATCTCTTTGAGCCTGAACTTCCTCATCCATGTGACAGGGGATGTTAACTCCTACCTCAGAGGGTGGTTGTAAAGATCAAGTCAGAAAAAGGAGATAAAGGAGCCAGCATAGAGCCTGGTAGGAGTCTGGCACTCCCGCAGGGTTTATTCTCTTTCCTCATCTGTATGCAGCCAACAAGAAATTCATGATGATAAAAGTTAATGATGAATAGTCTCTGTAATGACTATTGTAATAATGTGAGGGTGGATTTAACATCAGTAAATCAATTAGGAAGCCTGAAACACAAGGTGGTGCCTGGTGTGTAGGCAAAACAAAGAAGGTGTGTGTGAATGGGAAAGCCGTTAGCCGCTGGCTTTCCCAGAAGAAATCTTGGAGAAGCAGATCTAGACCCCTCCAGGATGGTATGATCTGAGTTAGTGAACACAACACCTTGCAATTGAAGCAATATTGTCGCCATCCTTCAAAATCAGATACAAGTTTCTAGCGGCCCCATTCATGGTAGGCAAAAAGGGGAAGAACCCTGAATGTCCACTAACCACTGAATAGATAAATAGGATGTGGTCTGTCCACATATGGAATATTATTCAGCCATAAAAAGGAATGAAGTACTGATGAATGTTACAACTTGGATGAAACTTGAAAACATGTGAAAGAAACCAGACATCAAATGACAAATATGATTTGCTGTATGATTCCATTTATATGCAGTGTCTGGAACAGGCAAGTTCATGGAGACAGAAAGCAGGTTGGTGATTGCCCGGGCTGGGGAAGGAGACCCGGCGAGTGATTGCTAATGGATACAGGATTTCCTCTTTGGATGATAAAAATATTCTGAAACTAGATGCAAGTGACAGTTTTAGGATATTGGGATTGCACTAAGTGTCATTGAATTGGGCACTTTAATGTTGCTAAATGGCTAATTTTATGTTATGTGTATTTTCCCTTGGTTAAAAAAAAAAAAAGTCAGATGAAGGATTCTGGAATTTTATCCTAAAAGCTCTCAAGCAGGTTGCTGTCTTCATGTGGAGCTCTTTTTCATGTCTCCACCTGCCCCTCTGTGGGCTAGACACAGTCCAGAACACTTCAGACACGATCTTCACAGCAGCCCTTACGAGAGTGGAGATGTTAGTCCTGCTTCCTGGACCAGGAATGTGTGGTTGAGAAAGTGTCCTTCTTCTCAAATCACAGAACTAGCGCGTGCTGAACTGTCTTTCAGACCGACCGTGTCCATCTCCACATTAGGGCTGGACTTGCCACCACAAGCACCAGCCTTCTGTTAACTGCCGTAGTCATTGCCGTTTGTCAAGCACTGGCTGTTTGTCGGGCTCTGTGGTGGGCCTCGGCTGCTTTCTCCCCATCTGGGTTCACTTCTGGGCCCCCCGTGCTTAGCACAGCATATGATCTCTGTCAGCGGGTAGAAACAGTGTGTGTCTAATAAACACGTGTCAGGCTTTTGTCCTAGAGACTGGGGACTTGGTGGTAGACTGCAGGCTGGATTGGTGGAATGGCTTTCTCTTTGACACCATTCATTTGAGTGATTTCTGCAGAAGTGAACGTGACTCCTAATTTGTCTGAAATAAAGCTCCTTGAAACCCTTATCCTCCTTTTCCCTGAGACTTGGCACCCACAGCATGCCAACTAGCTGAAAATTATTTCTGTGTTCAGAAATGGACAATTTGATATTGTAAATTTTGAAAATTAACAAACTGTCGAAGGATCAGTGCTCTACAAGTGGTGGCAGAAAATGAGCATTTTAGCTTTTGCAAGAGCAATGTATGTATATGTGTGTATCAGCTATTACCCATCGAATACCAGCATCTGTCTACAACCCACCATCTATATGCAAATAGTTTGTGGTGTGGTGCATATATTCCCCACAAAGAGTGTGAAATGTATATAAATTATGCAATAATATAGATGTGGCACATATGTTAGTTTGAGCTGATTGTCGTCAATACTCTGGGCATAGATGGGTTTGTGATGGGTGTGTTAGCAACACATTTGCAGGCCTGGGAATGGCAGGGGAGAGCTGGGTAGCAATGTTGCTCAGGGAGGTGGCTGGCTGGCTGCTTCGGGGTGCAGAGGGCTAGACCCCAAGGCAGAAGTCTTAGATGCACGATCCCTAGGCCAGGGGCCTGGCTTTCAGTTTGGCAGACCTGAAATCCAGGTATATGGGGGCCCTGGCAGAGGGTATAAACTGAGTGTGTGTCTGACAGATAAATGTCAGAAAAGGACACCAGGGAGTGGATGGGCCAGAGGCACGGTTCTAGGTTAACTGAAGTGCTGAGACTGGATTATTCGTAGTTAGGAACCCAGTGTCAGCTGGGTAAGAGTCTCACCTTGGTCGAGTGACATGGACTGCCCTTGCTGACACAGTCCAGAGCACGGGCATCAGATTCTTCTCTGAATTCAAAACCCAGCCCTGGCACTTCCTGGCTGTGTGTGGGATCCCTGGGGGAGACCTTACCTTCTCTAAGGGTCTGCTTTCTCTGTAAAATGAGGGGAAAACAGATCCTCTCTCAGGGTTGTGGTGGGAACCAAATAAATACCGTATGAAAAGGCCTTGGCATGCATAATTAGTGCCCGTTGGCAGGTCCCATGACCGTGACCCTGACTGTAGGGGCGCTCCACAGGGGAAGCTGATTCTAATGAGAAGACTGGTCTCCCTGTCGGAGCTGGTGACCCGATGGCCCCATCAGTGACCAATGAAGCGGGATGCAGCCATCTCCACTTTAGGGCTGGCCCCGCATCACACAGTCCAGACACCAGGGAACTGATATAAGCCCTATTTTTGAGGACCTACTCTGTGCCGGGCACAAAGTGCTTTATCTGCACTTTATGACCTGTTGCCTCCCAAATGGAGAGGTGATCCCATTACTGTCCCTGGCCTATAGCTGAGGCAGCTGCAGCTCAGTGAGGGAAACTGTGTGCCCAGGTCATGGAGCCGATCAGAGGGAGCCAGGTTTTGAGTCCAGTTCTCTCTGGGTCGAGAGTACACTGCTCTGTGGCCATCTCCTTCTGTCGGGCAGCCTCTCTCTGAAGAGTGCTGGACACGTGGGGCTGTCTTTCTGCATCTTGAGCCCCTCTCATCACATGCTCTGTGTTTAAGGACATTTCAGACCACTGGTGCTGTTTCAGGGTTCTGCTTATTGGAATTGGTGCTGTGAACTCCCCAGGCCTGCATTCCTGGGTTTAGCCTGGTATAACCCCCCCTGGGTCTCAGGTGACATCTTGGGATGCCTGGCTCATGTGCTCTCTGGATGTTTTCCTTGTTCATATCTTGGCAGGTGCTGCTGAAGATCTCTCTCCGTCTCTAGGCTCCCTGTGCTGGGAGCTGGCAGCCCCCTGTATGCTGGGACCAGCAGTGAGTGATGAGTCAGGGGTGGGCACCCAGAGAGGAAGCCACCAGGGTCAAGAGGGAGATGCGCTCTGGCCCAGCAGGATGCTGTGAGGCTGCCAGGGAGCAGCCTGGTGGCCACAAGGACTTCTGGACTGCAGCCAGCTGGAGAAGTGGGGCTCAGAGCTGGGGATGCCATTTGCTGGGAGGAGCCCTGCGCCTGGCTCCTGCATGCTCACCGTGTGGATTCCTGTCCCCGCCACCTTGTACTGAGGCTTCTCACCATGCCTTCTTACAGAACACAGGGTACCATTTAGAGCATCACATAGGTAAATTTAGCCAAGCATATTTTGGGCCAGTTGAAGTTGTAGGCATGCTGCTTGGGGAAAAAATAGATCTCTTATTTGATGTGTGGCACATGAGAGCAATGGAAAAACCTGTGCACCCCATCCTGCACCCAATCCCGACTGCTGCCCGGGGTCCAAGGGCTGGCTCCCACGTGTTTCTGCTTCTCATCGTCACTTCAGAGATGGATAAATGTGTCGTTCCCACCAGATGATTGGGTGATCATAGAAAGGGGTAGCAAGAAGGGAGCAGGAAGGTTTTTCTGCAGGATAGTAACCAGGTCTAATCTCTGCCTACCAGTCTGGGAGCTGGGTGGCCTCATCACAGATGACCCATTCTAGCTGTTCCTTTGCCTCCCGTGGCTTTTGGGCTGTCAGAGTGTGGACACCCACCTCCTTCTCATTGTGCTATTGGAGGGTAGGGACCTTTGATAGGGAAATCTGACAACTTATACCATCTGCTCCCCCTGGAGGCATAAATGGCTGGCCTTGGACAAGGGTGGGCCACAGAAGGTAGAATGAAGGGGAAAAAAGAGGAAAGCAGTAATTTAGCACAGTTAGTAACTGCATGCTTGTTCTGTGCTAGGCATCCAGACGTGGCTGTGATTATTACTTTTTTTTTTTAAAGTACACATGAGCCAACTTTAAAAAAAATATTTGTTTACTTATTTATTTATTTGGCTGCATCGGGTCTTAGTTGAAGCACTCGGGGTCTTCACTGTGTCACATGGAGCCTTTGCTGCAGCGAGTGGGCTCTCTAGTTGTGGTGTGCGGGCCCGGGCTTAGTTGCTCCACAGCATGTGGGATTTTAGTTCCCCAACCAGGGAGTGGACCAAACCCCCTGCATTGCAGGGCAGAGTCTTAACCACTGGATCACAAGGGCGGTCTTGTGGTGATTACTCTTTTGTCTGTGAACTTGTGCATTTGTTTTTTGCTGTAGCCTAAGTAAAAGCTGCTGCAGCACAGAAATGGGAGGGGACTAACTTGGGTCGTGTGTAGCGTTGGTGTAATTGAATGTAGGGAGAGAGGAGACAGGTGAGACATAAGACAAAGGCGGGGGTGAGGCCTGGGTGCTTCTTGTGTGACTGTGTAAGTGTACACAGTTCACAGAGACTAAGAAGGTGGCAGGAAGAATGTGTGGCCAGGGGGAAATGCAGAGTCCAGCCGTGGGTGTTTTGGGTGTGCAGGGTTGCTATGGTGTTGCCCTGCAGGTGTTTTCAGTAACCAGATGGTACTAAAAATTGGTGTTCAAGAGAGAGCCCTGGCCAGGAGGCCTGGGTCTATAGGTAGTGATAGCAGCAGTGGGCATGGAGCAGGTTGTTGAGAGAGTCTAGGAGGAAAACGGACTCAGGGGCAGAGCCAGAATAGATGAGCTGGGCGGAGGCAGTGAGAGGTAAAGGGCATCCTTGCCAAACACGATCATTATAGAACTTAGCTTGTGGGGTTGTGAGAGTTCATTGATGCAGGCTGGGGTGCTTATTGCAGAGCACCAGACCCTGAATCGGCAGACTGGGTGTATAGGTTTTGGCTTCATTTGGTCTCTCCAGCCTTCCTTGGGGCACACCTTTCACCTTGGCTCAGATGTTAGTGGGTGGGGAGCTGGGACTTTTGACTACGTCCCTCGGGGCAGAGGAGACACTGAGACACAGGAGGAGGCAGCAGTACAAGAGAATGAGGGGACCAGCCCAGGGCTGCATGGGAGGCTGGGAGGGCTGAAGTCAGTCTGCCCAGGAGGCAGTGGCTAAAAATCTGTGGGCCTCCCCACACGTGACTCCGCTTTGAACCCTCATCTCTTACCCATCTTGCATATCTTGCAAAAGGTGTTTGCCAGACCGCTCCTTCCCCGAGTAGACTAGCAGCCTTGAACTAGCCATTCAGGGAGACTTGGGGAAAGAAAGAACTTCAGAGCCACCTTCACTTTTCCACTTTTAATTGACTTTGGCATCACTGGGATAATGGCCATCATGGGCCAAAGCAGGCACCGGATGGACTGTGGGCCTCCCCTGCCTTGCCCTGTGGTCCTGCTCTGACCAGCACAGGAGCCACCAGCCACATATGGCTAATCAGCACTTGAAATGTGGCAATGTGACCGAAGATTTTTAATAATATTTAATTTTAATTAAATTTTAAAAACCGACATTGATTCAAGCATTAGAAAAATTTTAAGTGTGTTTGGAACAACTTGATTACATGAGTCTACTTTTCTGAAGGTAAATTTTATGAAACCTAAATGTGGATCAAGTGTTTCTGATGAAAAGTTAGTGCTGAGATGTGCCATAAATGTAAAATACACATCAGTCGAGGACTTAGTATGATTGTAAAATATTAATAATTTTTTGTTGATTACATGTTGAAATGATATTTTTGAATACATTGGGCTAAATGAAACCTGCAGCTATAATTAATTTCCCATGTTTCTTTTTAAGATGGCTACTAGAAAACTAGAGACTGGGGAGACCCAGCTTAGCTTCCTGTCTGAGAAGCCCATGGCTCTGGGCTCTACTTAGAGAGTATGCCATGGGGATGGATGAGAAAGTTTTGCGAATTTGGAGCTGACATCGACTGCAATTCAAGTTCTGGACTCTGTGTGAATGTTGTGTTGGTGTAGCTTCATCAGTTGTGTCAGCTGGACCGCTCAGTAGAAGATGTTGCTAATGGGGGGGGGGGTGTACTTATGCAGGGGCAGAGGGCGGGTGGAAATTCAATTTTCTGCTCAGTTTTGCTGTGAGCCTAACAACTTTTCTAAAACTTGAGGCAGAAGAGTACGGAAAACAAACAGCAAGCAGAACACATCAGACAGCTGTCAGTGTTTTGGGGGCAAAGAAATTTGCTCGGTCAGTCACTGATAATCAGGGAAGGTGCCTGTCATCGAAGCAGCTCACCATCAGAGCGTGCTTGAGGCTGCCCATCTGCACAGCGCAAGGCAGAGCTGCGAGCAGAAGCCACCTGCCCTCCTGAGACTCTCGCCAGGAAACTCAGAGAGGCCCAGAAAGAGAGGCAATCCCTTTTCTTAATTTGGCTGGCCTCTGTGTTGGAGATCAAGGTCTCAAAGCAAACCCTGCAATTACAGGTGAATTCCATCCAAGCTTCGATCATGGACGTGCTCATGGAATTCTAGAGCGACTTTCAGACCCTTTGATCCTCCTCCCAGGCAGGCTGGTCCAGGGCTAAGTTCAGCATGTTTGAGCATCAGGAGGTGAAAACACCTTGGAAAGTGGTCCCTGAGAGTTCTAGTGGGGATGCTAGTGTTCAGTTTCCCCATCTCTGTGTATCCCTCTGTGAAAACTCACCAGACTTGAGGACTTTTTTGGACTTTTCTGTTTATCTGTTCCACTTCAGTAAACATAGTTTCTTTAACAAAAGGCTCCAGAGTTAGCTGTCTCTGTCTTCAGACCCATGAGGAGCCAGCAGAACGCAGCTCCTAGAATGTCTTTCCAACCTCCCCAGGGAGACTTGGCTGCCTTGCTGGCTTTGCTGGGGATCGGTAGTCTGGCTGAAAGGACATGATGTTTCAGGATTGTACAAATGGCAGGGATAGAATTAATGATGACGGATGACAAAGCACTTTCTACCATTTTTCCTGTGCCTCTTCCTCTGACCCACAGTCACCTTCACAGACCTGACTTCATTTCAATAGGCTGGAAATGGAGGCTTAGAAAAGTCAAGTAACTTCAACAAAGTCCCTCGGCAAGGATTTGACTTTACTTCAGCTCAGTTCTCTGGGGTCCCACAGGCTGTACTCAGGACCACCCAAGGGGACCTGAAGGCTGGAGCTGAGTGGGTGGGCTGCTCATCTCAAGCTAAGCCAGTTTGTCAGTGGCCAGGAACCATCCTGCCAGTCACAGGGGATCGAAGTAGTCAACTCAGCTTTTGTTCCTTTCCCATGTTGCCCGTCCTTCCTCCTGTCTGGCACTTTACAAATGAGCAAGGGGTTTCCCCCGCCTTCCGCCATCTAAAGTCAACCAAATTTTCTCCCACATTGAAACAAGTTTGCTCATAAGAGGATCTGCGCCGTCGCCTCTGACTGCGTTACTAGCCCTTGGAGGTGAGTGGGCAGAATGTTAAATGAGCTCTCCTGATGTTACACCTGAGACATGTTTGTGTTATAAATGGGTACAAATTGAGTTTGGTTTTAGGTGATGTATGATGTCTGCCACGTTTTCCCCTGTGGTAGGACAGCTAGAGGAGAGCTTTGTTTGGAAGTGGGCATGTCTGAGCTTTTGGTGGGATCACCACTTCCCCTCTGTAATCACCAGGATGGAGCCGGCAGCATCGGGTGCGGGGTTGTCAGCGAGCGGATCACTGGCGCCAGCATGCTCTGCTCATGCTGCTGACCCTTGGCAGCCTGCCCAGGATGGCTGGTGGCCCTGACCAGCTGTGCCTCTGCTTTCTTTTGGCCTTGGCTTTGAGTCAGACAGATCTCTGTATCCTGATCTGCTGATAAGCTACTGTAATCAGAGGATGTGGCTTGTGGCAAGTCATGTAGCGTGCAGCTGAGTGCTAAAGGTCCCCTGAAGGTGTCTGGAAGGAGCACGTGAGCAATCTGACCAGGGCCTGGCCAAGGTATTCCATCCACATGGATGGTAAGAGCCGCTGGGTTGGAGTAAGCAAACTGGAGCAGGGGTTGGTTTCTTTCATGGGCAAGAAAACGGGAAGAAGCTTGTGCTGTGGAGTCCTCCAGTCCCCAGGAGCCGAAGGCTGCTGCCTGCTCCCTGATGGGGATGCTGTGACCTTCCTGGTGACAGCCTGGGGCTGCGGCATGGGGGTGCGGCTTGCCATGGTGGTCCCGTGGGAGCACTGTCTCATCAAGGGGACAGGGTGTCTGTGAGGGCGGCTGTGAGGCAGGGCATGGAGTTGTTCACACTGAGGTCAGGGCTCTGCAGGGCTGACTAGCACCCTGCACTGCAGAAGCTGAATCTGGTCCGGGGGTCCCAAGTGGGCTTCCGGAGTGCAGCCAGGCCTGTGGCTCAAGCTGCCCATGTCCCTCCCTCTGCACTCTCCTGGGGGCGCGAAGGCTCCGCTCTTCATTAGAGATGCCTTCCTGTCTGATCGGCGCTGCTGTGTCCTTCACTGTCCTTGCAGTCTGGCATCAGTATTAGGTCTCGTGATCACGCATCCTGATTTGGGGTTTGCAGACTCCTCACTCTGCATCTGGACTGTGTTTTGGAGGAGCGCCATGGAGGGCTGGATGTTCATGCGCTCTTGGGATTTCCCAAGTGCAGAAAACATCTGGCTGCATCCTGAGAAAGGCAAGGACTGTGGATCGTGTCGGAACCCTGGGTCTGTGGCTGGTGGGAACAGTGGGACATTTGGTAGCCTTTGACAGAGTGGCAAGACGGGGTGACAGGCCAGTTTGAGGGTGTGTTTGGGCTGTCTGTTCGGAGCTTGTGAGTTCCACAGGCTGGCGAGGGATCATCTCTCTTTCCCAGCAGCTCCGGAAGGCAGAGGCTCGGCCCAGATGAAGGCGTGGGCACCTGCAGTTGCAGTTGCGTGCCGTGTGCCAAAGCCAGCTGTTTGGGCTTGTCCTGGGAGCAGCAATAAAGAATCTAGACCTGCTGGAGTGAGAGACGGGGGTGTCATGCTGTGTTGAGAACGCCGCCGCCTGTGTAACTGGACGCGGTCCTCCCAGACGTTTTGGCACGGGGTGCTGTCTGCCTTGTAGTGTTGGCTGCTCCTCACAGGCCTGTCTTATCTCTCCACACAGAGTTGTGTGAGGCCAGAGAGCAAGGTGCTGCCTCTCATACCCGCTGTAAAGGCTCACAGAACTCTGACCAAGCTGGGTCATCTTTGCTGTTTCCGTGAGAGGTTTCTGATGCCAGGGCTTGGTTATGGCTCGTGGAGTAAAGGAGCTCATGAGAAGTGTGTGTCCGCGTGGCTGAGAGGATGGCCATCCACTGAGTGGATGGGAGCAGCACGCTTAAATATGATATCTATCTGGAATTCCCTGGTGGTCCGGTGGTTAAGACACCAAGCTTTCACTGCCAAAGGCCTGGGTTTGATCCCTGGTCGGGGAACTAAGATCCCACAAGCTCCGTGGCATGCCCTAAAAGAAAATGAAATATCTATTGCCTCTAAGATCCAAAGAGATCCATCTTGTGTTGTGCCTCTTTATTAATGACCTGGTCCCTGGTGGTGCAGAGATTAAAGTGTCTGCCTGCAATGTGGGGGACCTGGGTTTGATCCCTGGGTTGGGAAGATCCCCTGGAGAAGGAAATGGCAACCCACTCCAGTATNATCCATCTTGTGTTGTGCCTCTTTATTAATGACCTGGTCCCTGGTGGTGCAGAGATTAAAGTGTCTGCCTGCAATGTGGGGGACCTGGGTTTGATCCCTGGGTTGGGAAGATCCCCTGGAGAAGGAAATGGCAACCCACTCCAGTATTCTTGCCTGGAGAATCCCATGGAGGGAGTAGCTTGGTGGACTACAGTCCCCGGGTCGCAAGGAGTTGGACACGACCGAGTGACTTCACTTTCACTTTCATACAGGGAACAGCGTCTTGTTCTGTTTTCTAGAGCACATTCTTAAAGACCCCAGAACAGTGGGACTCCAAAGAAGTTGACCAAGTCTGGCAAGTTCTGCACCTTCATAGAAGTTATTGCCTACTGTATGTACCTGTGTCTTACCAAAGCACTCGGTACCTGTTCATTTCTGCTCTCCACGTCATGTCAGCATAAAGTCATCAGTGTATTAGCATGAGGTTCTCCTAGATGATCAGACAGTCAAATTCTTGTGGACTGTGTAACTCAGAGACAGAAAATTGATATGGCCTTCAGGAAGCACAGTGAAGCTAACCCTTTCTAGTGGTTTTTTGTTTGTTGGGTTAGAGGGAAAAAATACCAATGGATCAATAACCGCATACCAGTTGCTAGGGTCTGTATTGACTTGATCCAATAAGGAGACCGTATCAGGAACAGCGGGACACACTTGGAGTCATCACTTGATTAAGTCGATGATAATCCGCTGTCACTCCTTATGACTCATATCTTCTGTCTGCCAGCCTAGAAAGTTACATAAGCATGTGACTGGAAGCCTTTGCTTTGCACTTTTCAAATATTTAATGATGATGCTAATTTCTCAGATTTCCCTGGGGATAGAGCAGTGTTTTTGTTTTCTTATTTTGACAGGGAGAGGAAAATGGTTTCTACTTTGCCCTTTCTGCCTTATTAGCCCTTAGTCGATTTTCAGAAAGTCAATTAGGAAGTTCATCTTATTGCTGAAGATATCTATTCTAAACATTCACTCACGAAATGGCCTGGGGTCCCTTGGATATTCTGTAAGGCTGACTTGGGTCAAAATTTGATTTTTTGTTTGACTTCCATTAGCCTCCATCCCAACTCATAGGCCCTATCAATGTCCCAGGTTTCTAGGAATTAGGAATAGCCAAGATTCAACATTCAATAACACCTTGTAGGCTATGGTATTTCCTTTTCTCCAGTGCAAAGTTATCTTGATAGATAGTTTCAGATCTCTTTAAGAAAGGCCAAGCAGAATATTCACAACACTTAATTGTGATGCTTCAGGGAGAGTTTAGGTCCTCCTCTCATTTAAAGAGTATAGGATCATTCATTTCAAATAAAAATTCTGTTTCTAAATTTATAGCTTGTACAAGCACTCTCCCCTTCTCCCCCAAATTATACAAATTAAGTAAGGTCTTGGTGGGTCACCTGTTTACTTTTGTTTTGGGGACCTCAGAGTCAATTAATCACAGTCAGCTATCCCAAGTGGCGCAGTGGTAACGAATCCACCTGCCAGTGCAGGAGACACAAGAGACGTGGGCTCGATCTCTGTGTCAGGAATCTCCCCCCCAACTCCAGCACTCTTGCTTGGAAAATTGCACGGACAGAGGAGCCTGGCGGGCTGCAGTCCTTGGGATGGAAAAGAACTGGACACGACTGAGGGGCTAAGCACACACCCAGATCCCTGTAGATAAGAACATTCCGGTAACACCTCTTGTCTTGCTGCTTCTTCCAGCCACCAAGCTCACTTTACCTCCAGTGTTTGGGTCCTGCCACATGACCTCTGTCCCCTCTGTTGCAATCAGGGGTCCAGTTTCAAGACCGCATTTGAACCAGAACTTTTTGGCTTGTAGATGCCAGGCACTGAAATGTTTAGGCACAAGGCTGGTGCTTGCCTCACCTGTGTATTTATCAGCACTTGGTGAAGGGCATGGCTTGTGGGAGTGTGGTTAAGGGTAAGCAGAGGGAGATAACAGATGTCAGTATTCTGTGGTCTTTGGGCTACTTCATCTACATTATGCCAAAGCAATTCTGGCATCTCAGTCTCATTTAGAGTAGATCACTGTTGAGTTTAGACTCCTGTTAAATAGTTGAGCAAACAATTAGAACCACTCCCAGCTGTTTGAACTAAGACATTGAACTTAGAAGTCTGGTGAGTGCTTTCATATCAATGAACTAAGCCTGGTCTGAGATTGTCTCTCTCTTTGGTCTAACCCTCTTGGAGTCCATTTCTATATGTCCTTTCCTGGTGTAAATTAGCTAAGTCCTGCTATATTTGTGTGTGATCAAGACTGTTCTCCCAGGCTTAACTTTGTGATTGTATTCCAAGGAAGCTAGGATAATACTCTAGTTATAGACGAGGAAACACTGAGGTGTGTGTGTGTCTGTGTCCTGTGGGTTTGGGGTTGTTAGGCTTGATGAAAATGAGCTCCTTGTTTCAAAGTAGAAGCTTCAGTCTTCCAATAAAGTAAGATTGTGCCAACAGGAAAGGGAGGAGGACCTGTTTCAGCTGATAAGGGAGGCTGAGTGGCATTGGGGGTCTTGAGGCCACTTAGAGTCATCTTAAATTCTCCTGTTAATATTTGTTTCAATTATCAGCTCCCTGTCTGTTCAGTCAATGCCATCACTTTACCATAAGACACTTGATGAAGTTTTAAATGCAACTGATATTATGAATCAGCACTTGTAGGGCTTAAAGTTCAGAGATCTGAATTTTTCATTCTCTTTCTTTCATTTATATTATATAGTTAGACACCCCTCCTCCCCCAACTCTGTAGTTATTCATAGCTTCATGCTTGTTGTACTGCTCTTTGGGATTTTAACCTTACCTCCCCAAAGTCTTGCCTTCGCTGTATCCTCTAACTACTATTTAATAAGCATCTATTGTTGACTAGGTATTATTCTAGGTATCAGGATATAGCAGAGGAAAACAAATAAACTGAGGAAAATCCCTAACCTCATGGAGTCCCCAATCTAGCAGATATTTTATTTCAGATGATCACAGATGATAATTTAATGAGTTATTTCATCATCACAAAGAATTGGCTTCATTCCTGAAGCCTGATGATAAGATTCTCATCACTTGAGTCCACAATGGGGCCAGAATATTAGTCCCAGATATCTCTTATTATTTCTTGTTGAAGTAGACTATTCACATATTCACTTTGAACACCTCTAATCTTCATCCAGGGTGATATATTTCCAAAAAACAAAAAGTAGAGGTCATCCCCTGCATCTGCTCTTTCCTGCCCCAGGAGGAAATTCAGATTCCATTGAGTTTAAGGTCTAGACCGCAATCTTAAGTGTAGTCTTCATGATCCATTCACCACCTAATTTTGCACATATTCCCCCTGTTTGCTCCTCCATTCAAACACACACACATGCACACACGCGCACACACACACACACCTTCAACAGGTACTTCCTTTTCATTTGCATAGATCAAGTTAACCCTTTACTTCCCAGCCCCACTCCCATCCTTGCCAACATGACCGGGTCCCTCAGCACCTCTGCCTGCCTTTCACAGCCCTTGGTTCAAATTGCCGTCAAGCTTACCGCATTATGACCACCTGAGGAAGGGTCTCTCCCTTGGCAACAAGCGGGTCTGAAGAAAGCAGGTCCCATCTTTGGATCTGCCTTCTGCCATGCTCCCATGTGCAGCGTGCTGTCTGGCACAGTGCAGTGTTCAGTGACGCTTGCTTAACGAGTGAACAGCAGCAGGGTGTCCATTCTGGTGCCTGCTCTGTCTCAAAGCGCCACAGTTGGGATGGTGTGACACCGTTGTCACTTGGGTAAGAGGCCCTTCAAGGCTTCCGGGGCAATCAGGGATGGCTTCCTACAGGAGAGTTTAAGCTGTGAAATGAACTGGGTTTGTTTCTAAGTGGGTATTTGACAGTAGCCTGGGTCTTTTTGTTCTGGCTTTGCTCTGCCTGCTATTCCAACCTGAATGAGGTAATTGTTGGTTTTAATTCACTATCTGGAGTCAAGGAAGTGGAAAGAGGTAGTAATATTTTTGTCTGAGTCCTCAGAGACCATTGAGACACAAGTTTTTAACCTTGTAACCTCTCTGCTCATTTATCTGGAAATGATTATGCCCCAGCTTCTGATCGTTATTCCCTTTTTGTTCCTTCTGGTGTCTGAAACAGAGCATTTAAGCAGCTTACAGACCTCAGCTTACGTTGGGCTAGGGAATCTGGGTAATATATCCATGTCCCTCTCTTTCCTGTAGTCAGTCATGTCTGACTCTTTGTGGCCCCATGGACTGTATGTAGCCCACCAGGCTCCTCTTCCCATGGAAGTTTCCAGGCAAGAATATTGGAGTGGGTTGCCGTTTCCTACTCCAGAAGGTCTTCCTGACGCAGAGATCCAGCCTACGTCTCATGCGTCTCCTGCGTTGGCAGCGATTCCTCTAACACCACTTGGGAATCCCATCCAAGTCCCTAGTTCTTCAAAATTCTTCAGGAAAGCGAGAAGGCCTTTTCAGGGGAGGACCGTAAACAATGCTTGGGAAACTGGAATCTAACAGCAGCCTTTTCCGTGGTTCCAGCTATCTTTACATTCCTTCATGGCGAGGAGGTTACCTCTTTTATCATTGCTTGTTCATTTGTCCTATAAACTCCTGATTATCCATCTTCAGCAGCATGGCCTGGCTTTATCTCAGGCAATCGGTTCCAGCAGACAGACTGATTAGAAGCCATTTCCTTCCCCAATTCTGTAGCTTGACGTTCCTGTTATCTTTTATCATCAGGACTGGAGACTTCTCTGCCTGGATGCATACATAAATAAATATGGCTGCAGCTAAGCCTCCATCCTCTGCCATTTAAATCCCAACTTATCTCATTCCAGGATGCTGATGTAGATATTTCATTTATGGCATTGGTTTGAGGACTGTCGGAAGGACTTGCTGTTAAAAAACTCTTATGCCATAAACATTTGTGCCCTTTGCAAGGATGAGACCACAGCATTGGTGTGACCAGGGAAAGAAAGATATCCTTTCAAAGATTTTTTTCCCCCACTTAAATAATTGTAATCCCTGGTTTATGACACATTTTCATTATTAATATGTGTAGCCAGAGTTAGTTATGTAGCATTTTGAGTACTATATAATATTACAATGGGCTGCTATTGTAAACGATGTCTCCTTTTTAATCCATTCTCCTGTTGATGGGCGTTAGGCAAGACGCCAAGATTCTGCTATTGTGAACTGTGCTGCTGTGAACATTCTTGTGTGTGTTTCCTTCTCTACATGCACAAGTTTCTCTGAAGTGGCATTGTTGAGTTGTCAGGGACTGAATGTTCAATTTTACAAGAAAATTACAAATTATTTTCTAAATTGACTGTATCAGCTTATTCTCCTACCAGCAGCATATAGGAGATGCTCTTGATCCACACACTCTGCAACAGGTAAAGGCTTCTTAATCTGTGTAGACAGAATATGTGTAAAATGGTATTTTATTGTAGTCTTTATTTGCATTTCCTGTTCACACAGGAGAATAAGGATCTTAGAGCCATATTCTTCACAGGTGTTTCTTTTTCTGTGAACTGCCCGTTTATGTCTTTTGCTCATTTTTCTATTGGTTTTGAAGATTTATTCTTACTGATTTGTAGTTCTTTATATGTTATCGATGTATTAGTCCATTGACTTTTATAATCACTACAAATATTATTGTCACTGGGGGCGGGAGGAGAAGGGAACGACCGAGGATGAGATGGCTGGATGGCATCACGGACTCGATGGACTCCAGGAGATGGTGATGGACAGGGAGGCCTGGCGTGCTGCGATTCATGGGGTCGCAAAGAGTCGGACACGACTGAGCGACTGAACTGAACTGAACTGAATTGCCTCTTTATTTTCTTTGAAAGTTTCCATAGATAAACAGGAGTTCTAAATTTGGATACAGTCAAAATTTATCACCTGTTTATTTTCTAAAGTTTTTTTTTTTTTCTTTTGAGATGGTGGCTTAAGAAATCCTTTTCTCTCCCTAGATCAGAAAGACATTTACCTGTGTAAGAGTGTTAAAGTTGGCTGTTGTCATTAAGTTCTTAATCTAATGACATTTTACTTTTATGTATGAACTGAGTTAGGGATTGAAATTCACTTATTTTCCCAAGTGGATGCCATATTTTCTAACTCCATCTACTGAACAAAATTACTGAATAGTCCCTTATGGCCTGCTTCTTGTGTCATCTAGAACAGAGGTCCCCAACCTCTGGGATCTAATGCCCAATGATCTGACATAGAGCTGATGTAATAATAATAATAGAAATAAAATGCACAATAAATGTACTTGAATCATCCTGAAACCATCCCCTTCCCCAGTCCATAGAAAAATTGTCTTTCATGAAACTGGTCTCTGGTGCTAAAAAGGTTGGGGACCGCTGATCTAGAGCATTTCCATATATCTACAATGTCTCTTTCAGGGCTTGTGTTCTCTTGTGTTGGTTGATTTATCTATTACTGAAGTAGTACCACGTGTCTTAATTGCTATAGCTTCATAATAATTCGTGAACCTCTCTCTTCATCAGTCTTCTTTCTCACAAGTGTATTGGCTATTCTTTACTCTTTCCTGTAAATTTAAGAATCAGCTTCTTGGACCCATGAATCCTGTTGGAATCTTGAGTAGAGTTGCATTAAGGATACAGATAAATTTGGAAAGATTTTACACCTTCATAATACTATATATTCCTCCCATGAGGATGGTGTGTGTCTTCATTTAGTTAAGGGTTTCTTAGATCAGACAGGACCTTGTATTCCAATATTTCTCTTGCTGTCTTGGATGCCTTAATCATCTATTTCTCTATAGGCATAACATGAGCTATGCCCAATAATTACATGATCCTGTATTTTGTCTTAATTCAGTGTCTGCTCAGTTGCTCAGTTACTCTTAGGTTCCCTTATATTTACCTCATTTGTGTTTCACTGCTGGCAGAGCCAAGTCATACCCACTATCTTGGCCCTTGCCATATGCTTTAAGAAAAGGTGTGAGATTTGAGCATAAAGGCACTTTGCCTGATGGGAGCTGTCGGGAAGTTATTTAGCTTTCTTGAGCCTCAATTTTCTTCCTATAAAATGGGATTAACAGTAGCTACCTCGATGTTCTGACAGTGGTGTCTTCTTGTGATTCTTTTTATAAGAATCCAAACAGGCGGGAATAAGAGCAAGCCAGACAGGCCTTGTTCCATCTGTCCAACAACAGCTGCACTAGGCCTGCCTCTGCCAGGCAAGAGCTGAAGGGAAGGTGTATTAGTCAGAGAAACAGCACCAATGGGAGATATGCACACACGGTCGGGGGGTGGGGGCGGGCTGCGGTAGAGAGGGAGAGATTTTAAGGAGGAATTGGTTCACATAATTATGGAGGCTAGCAAGACTGAAATCTGTAGAGTGGGCCAGCATGCTGGAGACTGAAGGAGGAGCTGCTGTTGTAGATGAATCCAAAGGCAGCCTGCTGGCCTGGTCCTCTCTTGCTGAGGTAGGTCACCTTTTCACTCTGTCCAGGCCTTCAACTGATTGGATGAGCCCCATCCACATTATGGAGGGCATCTGCCTTATTCAAAGTCCATTGATTTAAATGTAAATCTCATCCAAAAACATCCTCACAGAAACACCCAGGATAATGTCTGATGAAATATCTGGCCACTGTGGCCTAACCAGATTGAAACAGAATGAACCACCCCAGGGGGGCTTTGGAATGCTCTTTCTTATAGTTCTTTTCCCTCTTCTGTAATTACGCTGTTCAAACATACAGAAACATCAGGAAGAACTGCAGTGTGCCTCCACGTCCATTCCACAGACACAGGACTCTAGAGTCACTAGGAGCGCAGATACAGGGCCACGTGGCCTGGGTTTGGATCCTATGTGGGTGACCGTGGGCATCCTCTCAGTGTGTCAGTTTCCTCGTTGGTAACTGTGGGTAAACAGGTAAATAGCACATTACCCTCGCAGAATTATAGTGGGTATTAAATGATAAAATTCATGCAAAGCATAGATCAGTGCACAATACTTTTTTTCTATCACTCACCCCTTAGCGTTAATGAATCTAAACATTATGATATGATCTGTTTCAGCTAAATATTTTTAATGAAGCATAATATGCATTGTTGAAACCTCCTTTGTTTCTCTCCCCAAGCTCACTTCCCTTTCTTCTTCCTTGAAGGAAGCATTGTCCTAAGCTTGGCATCTAGTATGGCAGTTATATTTTTCTTCATTTTAACTACATATCCATTAACAAGAGAGAGCAATGTTTTCTGTGTTTCAAGTGATGAAATGTGGTTTCATGTTTTGCATAATATTCTATAACTTGCTTTATTCTCAGCAATATGCTGTTGGGAACTAACAATTCGGAATATACAGAGAATTGTCTCATTTTAATGCCGATTAGATTCCTTATATGAATAGCTTACCTCCCTGTGCCTGTACTTCTGAAGGTTGCGGAGTTTCTTGTGTTTTATTGTCACAAACAGTGCTGTGAGGGACACAGCTTATGGCTCTCTTTCTGCCCTTGTGTTGGGTTGTAGAGCAGGACGAACAGGTTGGAAGTTCCCAGGGTATAGTTGTACTTTATTTTTCACACCCTGGCCAACACTTGGTTGGTATAGAGAGACCTTAAAGTCTTTGCCTGTCAGATGACTTCAAGTGTGTCTTGTTGTCATGAACTGCTCCGTTTGCGGATGTTTGAATATATTTTCAGACATTCTTCCCTGGTGGGTAAGTTGGTACAGAATCTGCCTGCAATGTAGGAGACCCAGATTTGATCCCTGGGTCAGGAAGATCCCCTGGAGAAGGAAATGGCAACCTACTCTAGTATTCTTGCCTGAAGAACTCCATGGACAGAGGAGCCTGGTGGGCTACAGTCCATGGGGTTGCAAAAGTTGGTCATGACTTAGCGACTAAACTGTTGGTTTCCAAAACCTTATAAAAAGAAAGCCACCTTCACATTTGGTGTCTGCAATGGCAGCTGCCCCAATGTACCTGGGCCTGCAGTAAGCTGGGAAGGTGGCCAGGCCCACCTGGGGCTCCGTGAGCCGTCGGCGCTGGGTCCTGCTGGCCACTAGTGGCAATGGGCGCTTTGGGAAGCCACCTGGGCTCTTAGGAGTTCAGAGCAGTTGGGCTCCCTTGATCAGCCACTGAAGTATTATTCTAAGTGGGGCAGAAGTGCCAGAGAGTTAAAAATACTTCTGTTTTTGGATAAGAAGCTGACATGTTCTCAGGACAGCAGGGCTATATCTGGATGAGCAGCTGTCGGCTGCCTCGCGGGCTCTCCCAGCCAGCGGATGTGCTAAGGGCTCCCCATTCTCCCAGAGCAAGGCTTGAGTAGATGAAGACTCAGGGAGGACTGGCTGTGCCTCTCCACCATCATTAGCCCACGTGCCTGGCACAGCACTTGGCGTACTGTAGCGGAGTACCTGCATTTGCTAAGTGGACGTCAGGTGTCTCTGACTGCCCTGCAAGTTCCGGACCGTAACGGATAGGGGAGATAGGAGGAGAAGACATCTTTGTCCTTATGGGTTTGCCACGGACATGGTGAAGTGAATTAAACTAGTTGGAAGGTAGTCACCCCCTCACTCTCCAGGAAGAATTAGGAGCAGCCCAAGGAAATGGCAACCCACTCCAGTGTTCTTGCCTGGAGAATCCCAGGGACGGGGGAGCCTGGTGGGTGGCCGTCTATGGGGTCGCCCAGGGTCAGACACGACTGAAGCGACTTAGCCCCAGGAAACCTGACGCTAACGCCCTGGGACCTCGCAAGGCTGATTTTGGTCAGTTTCATGGCTCTGTCCTGTTTGTCTTTGTGTGTGTGTGTGCTAAGTCATGCCCAGCTCTTTGTGACCCCATGGACTGTAGCTCGCTAGGCTTCTCTGTCCATGGAATTTTCCAGGCAAGAATGCTGGAGTGGGTTGCCATTCAGGGGATCTTTCCAACCCAGGGATTGAACCAGCGTCTCCTGAGTCTCTTGCATTGGCAGGCATATTCTTTAACCACTGTGCCACCTAGGAAGCCCGCTGTATCCCCAGCACAATGCATGGGCATGGGGTGTGTAAGATAGTATTTGCTCAGCGAATGTTGACCGAGTAAATAAACAAACCGACAGAGGAAGATGAAATGATCCTTGCCAACCGTGGTTTTGCAATGCCACTTTTGTTTCTATCTACTAAAAATGTTAAATTTCACAATCTTTTAATGTATGCGTAATTCAACATAGTCCCTTTAAACAAAAGAACACAGCAATAAATTTGGCTTCTTCCAACTAGTGGTCGCCCAGGGTCAGACACGACTGAAGCGACTTAGCCCCAGGAAACCTGACGCTAACGCCCTGGGACCTCGCAAGGCTGATTTTGGTCAGTTTCATGGCTCTGTCCTGTTTGTCTTTGTGTGTGTGTGTGCTAAGTCATGCCCAGCTCTTTGTGACCCCATGGACTGTAGCTCGCTAGGCTTCTCTGTCCATGGAATTTTCCAGGCAAGAATGCTGGAGTGGGTTGCCATTCAGGGGATCTTTCCAACCCAGGGATTGAACCAGCGTCTCCTGAGTCTCTTGCATTGGCAGGCATATTCTTTAACCACTGTGCCACCTAGGAAGCCCGCTGTATCCCCAGCACAATGCATGGGCATGGGGTGTGTAAGATAGTATTTGCTCAGCGAATGTTGACCGAGTAAATAAACAAACCGACAGAGGAAGATGAAATGATCCTTGCCAACCGTGGTTTTGCAATGCCACTTTTGTTTCTATCTACTAAAAATGTTAAATTTCACAATCTTTTAATGTATGCGTAATTCAACATAGTCCCTTTAAACAAAAGAACACAGCAATAAATTTGGCTTCTTCCAACTAGAACATGTGGCTGAGTCTGGGGGAGTTATAACGGTAGAGAGATCTGTTTATACCCCTCCCAGGCCCAGTAACTTCCATGATAAATTTGTGAAAAAGGCCAGACAGTTAAACAATACTTTTGCTGAGACTTGGGAAATCTAAACACAGGAGAAATGCAAGTGCCAAAAAAAAAAAAAAAAAAAAAGAACCATTAAATTTTACATCTGTGAGGGCTGGTTTGAAAACTTTAAATAATGTTGCAACCTGCATCATATAAAAACGTGCAACTCTGGGGAGGCTCTCTTTTACCCAGGAACTCAAAAAGGTGATTCAAGATAAGGAGAGCAGAGACTTAATGCCGATGAGCTTCTTTAGAAATCTTTGGTATTAGTACATCACGCAAACTAATGCCAGTGTGGTTACTGTACCTTTCAGCTCCTATTTTCTATGAAATCTTGATGTTATAGGTTAAATTGTATCACATCAAAAGGTATATTGAAATCCTAATTTCCCATACTTATCCCCATACAAGCTGTAGCTTCAACAGTCAAGCCAGTTGTCAGATGTATACCCCACGTGAGGAAAATTTCTAGATCGTTGGATGCTAAGCTGTGTGTCAGTGTGACCTTATTTGGAAATAGTGTCTTTCCAGATGTGATCAAATTAGAATGAAGTCTAATTAGAGTGAGCCCTAATTCCATAGGGACTTCCGAGGTGGTGTTAGTGGTAAAGAACCCGCCTACTGATGCAGGAGACATAAGAAGGCGAGTGTTCTATCCCTGGGTTGTGAAAAGCCCTTGGAGGAGGGCATGGCAACCCACTCCAGTATTCTTGCCTGCAGAATCCCATGGGCTATAGTCCACAGGGTCTAAAGAGTTGGATACAATTGAAATGACTTAGCCTGCATGCACTAATCCAATATGACTGAATTATCCATAAGAAGAGGGAGATTCAGAGACAGACACACACACACACACAGAAAAATGTCATATGATGACACACAGAAAGGAAGTGGCCAAGTAAAGATGGAGGCAGAGAGTAGAGTGTTGGGGCCACAAGCCAGAGAAGTGGGGGGCTACCAGAAACTGGAAGAGGCAAGGCAGGATCCTTCCTCTGAGGCTTTGGAGCGAGCACCCTGTCAACACCTTGATTTTGGACTTTTAGCCTCCAGAGTTGTGAGAGAATATATTTATTTTAAGCCATTCAGTTTGTGCTTACTGTTATAGAAACTCTAGCAAGCTAATAGATTTGAGGTAACTATAGTTTCAACAGTCAAGCCAAATGTCAGCTGTATAACCCACATTAGGGAACTTTCTAGATTGTTGGATGCTGAGCTGTATAGCAGAATCACAGACATCACTGGAGCTGAATTCCTGCGTTTGTAACAGATACTCTTCTATTGCAAGGCCAGTCTTTCTTTGCAGACTCTGTAGACAGGTAAGTTTGGGGACCAGTGCCGTAAGAACTCACTAGACTTGGGACAGTGGCTGCACAGTGCTCCAGGCTCGGGAGAGGGCCCTTAGGGACCTGCGCCTTCAGTGCCTTATTCTTTAAAGTTTTCACTTACTGTTGTTATGTTTGGTTGGGCTGGGTCTTCTCTGCTGTGCATGGGCTTTCTCCACTTGTGGCCACTGGGGGCTGCTCCTTGTTGCGCTCATGGGCCTCTCATTGCTTCGACTGCTCTTGTCCTGGAACATGGGCTCTAGGGCACGTGGCTTCAGGCACGTTTCACTGCAGAGTAGGGCACGCGGCTTCAGCAGTCGTGGGGCGCAGGCTTAGCTGCCCTGCGGCACGTAGAATCTTCCCGGACCAGGGCTTGAAGCTGTGTCCCGTGCACTGGCAGCAAAAGTCCCTCAACAACTTAGCATTATCCTTCTGGGTCTTCTGATTTCCAGTGAATTTTTTGTTTTGTTTATAAATTTTCAACTTAAGCTTTCACCCAAGACCTTGCAGACTGGTTACAGTCTGCCACGGTGTCCCGTCTAGTTTGCCATTGTGTTGCTGTTTATTTTATTTTTGTTTACAGTTCCCGGAATGTTAACACATATAGAGATTTGTGACGTAACCACCCCAATAAGGATACACAACAATTCCATCAAAAACTCGTTTGTGCTATTTCCTTTATAGTCCCGCCATTTCTCCACTCCTAACACCTGATCTGTCCTTCATCATGATCATTTTAGAATTTTCAGACTCTCCTGCAAATAGAGTGAGACAGGAATGTGGCCTTTTGAGATTGGTTTCTTTGACTTAAAATGATGGCTTGAGAGTCATCTGTGCGCGTCGACAGTCCGCTCATTTCACTGCAGAGCAGGGCTTTAGCGGGGGCACCGTGGTGCTTGTCCACTCACCTGCTGAAGGGCATTGACTTCTCCCCCCAAATTTTGGGTGATTATGAATAGTGCTGCTGAAAACATTCTCATGCCTGTTTTTGTGTGAAGATTTTATTACTCTAGGGTGTGTATCCTAGGCCATCTGGTTAGTGCATACTTAGCTTATGAAAACTGCTAAACTTTCCCATTATGGCTGATCCATTTTGAGTTAATGTTTGTATAGTTGTGAAGCTTAGTATTAGGTTCTCTGTCTCTCTTCTTTGGCATACGAATGTCTAGTTATTCCATCAACATTTATTGAAAGGACTGTCCTTTAAGCATCGAATTGCTTTTGCACCATTAAAATCGATTCGCCATATTGGTATGGGTCTGCTTCAGGACTCTCCTTCCACCAGTGTTGTCTTTCTTAAAATTTCTAAGTGGAGCATAATCGCTTTACAATAGTATGTTGTTTCTGCTGTACAAAAAAGTGGGTGAGCCCTGTGTATGCATATACCCCCTCCCTCTTGACCCTCGCTCCCACACCCTCCCACACCCCTCTAGGTCATCACAGAGCACTGAGCTGAGCTCCCTGCTAGTCAGCAGCTTCCACCAGCTGTCTGTTTTACACACTGTTGTTGATGAGCCGTGTCTGATTCTTTGCGAACCCCTTGGACTGTAGCCCACCTTGCTCCTCTGTCCACGGGACTTTTCAGGAAAGAATACTGGAGCAGGTTGCATTTCCTGCTCCAAAAGATCTGCCCAGACCCAGGGATGGAACCCTCATCTCCTGCGCTGGCAGGCAGATTCTTTCCCTCTGAGCCACAGGGGGAGCCCCATGCTAGCGATTCTGCTCTCACTTCCTCTTGCCCACTCCTTCCACTGCCGGGCCCCCAAGTCCATTCTCAGTGCCCATGGCTGTATTCCTCCCTGCAAACAGGGCTGTCAGTATGTGTGGTCCTGATTACTATCCTTCTTAAAAGTGGATAGAGGGATTCTTTCAACTTCTGTTTCAGAACTGTTTCAGCTATTCTAATTCATTTGCCATTCGGTTTATATTTTAGAAACAATTTCTCTATATTTTAAAAATCCTCCCGGGTTTTGATCAGAAGTACTTGAAATCTATAGACTTATTTGGGGAAGAACTGATATTGCTACATTGAGTCTTCCAATCTGTGAACATAAGTTCTTCTGCTTATTTAGATTTTTTGTTTCCTCTCTCAGTATTTTGTACAGATGCTTCACAGTTACTGTTAACTTTACAACTTATTTCTTATTTTGGCGCTATTGTAAATAGTAGTGTTTTAAAATTTTGTGTTTCAACTCTACGTGACTAGTATATAGAAATACAGTCGGGTTTTGTGTGCAGACCTTGTATTCTGCAAACTTGCTAAACTTAATTTTTGATTCTAAAAATTGTTCTGTAGATTAATTAGGACTTTCTACGTAAACAGTCTTGTTGGTTGTGAATAAGTCTGTTCTGTTTCTTCCTTCCCAGTCCATGTGCTTTAATTTATTTTCCTTACTTTATTGTACTGGCTATGACTTCTAATAAGAATATGTGTTTGCCTTTTCTTGTCTTAGGGGGAAACTTTCAGTCTTTCAATATTGAGAATAATAGTCATAATTTCTGTTGTTGTTTTGCTTGATGTTTGTTTTTTGAGTTTTTTGGGATTTTTGGTGGAACTTAGATGGGAATCTGTCTTTAAATTCTGTTCTCAGAGTTTTTCATATCATGATTAGGATCCTATCTATGCCTTAGCACTCAGGAGTGAGTCTGGGAGTTCATAAACAACTTGATATGGCTACTTTCCTGAACTGCCTGTGACATCAGCAGAGTTTTCCAGTTCCTAGGGGGTTCCCCTTTGAAAGGTTCTTTCAGCCGTGTAGGTGTGACCTTTGTGATCGCGACTTGCCGCAGACTTTCTTTGCTGTACCTGCCACTAGGACCGAGTGCTAAGAGGAGAAGAAGATAAAAACTTGGTAAATTGAAAGCCACTCTTGTCGTGTTTCAAACTCTCGTCTTCTTCTTTGGTCTGCTTACCATTATTTACTTTCCAGATTCCTCCAGTAGCTGCTTTGTGCTGCTGTCCAGGTTTAATGGTTACATTCAAGGGGAGAATCGTGGGGGGCTGTGCCTGCTCCATCATGTCCCATCAATGCTTCATAACCAGATGTTTGCTTCTCACTCAGCTGGAGAATGTTTTTTCACTTCTGTAGGTTTTTTTTTTTTTTTTTTTTTTTAATGGTGCTCTTCAAATGGTGATTGCAACCTTTCATCTTACCCGAGGCTGGAGACCCTTAAACAGTGTAGCCCTGTTGGGAAAGTCCCTGTAAACTGAGGCAGAGCCAGCAGATGGAGTGAGAGGATCCAGGCACTCACTGGCTGGGGACTGCTCTGCCAGGTCGATGCGCTTAGGACACTTGGAGTATCCAGAAACAGAATAAAGAATAACCAATAGGTGGCAAATCAGAGGGTTGGCTCTTTTTAATTTCTTTGATTCACAAAATGGAAAGAGGGCATAGGAAGTTATATATATCTGATTTACAGAACTAATTTTAATTAATTGTAGTGGTGTGGATTGGACCTAGAGTTTGTTGCAAAAGAATGAAGTAAGCAAAGCAAATATTGTATATTGATGCATATGTACAGAATCTAGAAAAATGATACAGAAAGAGTTGGCTCTTGATACCATAGTGCTTTGTTCCTAGATGATGCCTCTACGTGGAGTTGTTGGAAGTGAAGCCTCAGTTTCCTATGGACACAGTGTTGTTTTCTATGGGTGTAGGATTCTACTTCTGGAAAATCACTTTGTAACATAATATCCCCCCTCCCAGTCTAACATGAAATAAGTGAAAAGAATATAAGACATAAATAAGTGCCTTTGAAAACATTTATGGTGAGTTGACTCATTGGAAAAGACTCTGATGCTGGGAGGGATTGGGGGCAGGAGGAGAAGGGGACGANGGGACTACACTAGGGACTGCAAGGAGATCCAGCCAGTCCATTCTGAAGGAGGTCAGCCCTGGGATTTCTTTGGAAGGAATGATGCTAAAGCTGAAACTCCAGTACTCTGGCCACCTCATGCCAAGAGTTGACTCATTGGAAAAGACTCTGATGCTGGGAGGGATTGGGGGCAGGAGGAGAAGGGGACGACAGAGGATGAGATGGCTGGATGGCATCACTGACTTGATGGATGTGAGTCTGAGTGAACTCTGGGAGTTGGTGATGGACAGAGAGGCCTGGCGTGCTGCGATTCATGGGGTCGCAAAGAGTCGAACACAACTGAGCAACTGAATTAAACTGAACTGAACACTAGGGACAGCTTCTTTCCCACCACAGGAGTTTCTTAGAAATAAATCTGAAAGTTATTGCCATGTTTCATATTTGCATGGTGTTCAAAGCAACTAAAGTCATCTCAGACAGCTAGGAAAAAATAAAAATCACTTTGAGACAATGTTCTTTGTGGACTTACACAAAACAATTTACTTAGGGAATATTCTAGCAGATTATATGTTCTAATTCACCAGCAGCAGTCACTCTAAGGTACAATATCTCAGGCGCTAAAAGGTCTGTTGTTTGAAACACTCTTCACCATAACACTCTCCTACTCCTGTAAATTACCAATGCTAGAATCACATTATGCTATTGCTGGTTATCATCAAACCACATTGGTAAAAATACTCCTATGCTTCTCAAAATAATTTGAAATGAAGACACAATTCGATTTGGATGTTTATCACCAAAGACAAACATGTTATTACCTTGACGTTTTTGCTGAAGTCTAGCCCTAGGCTTTGCTTATAGCAGTACTGAGAGCACATCTCCACTGTCTCCTTATGATCACAAACTTCCTCCAGGCTTCACAGGATTCTATTAAAATTGATATTAATCAAAACATAAAGGTTAAGGCTGTATGAGAGAAAACCAGTCTCCATAAAAAGCCTATCTTGAGTGAAATTAAATACCCATTACCATTTTCCAAGAAAAGTATACCTACCTTAAATCTCAGAGGAGTAAAACTAAGTATCTCATAGTATTTAGGAGATACTCAGTTGTATAATGTTTTTGCCTGGAGAATCCCAGGGACTGGGGAGCCTGGTGGGCTGCCGTCTCTAGGGTCACACAGAGTCAAACACGACTGAAGCGACTTAGCAGCAACAGCAGCAGCAGTTGTATAGCTGGCGTCCCCAGTGACTCCGCCATAAAGAATCTGCCTGCAATGCAGGAGACACAGAAGACATGGGTTCGATCCCTGGGTAAGGAAGATCCTCTGGATGAGGACACTAACCCACTCCAGTATTGTTGCCTGTGAAATCCCATGGACAGGGGAGCCTGGTGTCAAAGGGTTGCAAAGAATCAAACATGACTGAAGTGACTGAGCATGCACACACTCAGTTGTGTAGTACACATATTTTCACATTTCAGCTAGAAAGACAACTACTCTCCGAGCTCAAGAACCATTTACCTAAAACAAATTCTTCATGGTCTCTAGCATTATCTTGCCTGATGATACAGGTCGCTGTTGTTATTTTTGACAACCAGATGGAAAGCAGCTAAAACACTGTGAGAGATAATACTGTTTGACTTTTCACAATGTGCTAACTGGGCCACAAACAAACAAAAATAAAAACCAAGGGGGTTACTACTTTTTAAAAAGAGACATTAAAAAAAAAAAAGGCTACCATGTATTTTCTTGGTGAGGAAGTGCCTTGGACAGATTGCTTTATACTGTTTGTAGTTTATTGATACAGCGAACACCTCAGTAGATTTTCAGTATTGTGAATTCAGTAATTTTTTAGAGATGATAAAATCATAGTGATATGTCAGAGTAAGTAAATCGCCTCAACAAAATGTTTTTCACCAGTAATCTTATAATCATAGTATTTTGCCTCCGCAGACTGTGCTAATATTAAACGTTGCAATATGGATGGGATCAAACAAGGATCTTTGCTAAAACAGCTAAAAATAAAGTTAAGATAATGGAAAGGCAAAATTAATAGTGGACAGGCTTAGCTACCCCTTAAATTTTTGACATAGAAGAAATATAATCACACAGGTTCCTTATTTTATTTTTCTGCTGCTCACCTCTGTCATGTTCTGGTATTTAACAAAACTTTCACCTTTTAAACACTGATTTCAAAGCCAGCCTGTACTTACAAATACCATGAAATAACATATTGAATTATAAAAAAGAAGAAGAAGAAAATCAATAAGAGGAGGGTTAACAACAAAGAGAGCCATCAACAGAACAGAAACCTCTTGAAGAATTGTTGAAAGATATAACCCATGAAAAAACAAACACTTTAGAAAACCGTGATTAAAATGTCTAAGAGTATTTTATGAAAATAGGGGAGACTCAGGGACTTCTAATGTCAGAGTATATAAAATGAATACAAGAAGAGAAAATGTTGCTGAGAAATCTATCAGGATGATTAATTTGGGGCCTGGGTTTGAAGAAGCTAAGCCAGGTAGCCTTGCCCCTTCTACTTGTGTTGTGCAGCAGGCAGCACCAGCCTTTGCCCTAAGGCTGGACTAGTGAGAATTAAGATGGAGAGGCAGGATCATATCTTTGGCAACATCTGACCATAGGAAGTTTGGGGAGTCCCCACACTCCTTTCATGAGCTATTGATCTGACATTGACAACTGGCAGAATCATGTTGCTGGAAACAGTACAGTTAGACCTACTAGGATCTGGAAATCAAAACAGATGGACAGATAACAAGGATTCCAAAATTATCATTTAGAAATAGAAGGATCAAGCTCAACAAACAGAATCTTTATTCCTCAAAGAAAAATGGTGAAATTTCAAATCATGAAGATTAGAAGGCAAGCACAAAACATTTTCAGAGACTGAACAAAGAAAATTGGCATTAAAATTTTTATTATCATCACTGAGTGCTAGAATACAATGGAGAGCAGTATCTTCAAAGGTGAAGGTGAAGTCACTCAGTCGTGTCTGACTCTTTGTGACCCCATGGACTGTAACCTACTAGGCTTCTCCGTCCATGGGATTCTCCAGGCAAGAATACTGGAGCGGGTTGCCATTTCCTTCTCCAGGGGATCTTCCCGACCCAGGGATTGAACCTGGGTCTCCCGCATTGGAGGCAGACGCTTTAACCTCTGAGCCACCAGGAAGCCCCAATATTTCAAAATGCTAACCAAAAAAAAAGAAAAGAAAAGAAATGATCTTCACAAAGCAATACTACACTCAAGTTAACACACAAATAGGAGGAAAAAAATATTTTATTTTACAAGATCCAAAGACTATATATGAAGAAACTGCTTGAGCATATACACAAACATATAAATTATAGATTCAAGGTAGATAAAAAGTATAAAGTATAGGAATTATTACTGGAAAATGAGTGATCTAATAAATTTAGGTTTAAATAGTTGATCAATAATGTGAAGAAGTAATAACTGAGAAATAAAACTCCATGTGACCAAACAAGTAGTAAAGAGGGATGAGATAAAAAGAAAAATAAATGTATAGAAAACCCTGTGGAGTTTCATGAGTGCTTTCAATCGTCTGACCTTGTGGAATTGCTGCAAGTCCTCAAACATTTTCACATCCAGATCAAGTGTGTGACTTCCTGCTGCTGCTGCTGCTGTTGCTGCTGTTAAGTCGCTTCAGTCATGTCAGACTCTATGCGACCCCATAGATGACTGCCCACCAGGCTCCTCCATCCCTGGGATTCTCCAAGCAAGAATAATGGAGTGGGTTGCCATTTCCTTCTCCAATGCATATATGAATGTTGAGTAGCTTCAACTGTGTCTGACTCTGTGCGACCCCATAGACAGCAGCCCACCAGGCTGCCCCATCCCTGGGATTCTCCAGGCAAGAACATTGAGTTACACAATATTGGGTTGGCCAAAAAAGTTCATTTGGGATTTTCTGTATGATGTTATGGAAAACCTAAGTGAACACTTTGGCCAACCCATTGGTACCTCTTTACCACTGAAATTTTCCAGCTGGGAGAGAGGAGGAATTTTGAACTGGATCACCAGAATTAGTTTTGATCTAATACTGCCTAACATTTTTCAGACTATAAGATAAGAATGTTCTGATGGCGAAATGACTGAGAAAAGCCATGACACCTACCCCAGATTTCATCCAGGAGGAGAAAAGAATGATCCCAAGCAGGAGTTAGGAACGGTTAGAGGGGGAAAATATATATAAATAATTGGTTTCTGCACTGCACACCTATACTACGGTTCATTCGATAAACTTTTATATTTGAAAAGAGGATACATAAGAAGGAATTAGGAAAATGTAAATAAATGTACTGACATCATTTTTCACACTTTAGATTGGCAAAATTTTAGACTGATAAAACACATTTTTGTAAGGATGAAGGGAAATGAGAACTCTACCAAAGTGTTGATAGGAATGTCAACTAGTGAAATATTTTGGGAAGGCAATTTGGTCTTTTTCATACATTTTACATTCAAACTATTTGATTCCATGATTTCAGTCCCCTGAATCCATCTTACAAAATTCTGATGTGTGTGAAAAAAGACATTTACACAGAGATGTTTAAAAACTGTATCTGGGAATCAAATTTAACTTTCATCAATAATTAAACATATTAGAGCACATATATTTATGAAATATTATGATGCCAACAAAGGTCCATCTGTCAAGGCTATGGTTTTTCCAGTAGTCATGTAGGGATGTGAGAGTTGGACTGTCAAGAAAGCTGAGTGCCGAAGAATTGATGCTTTTGAACTGTGGTGTTGGAGAAGACTCTTGAGAGTCCCTTGGACTGCAAGGAGATCCAACCAGTCCATTCTAAAGGAGATCAGTCTTGGGTGTTCATTGGAAGGACTGACACTAAAGCTGAAACTCCAGTACTTTGGCCACCTCATGCGAAGAGTTGACTCATTGGAAAAGACTCTGATGCTGGGAAGGATTGGGGGCAGGAGAAGAAGGGAATGACAGAGGATAAGATGGCTCGATGGCATCATCAACTCGATGGACATGAGTTTGGATGAACTCCGGGAGATGGTGATGAACAGGGAGGCCTGACGTGCTGCAATTCATGGGGTCACAAAGAGTCGGACATGGCTGAGAGACTGAACTGAACTGAAGATACTAAAGGAAATCATGGTTTATGATACATTGGCATTTGTTTTCATATAAAAAGATTTTTATGAAATATTCATGTAGAACCAAAGCTTATGCTATTTAAAGGAAATACAAAGATATGTGTACATTACAATAATTACATTACAATAATTTTATTAAAGATAATATAAGAAAAATTATAGTGCCATATTTTAAATAAGTCTAAACATCTTGATAATGTGTGCTATTATATTCTACATATTGCATGAGAATTGTTTAATACCCACATTATATACTGTTTGTAAAGTATGTGTATAATCCGCACACAGAACTACAGTTTAATTTTAAAATCAAAATCAATTATGTAAAAATTTTCTCTGGTAAAATCTATTATTTATCAGAAACTATAACTATGTAATTCAATTAAAATATTGCTCATCTAGTGAATTTTAATGTGTATGTGCTGCATATACATTACTTTGTGGAGTAGAAGTTATCATTTAACCAGGGTTTAAGAAAGCATGTAAATATATTCACTCCCACATAAAATGTTTGAAAGAAGAGACATATGTATATCTCATTAAGAAGCAATGGCTATGGTGTCTGTGACTTTTTGAAAGCCGAAGTATTTTAACATACATTTTTCTGAAAGATAATAAAAAATTTTGAATGAAGTCAAGAAAATAAAATTCAGTGTTATGAAGTTACCAGTCTTGTTGGGATACCAATAATGTGAATCAATTGCCTGAAATTTACAAACCTCAAAAGTATCAGCACCAATTTTCAGAAGCAAGCCATTTTAGCACAAAACACATGTAAGTGTGATCAAGTAATTCATCTTTAGGATTTCCAGGGTTTTTTTTTTAATTTTTGAAAAGAAGTAAACTTTTCATATGATTCAGTTCAGTTCAGTCGCTCAGTCGTGTCCGATTCTTTGCAACCCCATGGACTGCAGCACACCAGACTTCCCTCTCCATCACCAACTCCCAAAGCTTACCCAAACTCATGTCCATTGAGTCGGTGATACCATCCAACCATCTCACCCTCTGTCGTCCCCTTCTCCTCCTGCCCTCAATCCCTCCCAGCATCAGGGTCTTTTCAAATGAGTCAGCTCTTCGTATTAGGTGGCCAAAGTATTGGAGTTTCAGCTTCAACATCAGTCCTTCCAATGAACACCCAGGACTGACCTCCTTTAGGATGGACTGGTTGGATCTCCTTGCTGTCCAAGGGACTCTCAAGAGTATTCTCCAACACCACAATTCAAAAGCATCAATTCTTCCACACTCAGCTTTCTTTATAGTCCAATTCTCACATCCATACATGACTACTGGAAAAACTATAGCTTTGACTATTCATATGATTAGCTACTATTAATTACAGATTATTTTTATTTACCATCTCAAACTATTCATATGATTAGCTACTATTAATTACAGATTATTTTTATTTACCATCTCAAAATATTTTAGAAAATGGATGAAAGCTATTCAGAACCTCCTTTATTTACCTAATTCCACTTTTCATGCTATCAATGTTCTCCTTATAAAATGCTATAATGAAATAAGTTTATATTAGAACATTAGGTGGCTTTATAAATAGCTAATTTCTCAGTTGTCACTTTGGAGGACAAGCCAGGTACCAAATTAAATTTTTTATTATGCTTATTTTCTTATAAGACCCAAACTTACATTTCGGTGACTTTCACTCAAACTCACTACTGCTGAATCACAAAATGTTATCTTTGTCCTTAAGACCATGACAGAGAACTTTATCTGCATTCAGATTGCCTACTGGTTTGTGGTATTTCAATAATAAAACAGCAGGATTGAAGGCTCATGATGAGAAATCTGACTAATTACCTGTTAGATGATAGATGGTTGTAACTCGGCAGTGCCAGTCACTGAAAACAAAACACTTCAAGATATCAATCAGCTTCCTGACAAATCCAATTTCCCTCACATTCAGTGGACAATAAATGGGAATTTCACCTCTACATCTACATAGCAGTCTTAACTTTAAAATATGCATAAAGATATTTTAATAAAGTACAGATTTTTTAAGTAAATTAGTATTTATTTACCTGACATATTCATATTTCAATCTCACAGCTTTTAAATAGATAGATGGTGGAAATAATTAACATTGTAAATCTGTATTGCATTCCATTGAGAAGGGCAAAATGTACTTATTTTTTCTGCATTTACATTTAACTCAAATTATTCACAACAATTCTAATGACTGCATTCACTCCATTTTTTTTTTTTTAATTTTGTGGTAAAAGAGTTGGATGTACATTCTGCCTGAGATTCAGAAAGCAGAATGTCCCAGTTAACACTGCCACACACCAGCATGTGGGCAGAGTTAAAGCAAAGAGGGACTGAAGCATGGAAATTGAATGTAGGCCCAGAGAAACACCCCTTTCCTCCTTATGAGGAGTGACTGCATAGTCAACATCTGGAATTGATGTTTAATTCTAATAAGTTATAACCATCAACAACTTATTCCATGATTAAAAATAAGAAAATTAAAGGTGGCAGGAGAATGGAGAAAAGAAGAGAGAGTGTTTCTGATGTATTGAAGAAAAATGAACTGTAGGCAAAGTTGGAAAAGTTTGATAGTGAACAGTCTGAAATCAAGCATTTTCAAAGGTTTTAGTGGGAAGATATGTTGATGCAACTTCATTGAACGATAATTTGGCAATTACTATTAAAACTTAAATGTTAGACATAGCTGTCTACTTCAGGGATGTCTCCAATAATTATCCCCATAAATCTCTATGAATACTCACTGCAGTATTTGGCTATTATCCTTAATAACCAAAAAGAATTTTTTAACTGGAAATAAGTTCCCTCCATAGGAGATAGGTAATTGAACCAATAATCAATGTATGTTCAAAACAATAGCACGCTAGATAGCCAAACATGGTATCTAGAAAGATGAGGCTGATCTATAGATGCTGTTTTCAAACAATATTCAAGACACATTTCAAGTGAAAATAAGCCAGCTACATCTGAGCTTTCTAACAGAATCTAAATTAAAGGGCTAAATACAAATATGTGCTTGATTATAAACAGAAATTTTATGGAGGGACACATTAGAAAATGCCAACTGTGACTGCCTTCAGGAAAGGAGTTTGGAGACTGAGACAGAGAGACTGCTTACTTTCCATCACATACTCTTAAATTTGTTTGAAATTGTATCATGCTCTTTTATCCTCTTTGTCAATAATAAATATACAAACAAGAAAATAAACAAGAAAGGAAGAAAAGAAGAGAGAGAACGAGTATATACACATAGGTGGGTCATTTTGACTCCAAAGCCCATCCCTCTCCAGCTGCTGTTCCACAGTCAAAAACTTGGAGAAACAAGATTAAATTTTTCAAAGCAGTCTGAGTCCTGCACTTTCCTAACAGAATTATGAGAACAAAAACAAGACATTAGCCTGCATTAGTACTAATGAGCTGAACTTGAACATGACCATCCCCTGAGGCTGACTGCTTGGGTGTGACCTCGTCTGTGACTAAGAATTGTGATTGAGTCTTTGCGGACTGCAGTGTCTGATTCCAGCCACCTGGGAGAATGAAAGGTCATTCTGGCAGCGTAGCTCTTCAGGCTTACACTTTACCCACCCAGCTAGGCAAAGAACCAGATATGTAAGGACTAGAGAAGTGATAAAAGTTTGAAAAGTGTAAAACTCCTCCCCAACTCATCCTACAGAAGAATATTATGAAAATATTGAAGAAGGATACATTTTTCCAGGGCAGTAAAACACAAGTTGGTTTATACACATGCACACACTCATGATGCCTCATGCACTCTTTGCAGGATAAGACTTAGATACCTGCAACAGTCAAAAAAAAATCTAGAAATGACCAATTGTACTATCAGAACTAACTTTATAGAAGAAGAGGTAAGTCTTCAAACAATACATGATTAAGGAGCATTTATACTCATAGCTCAGCCGGTAGAGAATCCTCGTGCAAGGCAGGAGACCCAGGTTCAATTCCTGGGTCTGAAGATCCCTTGGAGAAGGAAACGGCAGCCCACTCCAGTATCCTTGCCTGAAAAATCCCATGGACAGAGGAGCCTGACGGGCTACAGACAACTGGGTAAACAAGAATCGGATAAGACTTAGCAACTAAACCACCACATGAAGAAGTGAAGTGACGCAGCTTAGTCGTGTCCGACTCTTTGCGACCCCAAGGACTGTAGCCTACCAGGCTCCTCCCTCCATGGGATTCTCCAGGCAAGAGTACTGGAGTGGGTTGCCATTTTCCTTCTCCAGGGGATCTTCCCAACCCAGGGATCGAACCTGGGTCTCCTGCATTCTAGGCAGATGCTTTAAATATTTGACTGAAAATCTCCACCACTAAAGATATTAGCACATTAAATACAAACTCAGGAGTCTAAAGTATAAAAGCTTTTGTCCCAGTGTGATGAAAACCAGAGGGAGAGGTGTGACTTGTAGTGAAAACTCACCTTGGAATGAAGAGGTGCAGGAAGCAGAGATGGACTCCAAGAGAAGAAAAAGCAAAACCTTTGCTTGTTTCCAAATCTTACTCAGGGCCAGTCTTGGCCAGAAAATTTGTAGGTACAATAAGACAGTGGATACTTGTGTATCAGTACCTAGAAAATGAATAGCATTTTTACCTTTTAACAATTTTTTTTCAAATAAATATATGTACATATAATCAAAATATAAAGATTAACTATGAAGACCAAAAGGCATTGCAAAATTACATTAAATGAGAAAATAAAAATAACTATGTCACATTGGGACTTCCCCAGTGGCGCTAGTGGTAAAGAACCCACTCGCCAATACAAGTAGAGGTAAGAGAGGAGGTTTCAATCCCTGGATGGGGAAAATCCCCTGGAGAAGGCCATGGCAACCCACTGCAGTATTCTTGTCCAGAGGATCCCGTGAACAGAGGAACCTGGGGGGCTACAGTACATGGGGTCACAAAGAGTCAGACACGACTGAAGCAACTTAGCATGCATGCATGTGCCACACGAGGATGTAGAGCATCTCCATTTCTCACCAGGAATGGTATTCTATTTCTGCTGAGAAACTAAAATGGTATATTTTGTAAGTTATACAGAATAAAACCTATATTTACCATACCAACCAACAAGTCTACTTTTTAATTATTTATTTAAAGAAAATAAAATCATATATCTGACAAAGATGTGTACCTTAATGTTCATAGCAGTTTTATTCATATTCCCAAACTGGAAACAACCCAAATGTCCATCAACAAGTATATGTAAAAATAAGCTGTTGTATATACATACAATTGCATACTGAACAGTACTCAAAAGGAATTACTGATACAAGCAACATTATACTGAGTAAATGAAGCCATATATAAAAGAATATATATCATATGTTTGCAATAGTATGAAACTCTAGAAAAAGTAAAGCTAATCTCCAGTGACACAAAGTATGTCAGGGTTTGCCTGGATCCAGGACCATAAGGAGATTGATTAGGATGGAGTGATGAAATGTTTTTTATATGCTGATTGTAGATATGGCTACCTAGTATATAAATTTGTCAAAACTTTTTTGAAACTTTTCCAAAATGTACACCAAAAATAGGTACATTTTATTATATGTGACCTATACCTTAATAAAGTTGATTTTCAAAACAAAGTATATGGTAACCCACTCCAGTATTCTTGCCTGGAGAATCCTATGGACAGAGGAGCCTGGAGGGCTGCTGTCCATTGGGTCACACAGAGTCGGACACGACTGAAGCGACTTAGTGTGCATGCACGCATTGGAGAAGGAAATGGCAACCCACTCCAGTGTTCTTGCCTGGAGAATCCCAGCGACAGAGGAGCTCGTGCTGCGATTCATGGGGTCGCAAAGAGTCGGACTCAACTGAGCGACTGAACTGAACTGAACTGGGAAGCCAAACAGGGTCTGTAAAGGTTAATTTCACATTTGCATCTATTTCAACCAATTGTGGGCTGGGCTAGCAGAAACATTTAAAAATATAAACCCAGTGGCATTTGGATTGAAGATAGCATTTTCTCTTCCTAATAAATCTTACACGTGAAGTGCTTTTTATTCCTCCAAGAACCTTAAACAGCATTAAAAAGTAGGGGATTCTTGTCAGTAGAAGTTTCTCTCTTCAAAATCAAAGGCTTCCTTTCCTAAGCCTGCCTGGGCAGCTGAAGATAAGGTTCCAGCCTTGGTCCCTACCTGTAGGGTGGCCATCAGGATGACCTCAGCATCCAGTCCACTGTCACAACTGCACACAAGTGTGCGGAGCATACAGTGGTTCACCGATAAATGAAAAGCATGCCTGGTGCCCTGGCCAGGACAGACCTCTTTTTCTCCATTCCTGAGTTTCCCATCATCTCTTGGGTTTGGTTGGTTTTATAGTTACATAGAAGGGGGGATCTGGGACTCTGTGTGGTCCCCAGCGTCTGATTCCAGGTGTGCAATTCCAGGGCAGAGATGTCTTGGTGCAGGGACTGTAGGTGTTGACAGTTGCTGGCTGGACTTTGGGCTATTTCTATCCTGACTGGTCAGCGCTTCCCCTGAACACCGCCCTGCATTGCCTCTGTCTGCTCACAGACACTGTCACTGCAGTCCTGTGGACAAGACTGCCATGTTGTGGCTCACTGCACAGCATCTGCAGGCCCAGACGGAGGCCCTGTTTCTCAGCTGGAGGAGCTGTTTGGGGGCATTGGGTCGAGCTTCTTTCTGGGTCCAGTTTGCTCATTTTTTCTTTCCTGTTGTTTGTTGTGTTTGAAGAATTGAAACAGCTTTCAGCCCCTGCCCCAGCACATGTCCGATTAGCTGATTCATCACGGGGGATAGCTCAGCAGGGCCAGAGTCCAATGAGGTTAAAAGATGTGGTGTCTGTCTCCGTGGCAGGGGCACCTGCTCTGTATTTAAGCTGGTCTCTTGTTGGGGCAGAGGCCTGGCAGAGCTTGGAGCAGACCTTCTGTGGGCGGGCTGCCATGCCTGGGCATGTCACCTCCAGCAATGGAAGGGGATGCCTTGCCTTTGACTTTGGGCAAGACTCATTCCTCTCCAGGTCACAATTCTGTCATCTATATAATGAGTACACACATAATTTATTTTATAGTTTTGTCATGAGGATTAAATAAGACAATGCATATGAAAGCAATTAGCCACAAGTCTGCTGCAGTAAATCTAAAGGTCGCTCTTCTATTACTAGTCGCAGGCCCTGGGTGTGGTACCTAATTGCTCTGAACCTTTCCCTCAGGTGTAAATTGGGAACAATGATACTTTCTTTGTAGATCGTGGGGGGATTAATGTGATACAAATAACCTGTCCTGCGACCAGCGGGTTGTCAATATTAATTGCTTCCCCAGTATACCTTATTTAATATATATGTCTGTGCTTTGGAAACATTTTCTAATATATAAAGAAAGACCTGTGTGCAGAAAATAGCCAAGTGAGGTAGTGTCCTGGGATTAACCACACTATCTACTAGAGAATTTGAGACCTTGGCTCCAGAAGTGAGTCCACCCCTGCTACTCATTTGTCAGCTACCATCAGCCTGTTTACCTCAAAACTGTCCCAGAATCTTCACAACCTCCACCTGTTGTCACCCTTTCCTCTCCATTTGCAACTGTAGCCTGGGGCCAGCAAACTTTCCAATCTCCTCCTCTTCCCTTTTCCTGCTTACCTTAGTTCACACCTCGGTATCCTCTTGGACAACCTGTCAAGTTGAAGGTCTTTTTCTCCTTACATTCCACAGTCTCTAGGAGGTACCTTCCTTCTTCCACATCACCACCTGCAAACCATTTCTTTTCCTCCTTTCTCCAATATCTGTCTTTTTCTAGCTCACACCATTGCCTCCACCACCCTCTCCCCATCTTCAGGCTCAACTCACTTCCCTTTCCTAGCATTCACTGAACCCTCTGGCTCTCTCTCCACCCCAAATTTGGCTCATTCCTAATGATTTCCACAGCTTGGCCTTTTATTTCCTTAATCTCTTCTTCTCCATGTTCTCCCTTTACCTGAACCTTCTGCCTTTGTGAATATACCACTCCAGCCAGGCCCACCAGCGGTAACCATACCGTATCTGAAATCACGAGCACGATATACTAGTCTCCAACCAGTTTTTCCACTGAAATATTATTCAACCTTAGTGAGACCTCCATTCCTACATTTTTTTTTTTTTTTTTTAAAACAAAGCCCTTGCCTTCATAGCTTCTGAGTTAAGCTGCAAAATTTTGTTACAGGATAATCCCTCCTTTGCTGGCCCAGTTTTTCGATTCCTTTCCTTTGGGATATTCATCGGGCAGAAATCCAGCAGGAGCTGGACCTGGCCATCACCTTTGCATCCTGCGCAGAAGCACTGAGTGTTGCCATGGAGAGTCACAGAGCTAGTAAGCTGGTTTTACTTAGCACGTTCGTCTCAGTTCAGTTTTTGCTCTTCTTCCCCAGTCCCCTGTTTCATACTCTGTGTTCTACTCCCAAACCCCCATCCTCCTCCTTTCCGGTTTCTCAGCTGCTGGATGGGAGCCCACTCGTCTCGCGTCTCTACACTTACGGGCCTCCCCTGCACTGGCGCCTGTTGACTCATGGCCCTGCCCTGTCACTCTAGAGTGGCTCTGGTCACCCCTTGCAGAAGTCCGCTCCTTCCCCTGGGCTCCGGACCCATCCCCTTTCTCCTCAGCAGGCTTTTTCATTTCCGCTTTCCACATCTCTCTCTCGCATTATCAGTCACTCTCCCCCGTCATTCATTTCTGCCCTGCCTTGAAGCTTGCTTTAGAATCTTCAAGAAAAGAAACACAAAATGTTCCACTCTCCCTTCTAGTGGCCTTCCTGTTTCTCTCATCCCCATTTTCTCTCTGCTCGTCCACTTTTCAACCCACCACGGTGTGACACTCTTCCTGCCCTGAAACCACCCTGTCAAGGCCGATGGCTTTCACATTTCCAGTTCAGAGCTTGTTCCTGTTTCCTGGCTCTTTCTATAACATTTGACAGGGTTGAGGCTGGAGGGCGGGAGGTGAAGTGAAGAGGGAAGGAGGTGAAGCCCCCTGTGAGTAAAGTAAGGCAGAGAGGGAGCACCTGATCCTTACGAGTGGTCCTTTAAAAGGTGGGACGGTGACTCCATCCAGGGAGGGTTTTAGTTAGAATGATCACCCTGAGTGCTGGGCTGGGGAGCTGGCTGCCTAGGGACGACTCTGAGGTTGGGCATTAAGTGGCTGCCCTGTCCTCTGCATGTCTGCCCCCACCCCCAGAACAGGCCTAGATGGGAGGAACGGCTCTTGTGGGGCAGGGAGGGGAGCTCTGGCCACACTGAGCTCAGGCTGGCAGTCCCCAGCTAGGGCTCTGCACCTGCGGCTGGAAAATGCCACCGTGGCAGGATGGGGCTGCTCTGGGCCAGGGTACTGAGCAGGGGATGGGGCAGGATCCTGGCTATGTTGAAGACATGGAGCAAATGGGACTGTTGTTCACTTTCCCACTCAGGTGAAAGCTGAGAGAAGAAAGCTTTATCTGAGTTGTCCTTTGCTCTCTCTTCAGTATCCAAAGTAATACTTTGGTCTTTGTGCTCAACAAACACTTGTTGAATAAATGATATTCCACAGACCTCAGACTTAGATATAGATGTGGGCTGAGTCGACTGAGGGGTCAGGGCAAGTCTCAGAAGGTGCCGGCATCCTTGTCCACCCGCTCACCCTCCGGGATTGATGCTGACATGCTTCTGCTTGCTCGCACTTTTACCTTCCCCCGGTGTGCCTGGCTGATGGGGTGCACTGATGTTGCAGGCAGGATTTGGCAGTGATGTCAAGCTTCTCCAAGCTGCTGTATCTCCCCAATGCTCCCTGCAGCTGGCCACCCTGTCAGGCCTGTCTCTGCAGCTAATGCCATTTCTTCAATAGACTGCACAGACAAATGCCTCGGACAACGATCTGTATTCTTATTATTTCTTTATTCCTATCAGACTGACTGCGCTGGCGCCCACCAAGGGCTCTCCCAGGGCATCTCATTTGAAAGTATTCTGGGCTTGCTATCTGCAGGCGATTGCCTTTAAGACAGAGGCAGTCTGAGACAGCTTCATTACCTTTCAGATCGTTCTGTATTAAACTGGGGAGCCTGATTTATCATGGGCTTCTTAGCATACACTTAGCTATCCACCCAGTCTGTCCATGAGTTCAAAAACACCTGGGAGGCATGCAGAGCTTCTCTCCTAGTCGGGCTTAGTGTTTCATAATTCCATTAAATGGATGATTTATTGAGCACTGTGCTGGGCCTTTAGCCTCCAGTGTCTGGTTTGATTTCCACTCTGTCCCTGCGAGGCAGATGTTATTATTTTTGTTCTCTGGGGGAGTAAATGAAGGCTTTGTGAGATGAAACCATTGTTCAAAAATTTGTCAGAATTTGTACCGAGAGGCCAGATTGTGCCCTTTTCCCCTTGTGAACCTGACCGTGGGGGAGACAGGCAGCAACAGCTGACTTGTCCTACTGTTGTCTCTCCCACTGGGCAGGTCAAATCTGGGAGGTCATGGGGGCTGTGTCTGGAGATGCTGGATTAGGTTCTGCAGATAGAGAGGTGGGTGGAACAGAGGAGCACGGTGGGGACAGGCGCAAACACCTGATCAACCAGGTAGGGACTATGGGTTCCAGGGGCTTCGTATGCACGAAGCAGCCATCCTGGGACCCTGGGGATGTTGGTCCTGTGCTGAGAGTGGCGCCTATGGGGAGGACCACCCTATGGGTTCCCTGTACTGTGAAGTGAGCCCTACCTCTGAAGGCCGTAGTCTGCTTACATCCATGGAGGTTACCTCTGTTTTACTATGGAATTCAGACGTTTTCCTCTTGGTTGCAGTAGGGGAGACTGAGGTAGAGAGACTTACTGTTGCTCTTTGTATCAGGAGATAGAGTTATACAGTGGAAAGTCCCCTTCACTTTATATCAGAAAGTCCTGTGTTCAGACATGGAACTCTGCCACTTGAGTTGGTGACCTTCGGCAAGTCCAGGAAACTTTCTCTGAGTTTCAGCTTTTTCACTGCAGCTTGGGGTAGAAGGTTTCCATCATAAGGGTTAAATGGTGTATACCAGTCACTCACAGCTCCAGCTGATTGTGCCTTCCAGGGGGGGATTTTGCAGTGTCAGCAGAGGTTTTTTATTGTCTTGACTAGGGGATAGAGGGCTGCGGTATCTCGTGGGTAGAGCCCAGGTCTCTGCTCAGTGTTCTCTAGTGCAGAGGTCAGCCCTCCGCCAGGAAGCATGATCCATCCCAGGATATCAGGAGAGTGGAGGTTGAGAAACTCAGGTGTGAATGATGGAGCTTCGCCTAGTTCTTAGCACCCAAGAGGGTGTTAATCAGGATGAACTGAATCTAATTCAGGGTGTTAAGAGCAGGAGGCCTCCTTGCTGGCACTCCTGCAGGCTACTCAGGTGCTCCACAACTGGCCTCTGAGACGTGGGGCAGGGTGCTGTGAGTGGGGGTTATTCTTTGTCAGGGAGCATGAGTGAGTAGGTCCTGAGCCTGTTGCTGTCGGAGGGGACTTCCTGCTCCCTTTCTGCCTGTAATGCGATAGGTCTGATAGCTTCTGAGAGCCAGCCAGCTCTGATGTTCTTCCTTGGCTTCTGATCAGGACCGGAGTTCTTGCAAGCTTTTCCCTGGGGTCCTGCCCTGCACTCCTGCCAGCTCGGATTTCTGGACCCCTGCAGCTGCTGGAGATGAGGCACGGCGGTTGGTGGGGGGTGGTGCGCCTCTCCCCAGGACCCTCAGCATGGGGATTCGCCCTTGGAATAAGGGACTTGTGCCTTGGCCTCAGGCAGCAATGTGGCATTAATAGATGGCTACAGGGCTTCCAGGTGGCACTAGTGGTAAAGAAGGCGGCTGCCAATGCGGGAGATGTAAGAGACCAGAGTTCAGTCCCTGGGTTGGGGAGATCCTTTGGAGGAGGGCACGGCAATGTACTCCAGTATTCTTGCCTGGAGCGTCTCATGGACAGATGAGCCTGGCAGGCAACGGTCCACGGGGTGGCAAAGAGTGAGCGATGGAGAGGAGGAGCCCTGGTCTCTCAGCGGTTTCCAAGGCCATGACCTCAGTTTTGAGTCTCGGTCCCCTCACCCTTGATGGAGGCCTGGCCAGGGAAGGAGCTGGGCACTGCCGTGGAGACTCTGTGGGACCTTTCTTGGCCTGGCCAGTTCCTGTTGACCATCCACAGGGCCAGAGGCCCATTCCAGTCTGACATCCCAGGATGTGACCCACGGGCCCAGGAGAGGCTGGGCAACTGGGACTCCCTGGTCATTCTGGAAGGAGGTCTTCAGTCTTCCTATCCCCCTGCAAGCCCAGAGGTGAGCAGATTTTCTCTCGGAGTAATCGTTTCTGCCCTGTTCATCTTATAGGGCAGCGGTGAAAGTTAGCTGGGCTTCTCTCCAAGGCCATGCAGTGCTGTGAACTCAGGAGTCACTGCTGGCCTTAGTCTCATCCAGTGAACGTGTTCACCCACGCCCTGTTCCCATCTTCCCCTCCCCGCCTTCTGCATTTTGGCTTTCCCAGTGTTCCTGGTTTGACCTGGGTCCTACCCCAGGCCCAGAGTCCATGAGCATGTGGGCGAGAGGCCCTATTTCCTCACTTAGTAACTCAACAGAAGTCCAGTCACACTCACGGCAGACCAGGAGGTGGGGGCGGGAGAGGACTGCATCCAGTTTGTGGCCAGCGTCTGCTCCCTCTTGGGCAGTTCCCCGCCTCTCTGGGACCGCCAGCCTCTGGAAATCTGTGTTGTTTCTGGGCCTCAGATTGCCTGATTGGATCAACAGCAGAGGGCCTTGGGAGAAAGCCATGTGTGTTTCTAAAGTGTTTTTAGGGAGCCATAAAACTAGCAGGTTGTCTTTTTTTATGATCATTTTTAAGGCTTTGATTTAAGACATGTTGTTGAGCTTTCTTGTTTTTTGCCCATGGGGTGCTCTGGCTGGGAAACTTGGGCATCCTCTGAGGGAGAACCTTTTCTAGCCACAACAGCCACTGTGGAGAGATGTTCTCCCCCCAGAATAGAGACGATGGTGGAGGAAGAGAGCCCTGATAAGAGGCGGCCTAGGGCCCAGCCCTTTACATCCGTTATCTCATTGCATTCTTGCAAGAAAACCCATGTGGCTGTGAGGCTGTCCAGAAGCAGACAGTGAGGTCAGAGTGGCCCCCGCGTGCATGTATGCATGCTCAGTAGCTCGGTCGTGTCCAGCTCTGTGCGACCCCACGGACTGTAGCCCACCAGGCTCCTCTGTCCATGGAATTCTTCAGGCAAGAATGCTGGAGTGGGTTACCATTTCCTCCTCCAGAGAATCTTCCTGACCCAGGAATTGAACCCACATTTCCTGCCTTGGCAGGTGGATTCTTTCACCGCTGATTCACCTGGAAAGTCTGAAGCCTCCCTGACTTGTCTCAAATCACACATCTGTCACGGACTGGGCTCTCCAGGAGCCAGTACCACCTAGGCCACCTTCCGTTCCTGCCTAATTAACCGCAGACACAGGCGTCTTCACCTTTGACGTCTAGAGATAAATCTCCATAGAGTACCTGACTGACCCTCATAAATATAACTCAGATTATTTCTGCTCAGATCAGTGGCTTTCATTCTCACTTAGAATAATATCCAAAGTCCTGTTCAGCACCTCCAAGGCTCTCATGAAACGGCTGCTGCCCCCTCTGGCCTTGAATCTGCCATCCTCCCCTGTGTCACTGGGTGCCCCCTGTATGACCCTCAAACATGCCAAGCAGGCTCCCACCTCAGGGCCTTGTCATTGACTGCCTCTCTAACTGGATGCCTAACTGCCCCCCAGACAGCCTGGGTTCACCTCCTTATCTAGCTGGTCCTTCTGCATGATGCTGCCTCGTCAGAGAGGTCGTCCCTGACTGCTTTTCCTGAAACAGCACTGACCCCACTCCCCCCTGGCCCCTCCCCTGCTCTACTCCAAAGTATTTATCACGACTCGATACTGTATCAGATGCTAGTGTGGAGGTCAGTTGACTCTCTCTCTCCCACCAGTCTATGACAAAAAGGGTCCATGTCTGTCCCACCCTTGTAGCCTCCCTGTCTGCAGTGGCAGCTGGCGCAGTCCGGACTCCATGTAATTGGTCAATGAAGCACTCCTGGAGCAGACACCAGGATCAAGGGGGCGCTGGAGTGGGAGACAGAAAAGGTGGCAGTAGAAGAAGAGAAGGCCCGACCTTCGTAGACGGCACTTCCAAATGCGCCCATCTGGGCACCAGTCACCAGCCTGCCGGGGAGCCCAGGCAGGTAGGAAGCAGAGCCTAGAGGAGCTTTGGCACCATTTGAAGGAGACCAGCATGAAGTCCCGGAGAAGGCGATGGCAACCCACTCCAGCACTCTTGCCTGGAAACTCCCATGGGCGGAGGAGCCTGGTGGGCTGCAGTCCATGGGGTCGTGCAGAGTTGGACACGACTGGGCGACTTCACTTTTCACTTTCATGCATTGGAGAAGGAAATGGCAACCCACTCCAGTGTTCTTGCCTGGAGAATCCCAGGGACAGGGGAGCCCGGTGGGCTGCTGTCTATGGAGTTGCACAGAGTTGGACACGACTGAAGTGACGCAGCAGCAGCAGCAGCAGCAGCAGCAGCAGCCGCAGCATGAAGTCCTTTGCCAAGCTTTCTAGTGGCTGCCGGGCTCCTGTCTAAGGCTGGACAGGCAACGAGGCCCTTGTGTAGTTAGTGCTGTTGGCAGCCAGGTGCTGCTGGGTCCCCCTCTGCTGCTGCTGCTGCTAAGTCGCTTCAGTCGTGTCCGACTCTGTGTGACCCCATAGACGGCAGCCCACCAGGCTCCCCCATCCCTGGGATTCTCCAGGCAAGAACACTGGAGTGGGTTGCCATTTCCTTCTCCAATGCATGAAAGAGAAAAGTGAAAGTGAAGTCGCTCAGTCTGTCCGACTGTTAGCGACCCCATGGACTGCAGCCCACCAGGCTACTCCGTCCATTGGATTTTCCAGGCAAGAGTACTGGGGTGGGGTGCCATTGCCTTCCCCGGGGTCCCCCTCTACAAAGGCTAATAATCCTCTTTTCTCTGGAGTGACTCAATCCACGGCCATTGCCTGCACATTTCCACATGTACGGTAGAGCCAAAATCAAGTAAGTCTTGCCTTTTAGCTGTTTATCTGACCAGAGGTGGTGCTTGCAGAGATGAGGGTGTGAAGTGGCTGGCTGCATTCCTCTCGGTTGGCTACTGGCGGTCGTTTCCTCCAGGGGTTGGACTGGAACTTGCAGCCTGTTGGTCAGTTCTCAACACTCTGTGCTCATTGGCTGTGGCTGAACTAAGATTTAATCCTCACACAGCCTTTTGTGGAAGCCAGTAGCCCCTTCACGTTGGGGCTGCCCAAGCTACAAGTGTGGAGGAAGGAAGGAAGAGACTCCTGTCATTGCGTTAGTGCCTGCGGCCAGCAGCCAGCTAGGCATTTGTGATTTCCTGAGTCCTCGCTGTGAAATGTACTTCAACGTTTGCTCCCATTTTACAAGGAGGAAAACAGGGTTCAGAGAAGCAATGCAACTCGCCCAAGTTCCTGCCCCCATATCCTGCAGAAGCAGAATCAGATGGCTCGTTTGGGAACTCAGACCCAGGGCTCAGTTCATTACGGTGCGTTCAGGAGGTGAATCCCCCATCTGAGCCGACTTGGGGCACAGCCAGCACTACTGGCCGTTATCATTATTGCTCTTTTATCCATAACCTCTGGGTGGGAACATAAGGATATTCTCTGGAGAAGGAGCAGGGAGGTTTCTCTCCTGGCCAGTAAACACCCAGAGATGAGCTGCAGAAGGAGGAGATCGGGGCTGCCCTGGATAAGCCCCAGCCCAGGGAGCCAGTGGAGCTCTGTGGTGCAGAACTCAGTATCAGGTTGTGATCAGATTGTGTCAGCTGCGTGACCTTAGACAGTCCGTTCTGGTCTCAAAAATTCAGCATCCTCATGTGTTATGTGGAAATAAAAGTTGTCTTTGTATCTAAAGCTTCTAGTGCAGTGCCTTAAGCCTAGAAAGGATTTAACAAGCGTTCACAAAAAGAGAGAAAGTGATCCAGGCTAATACACTAAACGAATCGCTGTCACGCTTGGTGTTCACTTAACAAATATGGAGCTACCATCATGAGATGGGCAGTGTTCTAAGTGCTGGGGGTGGGGTGGGGGTCTAATGGGGGCAGAGAGGTCTTGACGCTGTTATGCTGGGTGCTATGGTCTCAAACAGCAGACCTGGGAAAGCAGATGTCTGAGNTATAAGAGACAGATTAACAAATATGGAGCTACCATCATGAGATGGGCAGTGTTCTAAGTGCTGGGGGTGGGGTGGGGGTCTAATGGGGGCAGAGAGGTCTTGACGCTGTTATGCTGGGTGCTATGGTCTCAAACAGCAGACCTGGGAAAGCAGATGTCTGAGCTGGATATGATGGGTGAGAGGAACTTAACTGTGAGTCCCAGGTCGGGGAGGATGGCAGGGGAGAGAGGCTCAGGACCAGTGCAGTGTTTGGAAAGTGATAAGGACGGAGTGGCATTGGTCTCTCTTCTGAAATTATGGGCAGCTTTCTGAGGGCGTTTAAACAGTGGCTGCTGTTATCAGATTTGTGTTTGTCTGAAAAGTTCATTCTGGCTGCTCTGTGGAGCCCTGATGCAGGTGGCAGTTTTGGATGAGTGGAGACCAGCCAGGAGGCTACTGAAGTTGTTTTGGCAAAGGATGAGGGTGGCTAGGAGTGGTAGCCGACAGACCTGGAACCTGGCTGTGAGCCAATTCTTTGCTTGGCGTCCTGATCCTTCCTGATCCCTGTGGACACCAGCATCTGTCACAGACCATCCCTGTCTGTGCTATAGCCTTCTTTTATAGATTGAATCCCCTCTCCTAATAAAAAAGCCTGTCGGTCTTAACCCCAGTACCTCAGCATATGTACCTATTTTGAAATGGAGTTTTTATAGGTGATGAAGTTAAGAGAGGGTCAGTAGGGTGGGCCCTGATCCCACATGACTAGTGTCATAAAAGGAAACTTGGATACAGAAACATACAGAGGGAAGGTTGTGTGAAGATGCAGGGAAAAGACATCCATCTACAAGCTGAGGAGAGAGTCCTGGAGCAGATTTTTCCCACACAGCTCTCAGAATGAAGGTAATTCTTCAGACACCTTGATCTTGAACTTCTGGTCTCCAAAACTGGAAAGAAAAATTTATGTAGTTTAAGCCACCCAGTCTGTGGGTAGACGGTTACACAGCCCTAGCAGGTTAATACATCCTTCTCTCTTCATATAGAAAACTTGGGAACCTTTGAAACATCAGCATTCCTGGGTCGCACTCTTGGAGATGCAGATGTGTGGTGGTGGAGGGGGCTCTCCTGGTGATGCTGATGAGCATTTCAGGATGTGGAGAGGGCGGGATGCAGAGCCGGAGTCATTTTCCCCTTTGGTCCTCAGTTCTATCCTTGGGGGGAAGCTGGACCACCAGAAAGCTCTGCCCATGGCCTTCATTATGTCCCCAGACTTAGAGTTCCCTACACAAAGTGGCAGCTTTTGTCAAGGGCCCTACAAGCAACAAGCAGTATGGAATTCGCCACAGTCTCTGTGGCTGACATCGTTGCTGGTGTATAGTAGAAAGTAGTTGGATATGGGAGTAGGAGCATTCGGGTGTCACTCACTGACTTGAACTTGGCCCAGACATTTACAGATTTTGAGTCCTGGTTTCTCTGTTTATGAGATAGAACCATGTCCTTGCAGAGTCGCTGTGAAGATGCAGGAAAGATGCACGGGAACATGGCCGCTACATACAGCTGGGCAGGCTGTGTCCTGCATGGGGGGCTGGGGGTGAGTCAGAGCTGGACCTGGTCAGCATGCTGCTCTCCACCTCATCCACATTGGGCTATGTTCAAAGCCCCTTCGGGCTGAGGGGCCCTGTACATCAAGGGTCCCATCTCATTCCCAGCATGTCGTCAATGTATGAGTATTTACTTTTTCCCTTGAAGAAATTGTCCGTTACCTCAGTTGGAGAGTTATCTTTTAGAATTTAGGGAACATTTGCTTCCTTTTCCCTGGCATCATGATCCATGGAACCGAATGTATTTCCTTGTTTTGCTCTCACAGCCAGGAAGGTCAAGACTGTTAATTCTCAAGCCTGCACAATTGTATTCCCCTTTTCCCTTGTTCTAATTTATTATGCTTTATTTATGTTGTACCAGTCGATTAAGCACATTCTTTGTGATAAGCCATCCCACTTTCTTTGGGGAAACCATTCAGAAGTAAATACAGTATGTTTTAAGAGTTTGGCTGATGCCCTTTGTGGCATTTCTGGGCCTTTAAGTCCAGCAGACAGAGGCGAAGGGAGCAACCTGGGAGCTGCACGGTGTTGAGCCCCAAGGGTGTGTCTTCAGGAATATTTAATCACTGAGTGCATGGGGAAGGTGCTCCGCGGTCTGGGAGAATGCCCATCCCTGCCTCACTTATTGATGGCTTTATTTTGTACAGCGGGCAAGAACTATAGGGATAACCTCAGCTATATGGGGGAGACCTGGGAGTTTAGCAAAATGCTTTCTGAGAGCTGAATGAGCTCTCTGACCCTGGTCGCTCTGGTCCAGCCTGATGTGGATACCCTCATGGGGCCTTGCAGTGTCTGACTGTTAGCAGACCGGCTCACCCTCCAGTGTATTGGATGGGCCAGGTGTTTGCCCAGGCTCCAGAGTGTGGTCCACGATGGCACACTGGTGTCCATTCCTGGCACTCTGTTTAAATACGGGTTGGGATTTCATTTTGAGTGGAGGGTCTTTATCAAGTTGTGGGTATTTGCCATATGTACATTAGCCGGATGTTTCTGCATGGGAATTGGGACCTGTGATCCAATCCAGGAAAGTGAAGGGGACCACTTGATGGCGTTGAGTCCTGCAGGGGCAGCCTTGAGTGTGTTCATGCAAGAGGGGGAGTTTCTAGGCTCAGCAGGTGTGCCTGGTGGCGTTGTTAGACATGTTCTACAGCTATTTTTATTCCCTTGTTTTCTAGAAGTTTCTCTCCTGCAGAGTTGAGAACTCACTGCCTCTGGAGTGAACCCAGCTCAGATGTGTTTGGATGGCTGGCATAGTAGTTTCTGCAATACACATGGGGGGCCCTTAGGTAGGTTGTGCATCCTCGGGGTCAGCCCTGGAGTCGTGGGCTCATCTCTGTCCATTCCTCCTGCTCCTCCCCGGATGATCCACCTGTGGCTAAGTCTAAGCTCCTCTGGTATCTGCGTTTTAACCACAGTAGGCTGTAGGATGGAAGAAAAATATTTACTGAATTTCTACCATGTTCCAGTCACGTTTTTAAGCATTTCAAAAACCTTGTTGTTGTTCAGTCACTAAGTCACGTCTGACTCTTTGCGACCTCATTGACTGTGGCACAGCAGGGTTCCCTGTCCTTTACCATCTCCCGGATTTTGTTCAGATTCATGTCCATTGAGTCAATGATGCCATCCAACTGTTCAGTTCAGTTCAGTTGCTCAGTCGTGTCTGACTCTGAGACCCCATGGACTGCAGCACACCAGACCTCCCTGTCCATCACCAACTCCCAGAGCTGACTCAAACTCATGTCCATTGAGTCAGTGATGCCATCCATGGCTCCTCCGTCCATTGGATTTTCCAGGCAAGAGTACTGGGGTGGGGTGCCATTGCCTTCCCCAGCCAGTAAAGCAGTAGAAGACATTTTTCTGGACTCTTCTCCTCCTGTCTTCAGTCTTTCCCAGTATCAGGATGTTTTCCAATGAGTCTGCTCTTTGTAGTCTTCTTCAAACTATATCAGTCCTAACAGCGTGGATACTAACTACATTTTCAGTGGACAGGGCTGCACCCCTCGTCAGATGGGTAAGCAGAGTGTGTTCCAGGGTTTTCTCATCCTTGGTCTCTGCATGGGCTTTGGGGCTTTCTTCTCTCCCTTGGGAGCTGGGCTTTGTCAGAGGGAAAGGACTACTCTTGGGTCCCCCGGCCAGGGCCTCCAGCAGGAACACACTTCCCTCCGTGCCTTCCTTATGGGCCAGGAGAGGCAGAATGCGTGCTTTGATGATTTCAGATCAGTCATGGTCCCAGAGCATACAGATCAGTTTCCAGTATGGTTGGAGCAAATCTGTGCCAGTGTTTTATATTTTCCTGGGGCCTCAATAACTCTGTGTTTCTGTTTTTGCCTGTCATCTGGAGCTTTTGAAGATTGTCACGCCCGAAGGCAGACATTTACAAAAAGTGACACAGAGATTAGGAGATACAGGCTTTGGCTGAGAGAGAAGCTGCTGTTTCTGCTCTGGCTGCTGTAGGGACAGGAGGGCTGTTCTTCTGGGTGTTGCCTGGGATGTGAGTGCCTCTTCGGTTGGTTGCACACACCTGGGAGGGTCTGGGGAAGCAAGGAGCTAGATGGATGGGTCAGATGTTATAAGGAAGGAAGCAGTAGTTTGCCCCACCAGTGAGTTCTGGGAGGAGCCAGGATCTGGCACCTTCCTTCAAGGTCAGTGGGAGCTGCTAAGGGGCCACCCTTGTCTGCAGACAGTCAGGCACATGTCACGTGAGCAATAACTCAGGTGCCTTCACCCAGTCTGGAAGCATCTCTACTCCTGGGGCAGTGATTCTAAACAGTTGACTGCGAGCCACTCTGGTAATTGTGCTGCATTGATGGAACATGGTCCTAAGTTGTGATTAACGAGGATCACAGTGCTCAGCAGACCATGGCCTTAAAGACAGATTAATTGCTACAGGAAATGATCACAGTTTGATCTCTGGTTGTTTTATTTTTAGTTTAAAACAGAACAAAAAACTGAAAATCAAATTAGAGAAATAAATGCTTTTATATTAATAAAAAAAAAAAAGGAAGAGAAGAGCACAGTCATGTTAGGATTCTAAGAAAGACAAGACACGCAACACAAGGGCATTAGCATCTATCAGACAGCATTTGCTAACCCAGCAGTCAGCTGACAAGTAAACAGAAACAAAGAGGGCCCCTGAGCCTTACGTGAGTTCTCGCAAGGCCTCCTAGCACATATGGCACACCATTTTGGATAGATAGATTTTGGAAGAATAGTAAAGAAAAGACATATAAATGTTAATTTTTTATGTAGGTAAACTATATTTTATAGGGAAAAAAATCCCTCTTGTCTTTTTTAGGGCACAAATTCACCTAGTTGTTAGAATAGATGGCCTTTCACACAGCTTGATTTTCTTGATCACCTGTTGGGTGGGCACCTGTCTGGAGGGAACTTGGTTGAGGGAGGGCCCACTGACTGCAAATCTGAACCCCAAATAGTCCATCCCTAGAATTGTGGGCTGCAACTTTAGCCTGCTACAAACTGGCCTCAGCTCATCATCCACAGTGAAGCTAGTTAGCATCCTCTGTTTGAAAATTCTAGGCTGACCCCTAAGCTGATCCCAGCCATGCACTAGCATCTGCTAGATATCATTGGCATCATATAGCTTTTTGACAACTTTATTTCCCATATAACAGAGAATCCAGTGAGGACAATTGCTACCTTGGCTCTAAATGGGGAAGATAGAACATTTTTTGGTAAATTAGAAGGAAGAGAGAGGTGCATGAGATGTGGGTTTGATCCCTGGGTTGGGAAGATCCCCTGCAGTATGAAATGGCAACCCACTCCAGTATTCTTGCCTGGAAAGTTCCACGGACAGAGGAGCCTGGCGGGCTGCAGTCTGTGGAGTCGCAGAGCAGGAGACGACTGAGCGGCTGACTATACAGACACACACACAGAATCAAGAAGAAACCTGTGATAGCCTGCCCAGATGATCTTTTATCTTTTGCAACCAGGAAGGGAAAGCTGGACAAACACATGCTCATCCTACACTTTGGTAAAGGAGATTTCTAAAGGCTCAAAGAAATCCCAGTGTTTTTTCTAAACAAGGGAAGAGATGGTTCTTCAGGCTATAGAGACTGAACTGAATGTGGACAAATAATTGGGAATTTCCCTACAGGAGACAGGGAAGATTGAAATAGACCAGCAGACCCATATCTAGAGACTCTGGACAAATTCATACCTACGACAAGGACACACACAGGAGCGGAGAAACTCAAGGCAGCATATTCAGATGTACACAAGGCTGTTGATCAGCCCTTGTAAAGAAAATGGAAAGACAGAATTTAAAGCAGGACAGTTAGGCGGATGCGCTAACTTTAAGTGCATGTACCCAGAGGTTATTGATTCACTGATTTATGTCAGCCAGAAGTGGGCTTCAGGGTTGTCCTGTCTCCCTGAACACGTCCACCACCCATGAAGAGCAATGGCACAGTGATTGAACATGCAAATTACAGCAAGTCAACAGGGAAAGCTATTTCATCAGCCCTGAACAAGCCAGCCAGGTAATATATGGGAAACCTACTTAGTGTAGTACAATCAGAATTTATTTACTTGATAGATGATGATCCCAAATATCTCCAGTCACTGGAACAATGTGTTAGAGGTAACAGGCTTGAAATCTGATGTGGAAAAATGGAAAGTCTCCACCTGGGATCAAAAGGTCAATTGGAGTATCTGCTCTGTAATTAAAAACAATCATAATATTTGACATTTACTACTGAGTAAATGAGTAGCTCTTGTTACTCATCAGGTACAATGCTGAGTGATTTTCAGACATTATTCCATTTAGTCCACAAGGCAGCCTCATGAGATGAGTAAGTGATAATCTGCTTTACAAAAGAAGAAAACTGAAACTTGGGCTTTAAGTGAGTCTCCTTAGGTCATATGGTGGTGGACTGAATTATTGTATTCATTCCCTTTTGTAAATATTCATTGATAACATTTAGTTCCATGCTCCATGGATGCTGGATCTGGCCATGAATTTGCTTTGGCCAATGACATTCAGGCAAATGTGAGCATGCAAATTCTGAGCCTAGGCCTTCAATGGCAACATGATTCCACCTGCTCCTCTGCTTCTGATCACATGTGGATGAGAACATGACCCAGGTACTAATTGCCCTCCTGCCTGGATCCAGGAAAGAGACACATGGAGCAAGGTCATCCTGGTGACCTAGAAATCTGCTGGTGTGAGAAATTCACACTCAATGTTGCGTGCTGCTAAATGAGATTTTATGGTTGTCACTTAGCAGTGCTGACTGATACACATAGCTGTATATATACAATTTATAGCTAAGCTGGAGTTCCAACCCAGATAATACAACTCCACAGCCATGTTCTTTGGCATTTCATCATATTTGATTGAAAGAAATAGGGAAGAGTAATCAAGAAGACTTACTGTGTTCCTGGGTAGAGTCTTTAGGTAAATATAAAAAAGTCTGTTCTTGATTTATAATTGTAGTTCAGTCTCTATCAAAATCCCAATCAATTTTCTTATTGGATTAAAAAAAATAATTAGGAAATTATTCTGGAAAGAAAAACATGGTTAATGTAAAATATTCAGAGAACAGGAAATAATGAAGAGGGTCAGTATTAGCAGATTTTAGAACACATAAACCAAGAATAATTAAATTAGAAAGATATTGTGGAAAGCAGAGATTTACAGCTGAAAAACATTCTATTACATAAAGTACGTGAACCGTGAACTTCTAGATGTTCAAGCTGGTTTTAGAAAAGGCAGAGGAACCAGAGATCAAAATGCCAACAGCTGCTGGGTCATGGAAAAAGCAAGAGAGTTCCAGAAAAACATCTATTTCTGCTTTACTGACTATACCAAAGCCTTTGACTGTGTGGATTACAATAAACTGTGGAAAATTCTTGAAGAGATGGGAATACTAGACCACCTGACCTGCCTTGAGAAATCTGTATGCAGGTCAGGAAACAACAGTTAGAACTGGACATGGCACAACAGACTGGTTCCAAATAAGACCAGGAGTACATCAAGGCTATATATTGTCACCCTGCTTATTTAACTTCTATGCAGAGTACATCATGAGAAATGCTGGGCTGGATGAAGCAAAAGCTGGAATCGAGATTGCCGGGAGAAATATCAATAACCTCAAATATGCAGATGACACCACCCTTATGGCAGAAAGTGAAGAGGAACTAAAAAGCCTCTTGATGGAAGTGAAAGAAGAGAGGGAAAAGTTGGCTTAAAGCTCAACATTCAGAAAATGAACATCATGGCATCTGGTCCCATCACTTCATGGGAAATAGATGGGGAAACAGTGGAAACAGTGTCAGACTTTATTTTTGGGGGCTCCAAAATCACTGCAGATGGTGATTGTAGCCATGAAATTAAAAGACGCTTACTCCTTGGAAGGAAGCTTATGACCAACCTAGACAGCATATTAAAAAGCAGAGATATTACTTTGCCAACAAAGGTCTGTCTAGTCAAGGCTATGGTTTTTCCTGTGGTCATGTATGGATGTGAGAGTTGGACTGTGAAGGAAGCTGAGCACCGAAGAATTGATGCTTTTGAATTGTGGTGTTGGAGAAGACTCTTGAGAGTCCCTTGGACTGCGAGGAGATCCAACCAGTCCATTCTGAAGGAGATCAGTCCTGGGTGTTCATTGGAAGGACTGATGCTAAAGCTGAAACTCCAGTACTTTGGCCACCTCATGTGAAGAGTTGACTCATTGGAAAAGACCCTGATGCTGGGAGGGATTGTGGGCAGGAGGAGAAGGGGACGACAGAGGATGAGATGGCTGGATGGCATCACCGACTCGATGGACATGAGTTTGAGTAAACTCGGGGAGTTGGTGCTGGACAGGGAGGCCTGGCATGCTGTGATTCATGCGGTCACAAAGAATCGGACACAACTGAGCGACTGAACTGAATTTATGCAGTGGATAAAAGGGGAATCAAATACCATGGAGAAAGGAAGGATGGCTTAATAAAAGATATTGGTAGAATTTATTATTAGGAAAAAATAGCCACACATCTAATAATGAGCCAAAAATAATAGTCCTATTAAGGAATTAAATATTTTAAATTTAATTTTATTTTAAAATATTTGCTTGCTTATTTGGCTGTACTGGATCTTAGTTGTGGTGTGTGGGATCTGGTTCCCTGACCAGGGATCAAACCTAGGCCCCCTCCTCTGAGAGCCCAGAGTCCTACTGGACCACCAGGGAAGTACCAAGGAATTAAGCATATTTTTTAAATCATGGAAAACTGGCAAAAAATAGACCACAAGATTTTTTTTCAGATAATTTCCTAAATTTTAAATGGTACACATGAAACTAATAAAGTATTGTAAGTCAACTATACTTCAATAAAAAAGGAATTTAAATAGACATGACTTTGGGAGTTCGTGTAAAAAAATAAATAAATAAAAAAAGAAATTAAAAAAAAAGAAATTCAACACAGATAAAAAAACAAAAACAAAAACAAAAACAAAAAAAGACCAAAATGGTTGAAGAAAGAGCTCTTGTTACAAATATAACAAGATGGAAGTGTTTACCTTGCCTCATTCAAATCAATGAGACAAATAGTAGAAATAAAAGGCATGGGTGAACAGTGAGAGCAGGAGAAATAACGTTCAGGTCACTCAAAAGGTGTTTACTGAGCTCCTTCACTGTGCTGACCCCGTGTTAAATGCCAGAATTTCAGAAACTAACATGGCAAAATGGACAGCTCCTGGAGGACTCAGGTAACTGCCAAATGAGACAAAATCCATGAACTCATATCTATTGTGTTTGATTAAAGGTTATAATAATGTTGCCAAGATTGTGATAAAATTCTTGCCTTTTATGGTTTTGGTGACTATGTCCATTAGGAAATCACTTTGCAAAGCATACCTAAAATAATATGTTAGACCCAATGAACTCACTCCTAAGAATTTTGCCTAAAAGTATAAATAAAGTTAAGTAAGACAGGTGAGTATATAAGGATTTTATTGCAGTGTTATCTGTCATAGTGAAAAATTGGAAACAGCATGAATGTTCAGTGCAGAGTAGTTAGGTAAATTGTGGGTGTAGCCACACAGTAGACTATTCTGAAGGCAATAAAAATGATAATTATAAAGACGATGAGGAGATGGGAAATATTTATGATCTAGCAGTATGTATATTAAAAAGAATAGCAAATTTGTATCTAATGAGGTGATTATCAGTACATAAAAATTAAATATGTTAGTGGACAGGAACTGGAAGTTCCTGGAACTCAATGATTTGTGGCATGGCAAGCGAAAGTTTTCCTCTCCGAACTGCATTTGACTTTCATTAAGGTTGTTACAATTTGCAGTAACAAGTGATAATAATGACATTAAAAACATTTAAAACATTCATAAGGACAGAATGAGGACAGTAGGTCTTAACTGGGCATGGGAAAAAGAAAGTCAGGAATTTTAGTTGACTGAAAGTTTACTATGAATCATTAATATTTTAGGTCAGTAAAAAATCCTCAGGAAATCTTTGACTGCTTTAATTGCAACACAGCGTAAGACCTTCAAGACGTGGAGACACAGACATGCTGTGTTTCTGGGGCAGACCTAGGCTGGAGTTCTTGGTGCAATTAATTTTTTAATATAATTTATTTTATTTTGTTAAATTATTATTCAGTCTATTTTAATCTTTGATGATGTGATTTAAAAACTTTGAAATCATGGTTTGGTCAAGTGCATAAATATGTTAATTTTAACTAGAGCTTTTTTCTTTAATTGTGCGTATGCACACTCCTATGTAACTACCACCCAGATCAAGATATAGAACGTGGAAATAGTATTCCAGATGCTTCTATGGTGCTCTGGTCTCAGTCATTTCTCATCTGTTTCTCACCTGGAGGTGGCCACTGGCTTTTAATCACCATCAGTTAGTTTTCTCTGAATATCATATAAATGAAATCATACAGGGCATACACTTGTTATGTCTGGCTTCTGTCATACAATGTAATGTCTTAGAGATTTTCCCATGTTGTTATATCTTCCGTGGGTTTTTTGCTATGTAGCCTTCCGTTATATGCTGCTGCTGCTGCTAAGTTACTTCAGTTGTGTCTGACTCTGTGCGACCCCATGGACTGCAGCCCACCAGGCTCCCCCGTCCCTGGGATTCTCCAGGCANTATCTTCCGTGGGTTTTTTGCTATGTAGCCTTCCGTTATATGCTGCTGCTGCTGCTAAGTTACTTCAGTTGTGTCTGACTCTGTGCGACCCCATGGACTGCAGCCCACCAGGCTCCCCCGTCCCTGGGATTCTCCAGGCAAGAACACTGGAGTGGGCTGCCATTTCCTTCTCCATCCATTATATGCATATTCCACAATCCATTTATCCACCCTCCAGTTGATAGACATAATTGTTATTTCGAGTTTTGTGGTGTTGTAATGTTTGTGTTCCTGTCCATGTCAAGTGGGGTCCATTTCTCTAATACATATGCGTAGGAATGGGATTGCAGGATTATCAAGTATGTGCATGCTAAGTTGCTTCAGTCATGTCCAACTCTTTGCAACCCCATGGACTGTAGCCAACCAGGCTTCTCCATCCAAGGGATTCTCCAGGCAAGTATACTGGAGTGGGTTGCCATTTCCTTCTCCAGGGGATCTTCACAACCCAGGGATCGAACCCACATCTCTTAAGTCTCCTGCACTGGCAGGTGGGTTCTTTACCACTAGTGCCAACTGGATTTAGAAGATACTGTCAAAACCAGTGTCCCTAAGTGTTTGGAGCATTTTTCACTCCTACGAGCAGTGTATGAAAGTTACAGATATTTTTCATTCTCGCCAACTCTTCCTGTTGTCAGTGTTTTTATTTATTTATTTTTTTTTTTTTTCTGCGTGGAGTAGATTTTATTATTAATTTTTTCTCCGTATTAAGAGAAGTGGTAAAACATTGTAGCTTTATATTCCAAGATTTTATTTTATTTTTTTTTTTTCTTGATATAAATGGATTTTATTGAGAATTGTATTTTTTTTTTTTACACGAACTCCCAAACATGAACCCCCCTCCCACCTCCCACCCCACATCACCCCTCCAGATCATCCCCATACACCAGCCCCAAG
>SJYX01005249.1:348624-407729 GCA_006410675.1 Oreotragus oreotragus
ACACACACACATATTTCACCAGTTTTACTCCTGAAAGAGGCCCTTGCATGCAGGCTCTTGGTACTTACAAGCCTCCTATGGCTAGAGGTTGGTCACCTGGGTGCAGATTCTCAGGGGCCTTTTGGGATATCCATGTGCTATTTGGTCACATCTAGAGGTTTACTGGAGAAGGCAATGGCACCCCACTCCAGTACTCTTGCCTGGAAACTCCCATGGACAGAGGAGCCTGGTAGGCTGCAGTCCATGGGGTTGTGAAGACTCAGACATGACTGACTTCACTTTAACTTTTCACTTTCATGCATTGGAGAAGGAAATGGCAACCCACTCCAGTGTTTTTGCCTGGAGAATCCCAGGGACAGGGGAGCCTAGTGGGCTGCCGTCTATGGGGTCACACAGAGTCGGACACGACTGAAGCGACTTAGCAGCAGCAGCAGCAGAGGTTTACCACCTTGGTGCTGATTGCTAGTCCCTGGGAGTTTGGACTCTGGGCCAAGATCAGAAAAGCTACTGTTGCCCCAGTTCCTACTAAGTGAGCACTACCCAAAGGACAGGGGGATGGCATCTCTCCTTCAAGTCCCAGCTGCTCATCCTCTGAAACTGTGAGTCAGTGAGCAGGGGTCAGTGATCCTCTCCACTCAATCATATGCGTTGTCTGCTCGGGGAACGGGGCCGAACCGACATGCATGTGCCAGAGCGTTTAGTATTCTTGCGCCTGTGGACTCCGATCCTTTACATCTATTTCATAGCAGGTACTAGAAAGGAGAAAAAACTAATGTTCAACGGGCACCTGCAATGGATTTGACACCTTATATCCATGACCTCATTTAAGTTTCACAACAACACGGTGGGGAACTGTGGCTCAGCGAGATTAAGCGATTTATTCGAGATCACACGATTAGTAAGTGTTTGAGTTCACACGACTTCAATAGTTAGTCTAATTTACTGCCTTGATCTGCATTTCGGGGGTTTAACACAGTTCAGCAAGCTTGCGAGGACCTGGGAGGCTGGTTTGGGGACACCGATCATCAGATTTTATTTTCTGCTAATATGCGAGCACACAGTTTATCAGAACAGCCACATGGTAGAGAAACATCAATTTCGGGACAGCTTCCTCAGATATGTCAAAGTCAGCTATCTGTATTTCAGGAGTTAATTCTTTTCAAAATAAAAGGTATAGAGATTTTTTTTTTTGCATGCCTAGAGTGCTGTTGAAAGGGTCGTTTGTATTTCCTGTATTTACGACTTAAATTTTCATGTAGATTTAATTTTGGAAGACTTCCCGTGACTGTAAGTTACTCTCAGTTCACTGAATAGGTAGGGCACGGGGTAAGGAGAGATGTGTTTATATTCATTAGGTGCAGTAACTGGCAGTCATGGATTTGCAGTGAAAGTGCAGTTCTTTTCTTCCAGTTTACATTGTATTGACTTGAATATCCTTCCTCTCGTCTTGTTTTCACCCACCTATTCTGAGAGTGCCATCCAGTTACCATCTTCTTTAATGGCATTACATGCTGTGGCTTTCTGGGACCAGGATTTCCCACTGGCTCCCCCTCTTTCCTCCATCTTCTGCACTTGTTATTTTCAGGTCAGTTTCAGCTACTCCCAGTAATTTGTGGGGCAGCCACAGCCTCTTCCTTCTGTCTGACTTGGTTATGTCATGGCAGATTCCAAGATTCAGAAGGATTTGTTATTTGGAAATTATTTTGCCCTCTTTTGTAAATTAATTTTCTTCCCTGCAAGGACAGCTGAAGCATCACAATGATTTTCTACCACAGAGAGGTAATGAGGCTTAGGGGAAAATGTTTAATAGGAAAGCATTGTCCCACACTGAGAATTAGGAACTCTGGGCTAAGAAGCTGATGCATATTAAAACCAGAAAGTGTGATGTTTCTCTGTGAAGGTTTCTATGAGTGTGCATGCGCTGTGCTGGGAAACTATTATGCCTGTGCCTTCACGCATATGAACCGCTGTGAAATGGTTAAATGATTAACCCCTCAGGGGCTGAAGCAGAGTTGGGGGGATAGAGTTTAATGGTGGGAAGCCCAGAGTACCCCAGAACTCAAGGATTCTGTACAACAAGGAAGATTTCTTTAGTTATATGTGATTGGGAAGTTTCTTCTCACAAGATATCCTAGAAATGATACAATTCTCCCAAGGTGATAGTCCAGCTCAGTGGAGGAAAAAATGCATACCTGGGAGCCTACAGAACTGAGATTCAATTTTCAAGACCCTGTTCCTAGGGTTTTGTTTGTTTATTTTTTTCTGTTGGTGGTAGAAGACTTATATTTTTGGAGAGGGAGGTAAGCTTGGAGGAAAACAAACCTGCTTAAAGAAACAGGTTGTTGTGTAGATATTCAAGGCATTGCAGGAGCACTGAGATTGATTTCTAAGTGCCCATTTCATCAAAGATAAATCGGGGAATTTAGATGAGTTGGAAATTTAAGAAACATTGAGGAAAATCAGTTTAACAAAAAGGATTTTCAAATTTCCCTGTCTAGATTTTCCTCTGGATTCAACTAAAAAATACATGCCGTTCTGGTTTTTTTCTGAATTATTTTGAAATTTTAGTCTGTTCTAGAAGTTTGCTTCTTTATACTGTGTTCACAGGTTTGTGTCATAACATTTATTTCTTCTCATTTATTAAAAATTACTAACTCCATGCAATTACTTCTTCATTCCTTCATTCACACAACCACCTCCTGTTTGTTTTTAGAATGCTACGAAGGCACTGCGCTACAGGAGACAGGAGGAAAGATCGATATACATTTGGCTTTTAAGAGATTTGTAGGGAAGTTGGGATGTTACCTTAGATCAGATGTCTTTAAAGCAGAGCTTGGCATGGAGATTTGTTAGCACTTTATTTATCAAGGAATAGGAGACACTCAAAAAGGAGTGAGAGATTGGGGTGGAGCTATTCAAGAATGTGGTTTCAGGAGAAACCTATCTTGAACCTGACTCCCAAGGAGCATGAATCTTGCTGTGGAGTGTTGTTGCCTTGAGGTGAGAGGGCCAGCTCTTGTTCTCCAGCAAGTTGGCTATGGAATGGGGATGTGGCCCTTGGGTGACTCCTAGGCAAGTCTGGGCTTTAGTGAGAGCTGTTAGCCCAGCACCTGTAGCCTCCCAGGCAGGGCCACAGCTACTGGACCACAGGAGGGGCGCCAAAGGTGTCTGCTTCAGCTGTGTAAGCCATCTTAAATCAAGATAGAAAAATAATAAATGTTACTAGAAGGTTTAGATAACATGTAAGTGTAATTGGAAAATATAGAAGGCACCTTAATCTGGGAGCGTCTTGGAGCCTGCATGACAGAAGGAGCATAAGAAACAAATCTGGAGGGGTTTGAACTTCAGAGCATGATAGGGTCAGGTCTTTTGATTGTAAGTGACAGAAACCCAACTCAAGTTAGTGTAAGCGGAAAGACAGACATGAAACATGTAAGTGGACTTAATTTGGAGTCTAAAGGGCACACGCTCAGAACTCTCTCTGCATACTGGCTCTCCCTGTCCTATTACATGCCCGCTGATCTAAATGGACCCTGTCACATTCATTTATTCATTCAAAAAATGTGCAGGCACCATGTGCCAGAGAGAAACCCCTGCCCTTACAGAGCTCAGGGGCCAGTTTCCTCTCATGGTGGGTAGGATGCTGGTTGGCAGCCCCAGCCCACATTTTAGTGACTTCTGATCCCAAGGCAAATAGAAACCGAGTCTGTCCCCAGGTTCATCTGTCACCTCCCTTAGAAAGGCTGTGTTTGGCCTGGCCTGGGTTCTTATTCTCTGACTGGTCTCTGTGATCAGGAGGATGTAAGCCTGCAATGCCCAGGTATGAAGTAGGATCTTGTGAGTGATATGGGAATCAGTTGAAGTCTTGTCGGCATGATTTCTGAATGGAATGGGGGTGCCAGTAGGTATCCAGACCCCAGGCGTCCACCGCGCATTCTCCAGGTGCAGGGTGCAGGTCGGGCAATCGCTGTCACAGGAGGGGACTCCTGACTGGTTGTGTGATCAGTTAGGGTTTGTTGAGGGGAGTGGAACAAGTCAGGCTGGAACCAAATTGGGGAGGACTCTGGATGCTGAGCCAGTACTGTAGATTTTCTTCTGTAAACCACAGAGGACTAGCAGGCCTGGCATGATCAAGAACAGGTTTAAGGTGATCTCTCATGCAGGAAGTTTGGACTGGACATAAGGTTTACAGGGTTTGGGAACAGACTGGATTAGAGGATGAATCAGAGGTAACGGCAAGGCTGTGCTTCTAATTTTAAATTTTTCTTATAGGCCTTTGAGATATTCTCTGCTTCTGCTCCTTGCCAGGATTACTTATTATAGTGTGGTCAGTTTTGAGTTCTGGGACCCTCCTATATATGTAACTGTGTCATTTTTAAGAGTCTTAATCTTGCTTTTCTGGGTATTTTACGATCTCACTGGTCACAGGCTGGGATACATTTTTTATTCTGTGGAGCTTGACCCTCCATAGCTAATCGCTATTAAAGCAACAGGCCACCTTTTCTCAACGTGCTTGCCGCTCCTATTACCTGAGCCGCTTTCCCTTAGCAGTGCCACCTGTCCCGCTGCCCTCTAAGTCAGGCTACTCTCACCTCCAGATGCATTACTCAAACAGGCACCTGACAGGATCTATCTCTTGCATCTCTTCTGTTTTGTCTGCTCCCTATTTCTGTGAGTAGACAAGGAGGAATATTAAGTTTATTGATCACTAATTTTTAAAATTCCTCGTATGCCTTGTTAGTGAGGAATAACTCCTGCTGGGCCTCCTTACCTACCAGGTATCTGTTTATCTGTCTATTAGTCCATGCATCCATCCATTCATCCACCTATCCATCAGTCCATCCATTAAGCCATATGTCCATCCATTTTTATTTCTGTATCTATCCATCTCTCTCTCTCCCTTGCTGCTCTCTCCATCTCCTGATAACACACTTACCAAGGAAACTGCTAGATGTTTTTGTTCATGTAATTTCAGTCATTAATGTAAACTCATTTAATCCATACACTTCCCTATAAAGCAGATATTATTTCTGATAAAATGAGGGCACTGTGTTTCAAGGAGGTGAAATGATCCATCCCAAAGCACAGAGTTTGTTTTTGGAAGGCCAGGATGGTAGGTGAGGGCTTGTTGTAAAGATCGTGCTCGTCGGAGCACTAACAATGTGGCAGCATCATCTATAATAGCAAGAAACTGAAAACACTGTAAATGAAAATCAATAAGAGACTGGCTAAGTAATTTAAGGTTCATCCATAAAATGGAATACGATGCAGCTTTTCAAAAGAATGAATTAGAGCTATATACACAGAGTAGAAAATATCTATGATCTATCGTTTCACACAAAAAAAGAAGCAAATTATGTAACAATATGTATTGTATTATTCCATTTCCATTAGGATCATCTCTCTATATTTGTATATACATAGAAAGAGTCTGGAAGAATGCCCTCAAGTGTGCAGCTATCAGTGGTTACTTCTGGGAAATGAGATTGGGTAATAGAAAGGAGTTTTCAATGAAAACTCTTTTGAAATTTTTATAAATATTATTTAAATAATAGTTATGCCTCAATCCATGGGGTCACAAAGAGTGGGACATGACTGAGCGACTAACACACACACACACACACACACACACACACACACACACATTGTTATCATGAATATTTAAAAGCCTGTTTAAAACCACACCCTGATACTAAAGAAGAGCTAGTATCTCTCTCTCCCTCCCTCCCAAACATCTTTCCTGTTCTCACAGCGAAGGCTTTTCCTTTATCCTTTCTGCCCAGATTTAGCCATCATGTTCACATCTTTTCACCCCTCTCCAGTTTGTGTGTGGGCTTAAAGCTTCTTTCTGTAAACCTTTTCTTTATTATAAAAAGGATAACTAAAGTGTAAGTTATGACAACAATAAAATATCATACTATCTTTCAGAATGATCAAGGTATTTAGGCAGAAGGTTTTATATATATGGGCTTCCCTGATAGCCTAGTTGGTAAAGAATCTGCCTGCAATGCAGGAGACCTGAGTTCGATCTCTGGGTTGGGAAGATCCCCTGGAGAAGGGAAAGGCTACCCACTCTTGTATTCTGGCCTGGAGAATTGCATGGACTGTATAGTCCATGTACACACACACACACACACACACACACACACACACACATTGTTATCATGAATATTTAAAAGCCTGTTTAAAACCACACCCTGATACTAAAGAAGAGCTAGTATCTCTCTCTCCCTCCCTCCCAAACATCTTTCCTGTTCTCACAGCGAAGGCTTTTCCTTTATCCTTTCTGCCCAGATTTAGCCATCATGTTCACATCTTTTCACCCCTCTCCAGTTTGTGTGTGGGCTTAAAGCTTCTTTCTGTAAACCTTTTCTTTATTATAAAAAGGATAACTAAAGTGTAAGTTATGACAACAATAAAATATCATACTATCTTTCAGAATGATCAAGGTATTTAGGCAGAAGGTTTTATATATATGGGCTTCCCTGATAGCCTAGTTGGTAAAGAATCTGCCTGCAATGCAGGAGACCTGAGTTCGATCTCTGGGTTGGGAAGATCCCCTGGAGAAGGGAAAGGCTACCCACTCTTGTATTCTGGCCTGGAGAATTGCATGGACTGTATAGTCCATGGGGCCACAAAGAGTCAGACATGACTGAATGACTTTCACTTTCACATATATATACATATACATATATATACACACACACACACACACATATATATATACATATACGTTTCTTTTTGTCCTTAAAGTACCTTTCTCATTTAACTTAAAAGATGTGTATACTTCCAAGCATTCAGAATGTCAACAACACAGTTACAACTTTTTAAAAATTATAAACTTGTATTCAGTTCACAGAACAATGATTTAATATAAGCTGTATATCAAATGCAAAACTACCAACCCATATATAATTTGTGTTATATGTGATCTGCCTTAAACTGTCACGCCAATTTACAGTCCTGAACTGTACCATTCAAGGTTAATGGCATTGCAAATATCACTGAAATGCAAGGTTATCTTAATACTAGCTTTACTGTACAAAAATGATCTTATATACCCATGTGACTTCAGCAATCTTTTTTTTTTTAGCAAGTGAGATGTGTATAGGGCAGTTAATTCTTTTAGAGGAAAAGGTACACTGCAACCAACAGCTAAGCATTGACTTATCTTCAGCTATCTTCTCCTCATCTTTCTCTTCTGGGTCTTTTTATTTCTGACAACTTCTCTTAAAAACAAAACAAAACACAACACTATTTTGTACATGAACACACATTGCAGACTCTCATGCAGGACTCCAAACTTCTGCTAAAACCCTGGGGTCACTGTTTGGCCCACCCCCCTCCCCCTTGCTCATTTGGGTGTCACCTCACTTAAATCTCCTGCCACTGTCATCAGTTCACCCAGGATGTACAGTTTACAGTAAAAAAAGAACAAATGGAAGGATTTTCTCTCTTGGTGGAATATGCAGAATTTGGGATATTTTGGAATCGTTTTTGATTATTGAACATAGTTCAGAGAGTTTTCAGAGATATATGAAACTCACCCTGTTTCCCCTTATGCTAAAAAATCTCATTTAATCAAATCTTACTCAATTATGGTACATTTATCAAAACTAAGAAACTGACCTTGGCTCGTTACCTTTAAGGAAACCCTGAACTTTGAACTTCAGCAGTTTTTCCACTGATATCCCTTTCTGTTCCAGGATTCCACCCAGGGTCTCACACTATAGTGGGGACATCTTCCTTTCTTCCCATGCCAGACTCTCCTTTAATGTAGTATAGCAATGTCATTTTCAGTTTTTTTTTTCTTTTTTTGGCTTAGCTGACTTCTTAGACAGTTGCTCATCATCCTTAGCATTATTTAGCATCCTCCAAATTCTTATGAAGTATTTCCAAGATGCTCAGCCTTGATGTCTAGGTGATAGGCAGAACAAACAAGAACAAGGTCGAAAGAAGCTGTTTGGTGTGTTAGGATTCTTGAACCTCTTTTTTTTCCCTTCAGAGGGAAGTGAGGCATCTGTAACAAGGCTTGTATACTTTTGACATGTTTTCAAGTTTCCCTCTCTCCTTAGGAGACATGGTGAGCCTCTTCTGTGCTAAACATTCTTGAGAAAATTCTGTGACTCTGACAGAAGCATCTGGTTCCTGCTTTTTGTGCTCCTAACAATGGCACAACCTCCTGTAGAAACCTCACAAGGCTTTCCATGCAAAACTATTCTCTGATGATCTAGGGGTGAACCACAAGCCCCCACCTTACTTCCAGGATGTGGCTGAGTCCTCTAGGGGAGTCTGTGACCACAAATTCACTCCCCAGACCAGCCAGTCTGCTGGTAATTGCTCGACACATATATTTTAAATATATATGTTAGGTGGCGCTGAGTGTAAAGAACCTGCCTGCCAATGCAGGAGGCATAAGAGGTTGGGGTTTAATCCCTGGGTGGGGAAGATCCCCTGGAGGAGGAAATGGCAACCCGTTCTGGTGTTCTTGCCTGGAAAATCCCACGGGCAGGAGCCTGGCAGGTTACAGTCCATGGAGTTGCAAAGAGTTGTAGAGTCGTACTCAACTAAAGTGACCTAGCACAGCACACACTAGTTACAAAAGCTACAGATGACCATCAGGACGAGTAAAACAGCAGCAGTCATCAGTTACTGATTCTTCCCCTACCCTTTGCCACCCTCTGATCCCAGCCTGTTGAACTCACCCCTACTCACAGCAGAGTGTATCCTTGTATGTCTCTGTGTAAGCACAGATCTTTAACATGTGTGGTGGGTAATTGTCTCAAACCACAAATGCAGAAGTGAAAACAATGTAACTTTCTGCACCTTCAACTGAGCTTAATGTTTATCTTTTTTAAAAAATTTAAATTTATTTATTTTAATTGGAGGCTAATTACAATATTGTATTGGTTTTGCCATACATCAACATGAATCCGCCATGGATGTACATGTGTTACTCATCCTGAACCCCCCTCCCACCTCTCTCCCCATTTAATGTTTATCTTAAGCTTTCCTTTCTGCCTAGAGACAGAGAAAGTTGTCTTAGCCAAGGTGAATTTCCCTTCTCTTGTGGAGGAGTCTCTCTAATTGGTGGTGAAAATGGTGATGATGGTGGGGATTGATGGTGGGGACTGGTCTGATCTGGGTTCATCATCTACCTCCCTTCTTCTTAGCTACAGCACATCCCTTCCTGAACTTCCTATCATCTCTCCTGCCCCATTCACATCTCCACATCTTTAGTTTTTGGCACTTGTACTGTGTCTTTCTCAACAGCACCTATGATTGTCCTTGCCCACAACACTCAGGTCACCAGGCAGCTCTAGGCCCCACACTGGGGAGTGTGACCAGGGTTCTGTCAGGGGCCCGACATCCTTCTTTCGAGATGCCTGGGAACACTAGGCTTCTTGGCATCATAGCCTCCTAACAAAATTAAAGTCCAGTAGGGCAGGTGCGCTTGTAAAGAACTCTCCTGCAATGCAGGAGATGTAAGAGATGTGGGTTCGATCCCTGGGTTGGGGAGATCCCCTGGAGGAGGGCATGGCAACCCACTCCAGTATTTTTGCCTGGAGAATTCCACAGACAGAGGAGCCTGGTGGGCTACAGTCCACAGGATTGCGAAGAGTTGGATGGGACTGAAGTGACTTAGCATGCACGCACGTACATACTCAGGGCTGGCCTTAGTTGGGGCCAGGGCCCAAAGTGTAGGGACACCACAGCTTTCAGGGACCGACCCCATTGACTCTATTCTCAAGTGCCTCATGCTGTCTAGTATTCTTGCCCTAGCAATGTGTTTTTTATCTCCTTGTGGGATAGAAGGTGTTTTTCTAAATGGCTCATTTAGGGCAGTGATCTCCAGAGTGGGTTGTACAGTTGATCCCTTGGGGTATGAGAGGAAAATTTTTAAATGTCTGTTTCTCTCTCTCTCTCTCTTTTTTTATTTCAAAAGGAAAGAAACTATGTTTTCCTAATATTTGATGTGAGTTTGCACTTGGACCAAGTGTAGTGGACAGTGAGGAATGTATGAAGTGGGGACCACTCCATCCCATGTAACCTGCCATGGGTACCATTAGCTGATTGCTTTGCTAAAAACAAAACCTTTAAATGGTAGAATTCTTTAGAGTACTTTGTAATGGAATGGAAGACATTTTGAAATCTCTTTTATCATCCAAAGCTTCACTGATGATTTCATGGCAAAGTGTTTAAAAGACTCGTTGAAATAGATATTAAGATACCTTTTCTTTCACAGAAAGGCATTTAAGTTTACCGACCTTTGTTTGAGATGACAGTGTTAGTCAAATGCTACCTGGCAGGTATTTTTGAAAAGTTAAACATATTTAATTGGTCCCTTCAATGGAAGAGAGTGTTTAAAAATTCATGAGAAAGCAATTGGTTTTTGAAAGGAACTCTTGCTCTTGGAAGGCATTCTGAAAGTGAATGTTTGGAAATATTTCTACTATTTTATTGTCATTGCCACAAACAGCATATGTCACCCATAAATAATATTTTTAAAAAACCTTCTCATGTCTGGCATTAAAAAAAAAAAAAAAATTTATTTTAATTGGAGGCTAATTACAATATTGTATTGGTTTTGCCATACATCAACATGAATCCGCCATGGATGTACATGTGTTACTCATCCTGAACCCCCCTCCCACCTCTCTCCCCATTTAATGTTTATCTTAAGCTTTCCTTTCTGCCTAGAGACAGAGAAAGTTGTCTTAGCCAAGGTGAATTTCCCTTCTCTTGTGGAGGAGTCTCTCTAATTGGTGGTGAAAATGGTGATGATGGTGGGGATTGATGGTGGGGACTGGTCTGATCTGGGTTCATCATCTACCTCCCTTCTTCTTAGCTACAGCACATCCCTTCCTGAACTTCCTATCATCTCTCCTGCCCCATTCACATCTCCACATCTTTAGTTTTTGGCACTTGTACTGTGTCTTTCTCAACAGCACCTATGATTGTCCTTGCCCACAACACTCAGGTCACCAGGCAGCTCTAGGCCCCACACTGGGGAGTGTGACCAGGGTTCTGTCAGGGGCCCGACATCCTTCTTTCGAGATGCCTGGGAACACTAGGCTTCTTGGCATCATAGCCTCCTAACAAAATTAAAGTCCAGTAGGGCAGGTGCGCTTGTAAAGAACTCTCCTGCAATGCAGGAGATGTAAGAGATGTGGGTTCGATCCCTGGGTTGGGGAGATCCCCTGGAGGAGGGCATGGCAACCCACTCCAGTATTTTTGCCTGGAGAATTCCACAGACAGAGGAGCCTGGTGGGCTACAGTCCACAGGATTGCGAAGAGTTGGATGGGACTGAAGTGACTTAGCATGCACGCACGTACATACTCAGGGCTGGCCTTAGTTGGGGCCAGGGCCCAAAGTGTAGGGACACCACAGCTTTCAGGGACCGACCCCATTGACTCTATTCTCAAGTGCCTCATGCTGTCTAGTATTCTTGCCCTAGCAATGTGTTTTTTATCTCCTTGTGGGATAGAAGGTGTTTTTCTAAATGGCTCATTTAGGGCAGTGATCTCCAGAGTGGGTTGTACAGTTGATCCCTTGGGGTATGAGAGGAAAATTTTTAAATGTCTGTTTCTCTCTCTCTCTCTCTTTTTTTATTTCAAAAGGAAAGAAACTATGTTTTCCTAATATTTGATGTGAGTTTGCACTTGGACCAAGTGTAGTGGACAGTGAGGAATGTATGAAGTGGGGACCACTCCATCCCATGTAACCTGCCATGGGTACCATTAGCTGATTGCTTTGCTAAAAACAAAACCTTTAAATGGTAGAATTCTTTAGAGTACTTTGTAATGGAATGGAAGACATTTTGAAATCTCTTTTATCATCCAAAGCTTCACTGATGATTTCATGGCAAAGTGTTTAAAAGACTCGTTGAAATAGATATTAAGATACCTTTTCTTTCACAGAAAGGCATTTAAGTTTACCGACCTTTGTTTGAGATGACAGTGTTAGTCAAATGCTACCTGGCAGGTATTTTTGAAAAGTTAAACATATTTAATTGGTCCCTTCAATGGAAGAGAGTGTTTAAAAATTCATGAGAAAGCAATTGGTTTTTGAAAGGAACTCTTGCTCTTGGAAGGCATTCTGAAAGTGAATGTTTGGAAATATTTCTACTATTTTATTGTCATTGCCACAAACAGCATATGTCACCCATAAATAATATTTTTAAAAAACCTTCTCATGTCTGGCATTAAAAAAAAAAAAAAAACAGGAAACAATATTTTCCAACCCATATATAAAAGTCTTCCAAAGTGCAGAATTTGTGCGTCTAAATGATTTTCTAAAAACATGAAATTACATTAAGTTCTGAAGCCTTTGCAAGAAGAGCCGATTAACATCTCTGGGTGGATGAAACTGGTTCAGTGAACTTTTGACATATTTTCTAATGACTGAGATTGAGACACCAAAGCCACCATAGATGAACTTCTTTAATTTGGACACTTGAGACTCTGAAAGTCACCACTTTCCGCTGTAATCACCATTAAAATCAAGCACGGAAGTAGAGGAAACTGGAAACAGGTCTTCGAATTACTGTATTACACAGAGTTAAATGACGATTAAAAAAAAGTATTTTCAATTGCTCTGATGTCACTAAAAATTGTTTATGATTGAAGATACATATTTTAGTCATAGCAAAAAGATCTGTACTCTTAATAAGCTGTATATAATATAAACTGATTAAAAATAATTTATATCTCCTTTTGGCTCTCCCTTGTATATTTTTTCACATTTTATGTGCTCAGTTGCTCAGTCGTGTCTGACTCTTTACCCACTGAACCATCAGGGAAGCCAGTATGTTTCAGACTGCACAGTAATTCAGGTACATAAGTCTCAGGTAGTTAAGTCCATATGTAATGGAGTGCCTGCTTCACAGGTTTTATAGATAGGCAAACACAAGATGTTTAGTAGTCATGGTTTAGACAAGGACCTCAGAATTTGAGACTCAAAAGCCACAAATTAACCCATGTTTCTATAATCTGCGATGACATGTGTTAGTCCTGTATCTTTAGGAAGGTCATTGAATTAGTGATATGAAAGCATGTCAGTATTATTCTGCTAACATATAAGCATGTACATCTTTTTTATTTTAGAAAAAGAGAATTATATATATTACATTATTAGCTGCTTTAAAAATTCAACAGTAAATCAAGTTAATTCCTCCAAATTGGTAGATATATATCTAATTCATTCCTTTAATATTTATATGATTATATGCATGGACTACATTTTTTAAAGCATTTTCCTTTTCAGAGGTATGCATATTTTCTTAGAATTTCTTTTCTTTCCTTCTTTCTGTCCTTCTCTCTTGTTTTTCCTTTTCCCCTATCATCCTTTCTTTTTTTTTTTTTTCTTATTTCTTTGATGATTTCTCCATCTACACCAGTCTGGACAATGCTCCAATAAATCTCTTTATACATTTTTAAATTTCTGTAAGATAAACCCCTCCCCCAAAGTGGTCACAAAATATATTAATAAGTGTTTTCACATTACTGTTCATACAAGTTTGCAGCAGTCTACACTCCTGTCAGCAATGAATGAAAGTATTTATGTCTTCACATCCTTGCCTGAACTGAAGTTATCATTTTTCTTCATTTTTGTCACTTCGATGGGTAAAAAATGGTGTTTTCTTTAAATTTGCTGCTTGTGAGTTTGCACATGTTTTCATTTATTAGCTCTTGCTGTTAGCATTTGTTGCATAAGAAACCAACCTGAAACGTAACGGTCTACAGCAAGAGCTATTCATCTAGCTGTGATTCTGGGGATCAGCAGTTTGGGCTGGGTTCCTACTCTCTCAGCTCCCCCATGGGTCTGTGGTTAGCTGCTGTCAGTTAAATGATTCTGGTGCATGCTAGTTGGCTGACTGTTGGCTGGGATGAGGGGTTTAGGCTGAGTGGGCCGTCTGGGTCTCATCATCTACCAGGCTGGCCTGGACCTATTCACAGGGTAGTTGTTACACAGTTCCTTCAAGCAGCAAGACAGGGCATGCTCCATATCTGGCGCTTTTCTTTGCTTGCGTCATGCTTGTTAATTTCCCATTGGTCAAAACAAGGCACACGGCCAATCTAGACTGGTGTGGAGCATGGAGAATTAGATTCTACCTCCTGATATGGAGGAGAAATTGGGTGGCTGTTGGTTGCAGCCTACCTTTCCAATGTCTTTCCTGCATTGATTTTTGCAATTTTTGCTTTCTGTGTTTTTTTTTTTTTCCTCATCAGTTCTAAAGGAGCTCCTTGTTTTGTGATATTAACCAGTTTGTCATACATTTGTAAATACACTTGTAAATTTGTCATACACTTGTAAATATTTTCTTTAAACTTTAATTCGTCTCTTGGGTTTATTTGTGGTATCTCTTACTGTATTAAAAACTCTCTTAAGAAGTTCTTCCTCATTCCAGTATGAGGTAATACTCATGTTTCTACTGTCATTTTCCTTCATGATTTAGCCATTTTATTCTTTCCTATTTAGAGCTTTAACCTGTTTAGTATACTGTTTTGTATATGATATATATCTTACATATCTTTAACTTATCCTGATTTATTCAAGTATTTTTGTTATACTTATTTAGTGAACTATCATTTTTACATGGAATTGAATTTTTAACCTGTAATATATATATTACTGGTGGGAAGCTATTTAGCAATGTCCTTTGACATAAAAAATTGGCCTCTAAGAGTTTATCCTCCAGAATAGTTGATCAATTGAACAAGAGATAGGAACAAGCGTGTGCACTGCAGCATTATAAGAGTGAAAAATTGGGACGTACTCTCTTTTTGAAACAGAGGATTAGATAACCAAATAGGACAATAGACTATCGCTCAACTGTTACAAAGACTGTATTAGCCCAATAACTCCAAGACCTATTGGACACCGTGGAAAGTAGGAGCGGTGTGGGTGTGATCCCACTGTGATACTGTTATTGAACTGTGGACTCCGGGAGATGGTGACGGACAGGGAGGCCTGGCCTGCTGCAGTTCATGGGGTCGCAAAGAGTCGGACACGACTGAGCAACTGAACTTTTTTTTTTTTTCTTATTTCTTTGATGATTTCTCCATCTACACCAGTCTGGACAATGCTCCAATAAATCTCTTTATACATTTTTAAATTTCTGTAAGATAAACCCCTCCCCCAAAGTGGTCACAAAATATATTAATAAGTGTTTTCACATTACTGTTCATACAAGTTTGCAGCAGTCTACACTCCTGTCAGCAATGAATGAAAGTATTTATGTCTTCACATCCTTGCCTGAACTGAAGTTATCATTTTTCTTCATTTTTGTCACTTCGATGGGTAAAAAATGGTGTTTTCTTTAAATTTGCTGCTTGTGAGTTTGCACATGTTTTCATTTATTAGCTCTTGCTGTTAGCATTTGTTGCATAAGAAACCAACCTGAAACGTAACGGTCTACAGCAAGAGCTATTCATCTAGCTGTGATTCTGGGGATCAGCAGTTTGGGCTGGGTTCCTACTCTCTCAGCTCCCCCATGGGTCTGTGGTTAGCTGCTGTCAGTTAAATGATTCTGGTGCATGCTAGTTGGCTGACTGTTGGCTGGGATGAGGGGTTTAGGCTGAGTGGGCCGTCTGGGTCTCATCATCTACCAGGCTGGCCTGGACCTATTCACAGGGTAGTTGTTACACAGTTCCTTCAAGCAGCAAGACAGGGCATGCTCCATATCTGGCGCTTTTCTTTGCTTGCGTCATGCTTGTTAATTTCCCATTGGTCAAAACAAGGCACACGGCCAATCTAGACTGGTGTGGAGCATGGAGAATTAGATTCTACCTCCTGATATGGAGGAGAAATTGGGTGGCTGTTGGTTGCAGCCTACCTTTCCAATGTCTTTCCTGCATTGATTTTTGCAATTTTTGCTTTCTGTGTTTTTTTTTTTTTCCTCATCAGTTCTAAAGGAGCTCCTTGTTTTGTGATATTAACCAGTTTGTCATACATTTGTAAATACACTTGTAAATTTGTCATACACTTGTAAATATTTTCTTTAAACTTTAATTCGTCTCTTGGGTTTATTTGTGGTATCTCTTACTGTATTAAAAACTCTCTTAAGAAGTTCTTCCTCATTCCAGTATGAGGTAATACTCATGTTTCTACTGTCATTTTCCTTCATGATTTAGCCATTTTATTCTTTCCTATTTAGAGCTTTAACCTGTTTAGTATACTGTTTTGTATATGATATATATCTTACATATCTTTAACTTATCCTGATTTATTCAAGTATTTTTGTTATACTTATTTAGTGAACTATCATTTTTACATGGAATTGAATTTTTAACCTGTAATATATATATTACTGGTGGGAAGCTATTTAGCAATGTCCTTTGACATAAAAAATTGGCCTCTAAGAGTTTATCCTCCAGAATAGTTGATCAATTGAACAAGAGATAGGAACAAGCGTGTGCACTGCAGCATTATAAGAGTGAAAAATTGGGACGTACTCTCTTTTTGAAACAGAGGATTAGATAACCAAATAGGACAATAGACTATCGCTCAACTGTTACAAAGACTGTATTAGCCCAATAACTCCAAGACCTATTGGACACCGTGGAAAGTAGGAGCGGTGTGGGTGTGATCCCACTGTGATACTGTTATTGAACTGTGGACTCCGGGAGATGGTGACGGACAGGGAGGCCTGGCCTGCTGCAGTTCATGGGGTCGCAAAGAGTCGGACACGACTGAGCAACTGAACTGAACTGAACTGATCTATTTCACATACCCAAATGCACAAATACAGTAAGTTAATATTTTAAGACATTAACAGATGTTTTTATGTTTTTTTTATGCCAAGCTCACTGACACCCTCCAATTTCAGACAGCAATTAGGTCCTTTCTTGCTCCTGCTCTAAGAACGGAATGGTCATGCGTGTACAGAACATGAAGGCCCAGAACCCAAGCTGGTTTCCAACTTTGACATTTTAAAATAGACTTTTCTACTCCGCAGTAGAGATAGTGGTTACAAGAGAAGAACTGTGTAGTCTCCAGCCTGAGGCGAGGGGCTCCTGACAAGAGATTATCAACCTCAGATACCCAAGCTTGTCATCCGTCCCACGCAGAGGAGTTAAAGATCACAGATCGCACTGGCCCTGGAGAGGAGAGAAGCTGAGTGGAGACTGATCTCGGAGCGTGGGGAAGCCGGGGATGGCTAAGAAGGACTCAGTGTCCTCGAGGCTCTCCCTGAGTGAAGAAGATTGGTGGTGTGAGACCATCCCAGAGCTCAGCGGGGTGGTGGCCCTCAAAACATCCCCTGAGTCAGGTGGCTGCAGCTTCAGAAGAACAGAAATTTCTTTCAGAGCCAGAGAGAGCCTGAGAAAGCCCCTCCCAGGAATGAGTGGAAGTGCATCCAAAAGGTTTCCACTGGCGCTCTTCAAGAGGGTTTAGAGAATGGAGAACACAAAGCTGTTAGACCAGAAGAGGGCTGCCGGTGGAGAGGAGGGTGCCCCAAGTATCCAGCATCGCTGACAAGCAGATCTGGGAAACTTGACCGTTTGGAGTCTGTTAGGGTACATCCTGCAGAGCAAGGCCAGGCGAAAAGTCTGTTACCAGTTACACTAACAAGGTCAGATGATAAGTGAGTGACAGACACCCCCCATCCCCATACCTTGGTGTCAGCCTCCCCAGGATGAAGGCACAAGTTCAGGGGAAAGATCGGGTGGGTAAGTTAAATCCACAGTTCATGCTAGTTGTCAGTCGCTCAGTGGTGTCTGGCTCTTTGCAAACCCATGGACTGTAGCCCACCAGGCTCCTTGGAATTTTTCAGGCAAGAATGCTGGAGTGTGTTGGCATATGCTACCCCAGGGAATCTTCCCTTCCCAGGGATCAAACCTGCATCACTGGTGTCTCCTTCGACACATCAAGCAAGTTCTTACCACCGCACCACCTTGGAAGCCCTAAATTCACAGAGAAAACCCTTACTTGCCTGAGCTATTCCTCTACTGCTTAAAATGAGGTTTCTGTCGAGGTGGAATGGGGACTCAAAATAGAAACAAAATTTAGTTACAGAGAACTAAAGCTGCCCCCTTTTGCATACCTGAGTATGTGGCCTGTGAAATGCATGCCCTCTATGGATGTATTTAGATATATGTAGAAAAACATCTGGAAGGACTCATAACAAGCTGTTCCCAGTGGTAACAAAGTTTAATTTCCTACACTGAGCATGGACCACTTCTGCAATAAAAATGCAAATCCAGAAAATATTTCAAAGTATGTCATGTTCATTGTAGGCAATTTGAAAAATATGAAAAGTATATTTAAAAATTAAATCATCCAAATTCCCACCATGAAAATAACCATCGTTACTATCTTTATATGTTTTCTTTCATATGCTTATGTGCAGATAGATTCAAAGTATATATATTCTTTTTACAAAATCAGAATTGTGTTAGTATTTGTCATGTACTTTTTTGCCTTTTCATATTGTTAGTGAGCATTTCCCCATGCTATTAAATATACTTTGAAAGCATACTTTAAACGGTGCATGCTCTGTGAGGTATACTATAATGTATATATACATATGTAATGATTTCTAAATACAGATTATATGTATAAATATAATAATTTCTAAATACAAATGAGAAGGGTTAGAAAGGTTAATTAACTTACCCAAGGACACCCAACTAGCCTATGCTATAGTTGGGATTTGAACCTATATCTTCCTGATTATTAAGACCAGACAATCTTCCCAAGGTTTGAAGAATAAATGAATAAATGCCGTAGGTTGATGTAATGTACTTGGCACGTGTTGGTCCTGGATAAACTTTTTCTCCACCTGCCTCGCTTTGCCTTCTGCTGGCAGGGCAATGCTTGTTGCTTACCAGGGTTCCTCCCTCTGTGCCACGCTTCCAGGACACTCTTGTTACTAGAGTTGCCATCTCCGCAGCTTTTCCCTTTGGCCCCCAGCCCCCACCTTGCGTTGCCGTCCTTGGTTCTGTCTGGCATCTTCTCCCGTCCTCCACGCCGGCTCCGGCTCCTTTCTGTTCCCCGCCTCCCTGGCGCCATGTTTCACTATGGGCCTGCAGTGCTCTGTCCAGGTCACCCAGAAGTATAGCAGAACCCTTTGCAGAGGACAAGATTTAAACAGTTGAGGCCGCCAAAGTTCTCCCAGCGCCCCTCTAAATTTAAAGCGATCAATTCAATGAGTTATTGTGGAAGCAGTCACTGGGTTTCAGCTGGGAAAAGTCTAAGGTCTATAAACTTCCGATAAATCATTCTGGAGATATATATGTCTCAAGCTGTAAGTCACCCAGACATCAGTGGAAACAAACGCTTCTCCAGTTTCTTTTTTGGAAGTCACATCAGTGTGTGTGTATGTGTGTCCCAGAATCCCAGAATCTGCATTCATTGTTCACTCCAATAGCTTTTGGGAGGACTGCAGATGGCATAGTGCCAGGGATTCTTGGGGGTCATTCATAAGACCACTCTTCAGAGAGGAGCCCAAGCTAAGCAAGCCTGGGCCTCTCTTGAAGATTTGCTAGACTTGGTTTGGAAAACCCAAATTCCTCCTGGATTCAGGCAGATAATGTAAATGAGGGTCAAGGGTGAAGAAAGACTGTCAAGAGTGGTAGGGGGACTTCCCTGGCAGTCCGGTGGCTAAGACCCCTCCCCCACTTCCAAAGCAGGGCTTCCCTGGTGGCTCAGGCGGTAAAGCGTCTGTCTGCAATGCAGGAGATCCGGGTTCGATCCCTGGGTTGGGAACATCCCCTGGAGAAGGAAATGGCAGCCCACTCTACTACTCTTGCCTGGAAAATCTCAGGGACGGAGGAGCCTGGTAGGCTACTGTCCGTGGGGTCGCAAAGAGCTGGACACAACTGAGCAACTTCATTTTCACTTTTCCAAAGCAGAGGTATGGGTTCGACCCTGGTCGGAGAACTGAGATCTCATGCATAGTGTGGCCAAAAAAAGTGGTAGAGACTGGGCAAACTGGAATTGATGTGTCCTGTAGAAAGGCTGTGAAATTCAGCTGAGAAATTATGGGGGCCAAAGTCACCTGACAGCTGGTTGCCCATCTGAGAGGCGCTCTGGCAGGCAGAGTAATGCCTCGCCACCTTTTTCTTCCCGCCAACCCCCAACTGTGTCCCAACTCCTGAAACCCGTGAATATATTACATTACATGGCAAAGGAGAGTTAAGGTTGCAGATGGAATTAAAATGGTTAATGAGCTGACTTTAGGGAAATTATCCTGGGTTATCCAGGTGGGTTGATACAATCACAATGGTCCTTAAAAGTGGATGGGGAGACAAGAGTCAGAGGAAGATGTGATTACTGAAGAAAGGCACACAGAGATGCATATCGCTGATCTTGAAGATGGAGGAAGGTACCACCAGGAATGGCATCTGCTTCTGGAAGCTGGAACGAGCAAGGAGACAGGTTCTATCCTGGAGCCTTCAGAAGGGAATACGGCCCTGCGGACACCTTGATTTTAGACCAGCGAGACTCATATTAGACGTGTAATCTGTAGAACTCCATGATGATGCATATGTGCTGTTTCAGCTGCTAAATCTGGGGTAAACTGTGTTGCGGTATCCACAGAGAGCTCACACGAGTGGTGTATTTGCTACGAACCAATAAGAAGGGAATCTCAGTGTGCACCACTGGGCGCCCGACATGATTTCCTTGTGTAGGCTGAGGTGGGAAGGCATAGACCTGACTTAGTTGCTGACACAGGTGGCAGATTATGGTCCCCTGAGGCAGCTCAGGGCAGTTGACAGGTAATGCCACAAACCAGGTGCCAGGTGGAACTGGGGCTGAGCATTGACCTCCTGTGGAGACTGGCTAGAAGGCACAGCCATTTGGCAAGGCCCTGCTTTCTGGGCCCACAGCTGTCCATTCTTCTAATAAGGAGCCTTTGGCAGATTTGAATACGTATGGTCAAATATGTTTGATTATTTTTGTTTTTTGAGAAAATTAATTTTAAAAAGGGAATTTATTTACATAATGTATTTCTGCATGACTTCCTTAGATCCAATATGGAGATTATTTAATTGCTGGCATTAGTGAGCTAAAATTTTTTTAAAGCTTTTTGAGTCCAGGGTTAAGTGACTATCTTCAATTGTCCAGATAGCGGCTAACAGAATTGATTTCTGGCCTATTTCCAACCCGTTGCTATGTTGTTACAGGTGATGTCTCATAGAGGACTAGGTTGTTGACAGTTGCTTGGCTTTCTGGATTCTGCTGACCAGAATTAGAGAGGCTTTTGTACACTTTCAGCATGTTTACTCACCATTTCTGAGGTGAAATCCTGGCTGTGTTGTATCATGATGTATTATCATGTGTCTGCACCTCATTTTTCTTATCTGTGTAATAGACATCATGATAGAAAATACCCATGGAGTTGCGGTGAGCATTCCAGGAGTTAAGCCATATAAAATTCTGAGGCCATCATCTAGTGTAAACTGAGAGCTCAAATAAAAATAGCAGTTTATCTCATTGTCATTATAAATTTGAGCTATAATATGAACACCGGTAAGAAAAATGAAAAATTTAAAAATTTATGAACAACTGAAGAATTGAGGGTCAAAGCAGGTCTATAGGATGGAGTATAATCCCATCAGAGCATTTAGATGTTAGTGGTCCAAAAAGGGGGTCCAGCTGGAAGTTCCTCCTCAGTATTTAGCCCTAATTATAGATAAGTGTGTCCAGAGATCTTCCCCCTTAATTTAGGTGGATCTTCCTGGAGAACAAGCCCTAGGGAGTCAGTCCTTTCCATCTACATTTCTTTTGACAAGGACTCTGGGACTGTCATTGGAATGGAGGCATTCAGACCTCCTGAGAGAACTGTGCTGCTTAATATGTTAAGTTCAAAAGCTTGTCAAATGGAGACCAGATAGCTAACAAATCTGCTATGAGGAGCCTAGATGTTTATAGATCACAGTGGTCTTATCTGGATGATGATTATGTGGGAGAAGAAGAAATTCCTTTTTTTTTAAGTTGAGGTATGGATGATTTCCAATGTTGTGTTAGTTTCAGGTGTAGAGCAAAGTGATTGAATTACACACACATATTCTTTTTCAGATTCTTTTCTGTTATAGGTTACTGTAAGGTATTGAATATAGTTCTCTGTGCTATACAGTAGCATAGTATGTCCTTGTTGTTTATCTGTTTTATATGTAGCAATATGTACCTATAAATGCCAAATCTTAATTTATCCCTCCCTGCCCCAAGCAGGAAGTTCCTGATGGGACTATCTTTCTGATATTTAGTGCCAAGTGTATTGAGTATTGGGCTTCCCTGGTGGCTCAGAAGTAAAGAATCCTCCTGCAATGCAGGAGTCACCAGAGGTGCTGTTTCGACCTTAGGTCAGGAAGATCCCCTGGAGGAGAGCATGGCGAACTCCAGTGTTCTTGCCTGGAGAATCCCAAGGACAGAGGAGCCTTCCAGGCTACAGTCCATAGCGTCACAGAGAACCGGGCATGACTGAAGTGATTTAGCACACATGTGTCAACTGTTGGACTAAACCAGAGTTTCTCAACCTGGGTAATACTAACTTTGGGGTCCAGATTATTCTCTATGGTGAGGAACTGTCCCATGCCTTGTAGGATGTCTAGCAGCATGATTTCCATCGACTAGATGCCAGTAGCACTCCCCCTGGAATTGTGGCAACCAAAAGTCTCCTGATACTCCCACATGTTCCTGGGGTGTGGTGGAGGTGGCACTAAATTGCCGCTACAGTCCTGAATATTCATTGGAAGGACTGATGTTGAAGCTGAAACTCCAGTACTTTGGCCACCTGATGAGAAGAACTGACTTATTTGAAAAGACCCTGATGCTGGGAAAGATTGAAGCAGGAGGAGAAGGGAAAACAGTGGATTAGATGATTAGATGGCATCACTGACTCAATGGAAGTGAGTCTGAGTACACTCTGGGAGTTGGTGATGGGCAGGGAGGCCTGGTGTGCTGCAGTCCATGGGGTCGGACACAACTGAGCCACTGAACTGAGCTAAGAACCACTGGGCTGGGGAATGGGGGTTCCAAGAATTAATCAGACAGTCCTTGCCATTGAAACTCTCTCACTTTAGAGAGGAGACCCCTATGAACAATGGGCCATGACAGTACAGTCAGGTAAAACTTTGGGCTGAAGCCAGAGGGGAAGATAAAAAGGACAAGGGGGTGGGCAATGCCCTCCCCACAGCAGCTTTATTAGATACAAAGACAAAGGATCCTTTTCTTGGGAATATAGGTGAGTATTTCGAGTATCAGTTTTGGTTTCCTGATGCCACAGGGGCCAATCAGAGGGTACTGCTCTTTGAGCCTATAGCAAATGACCCAGACCACTGTACATTTTGACTTTGTGTGTCTGTTGGGCAGTTTTCACTTCTTATTGTTAACAGTCTGTCTCCAGCTTCTTGCTTTTGTCTGAAAATGCTAAGGCTTGCTCAGGCTCCTCCTAGAATAATGAAGTCAGTATTGGAAAAGGTGGAACCTAGACACAGATTTTTTTTTTTTTTTTTATTCATTGGAAGGACTGATGTTGAAGCTGAAACTCCAGTACTTTGGCCACCTGATGAGAAGAACTGACTTATTTGAAAAGACCCTGATGCTGGGAAAGATTGAAGCAGGAGGAGAAGGGAAAACAGTGGATTAGATGATTAGATGGCATCACTGACTCAATGGAAGTGAGTCTGAGTACACTCTGGGAGTTGGTGATGGGCAGGGAGGCCTGGTGTGCTGCAGTCCATGGGGTCGGACACAACTGAGCCACTGAACTGAGCTAAGAACCACTGGGCTGGGGAATGGGGGTTCCAAGAATTAATCAGACAGTCCTTGCCATTGAAACTCTCTCACTTTAGAGAGGAGACCCCTATGAACAATGGGCCATGACAGTACAGTCAGGTAAAACTTTGGGCTGAAGCCAGAGGGGAAGATAAAAAGGACAAGGGGGTGGGCAATGCCCTCCCCACAGCAGCTTTATTAGATACAAAGACAAAGGATCCTTTTCTTGGGAATATAGGTGAGTATTTCGAGTATCAGTTTTGGTTTCCTGATGCCACAGGGGCCAATCAGAGGGTACTGCTCTTTGAGCCTATAGCAAATGACCCAGACCACTGTACATTTTGACTTTGTGTGTCTGTTGGGCAGTTTTCACTTCTTATTGTTAACAGTCTGTCTCCAGCTTCTTGCTTTTGTCTGAAAATGCTAAGGCTTGCTCAGGCTCCTCCTAGAATAATGAAGTCAGTATTGGAAAAGGTGGAACCTAGACACAGATTTTTTTTTTTTTTTTAAGTTTCCCAGCAGGTTAGGAACTAGTGGCCTCAAGTGAGAGAGGAGAGTGAATGAGGGTTTGTGAAAGGAGAGCAGAATGTGAGCTTGCTGTATCTCTCAAGATGAAATCCACTCTCCAGGGGTTAGGTTGGTTCAATCTCTGGGCCGAGAAGATCCCCTGGAGAAGGAAATGGCAACCCACACCAGCATTCTTGCCTGGAGAATTCCATGGACAAAGGAGTCTTCCAGGCTGCAGTCTGGGGGAATCTTAAAGAGTTGGACACAACTGACTGACTTAACTTTTCCTTTTCACTTTTCATCTTTTAAATTGAGTATCAAACTAGCTCAATAAAAATATTGACTGTCCACTGTTCCTTTCAAACGAGTGTCAAGTTCTTCTCTTGAATGGATTCTACAAACTAGTTTTCAAAAGATTTAGTTTTCCTTATATAAGCTTAGAAATAAGGAGGGATCCTTATCAAATGCAAGTCATTTCAGTTGTTTTTATTAGTAGTTCAGTGCAGCTCACTTCAGTTTCTGTGGTGCGTTCTATGTGTTCAGCACAAACCTAAAAACTGAGATGCAGATGAGTCTCTGAGCAAAGTGGGCTTTCTTCATCGTCCAGTGGTTAGAAATCTGCCTTGCTGGTGGCTTAGATGGTAAAGAATCTGCCTGCAATGAAGGAGACCTGGGTTCAATCCCTGGGTTGGGAAGATCCCCTGGTTTTTTTTTTTTTTTTTAAGTTTCCCAGCAGGTTAGGAACTAGTGGCCTCAAGTGAGAGAGGAGAGTGAATGAGGGTTTGTGAAAGGAGAGCAGAATGTGAGCTTGCTGTATCTCTCAAGATGAAATCCACTCTCCAGGGGTTAGGTTGGTTCAATCTCTGGGCCGAGAAGATCCCCTGGAGAAGGAAATGGCAACCCACACCAGCATTCTTGCCTGGAGAATTCCATGGACAAAGGAGTCTTCCAGGCTGCAGTCTGGGGGAATCTTAAAGAGTTGGACACAACTGACTGACTTAACTTTTCCTTTTCACTTTTCATCTTTTAAATTGAGTATCAAACTAGCTCAATAAAAATATTGACTGTCCACTGTTCCTTTCAAACGAGTGTCAAGTTCTTCTCTTGAATGGATTCTACAAACTAGTTTTCAAAAGATTTAGTTTTCCTTATATAAGCTTAGAAATAAGGAGGGATCCTTATCAAATGCAAGTCATTTCAGTTGTTTTTATTAGTAGTTCAGTGCAGCTCACTTCAGTTTCTGTGGTGCGTTCTATGTGTTCAGCACAAACCTAAAAACTGAGATGCAGATGAGTCTCTGAGCAAAGTGGGCTTTCTTCATCGTCCAGTGGTTAGAAATCTGCCTTGCTGGTGGCTTAGATGGTAAAGAATCTGCCTGCAATGAAGGAGACCTGGGTTCAATCCCTGGGTTGGGAAGATCCCCTGGAAAAGGAAATGGCACTCCACTTCAGTATTCTTACCTGCAGAGTTCCATGGGCAGAGGAGCCTGGTGGGTTGCAGTCCATGGGGTTGCAAAGAGTCAGACATGTCTGAGCAACTTTCACTTTCACTTTCACTTTACAATGCAGAGGACGCTAGTTCAAATCCCTAGTCCTGGAAGATCCCACATGTCACGAGGCAACTAAGCCTGCAACTCCTGAGCCCATGCGCAGAAACTACTGAAGCCCTCACACCTTAGAGCTTGTGCTTTGCAACAGGGGAAGCCAGCACAGTGAGAAGCCCGCTCACCACAACTGGAGAGTGGCCCCCATTCTCCACAGCTGGAGGGAGCACGTGCACAGCAAGGAGGACCCAGAGCAGCACCCCCAAAGAAGGAGAAGCCCCGTTGGGGATTTTCCTGGCAGTGCAGTGGCTAAAAACAGAAATTCATAAGATCTATATACAGGTCAGGAAGCAACAGTTAGAACTGGACATGGAACAACAGGCTGGTTCCAAATAGGAAAATGATGCTGGGAGGGATTGGGGGCGGGAGGAGAAGGGAACGACCGAGGATGAGATGGCTGGATGGCATCACCGACTTGATGGACATGGGTTTGAGTAAACTCCTGGAGTTGGTGATGGACAGGGAGGCCTGGCGTGCTGTGATTCATGGGGTTGCGAAGAGGTGGACACGACTGAGCGCCTGAGCTGAACTGAAGGAAGATGCACCGTGACTCTGGTCTGGTCACTCACCCATCTACTCAGTGCTGGGCCAGAAAGTATGATGAGTTAGGTAGGGGATCTGAACGTTTGGAAGTGTCTCCTGTGAAAGGCAGAAAATAGCTGGATTTAGAACCACCATAGACAAGGATGGAATGTTCTTCCTGCGGGGGTTGCATGGGGACCATACAAACTGTGGCCAAAGGAGAACATGGCTGGAACTTCACCCGGATCCAAGAAGCATGGGCGTCAAGGCGGCCAGGCAAGACCACCAGGGCCTCACCTAGTTCGGAAACCAGCCAGCAGCCCTGCCAGCAAGACCAGCATGTGGGGCCAAGTAGCAGATAGACCAGACCAGCTGCATCAGAGGAGAGAGCTCCATGCAGTGAGATCAGGAAGCCTCCCCATGGGGAGAAGGACAGCAGCAAGGAGAGGATATATAGAATACTGAGCATCCACCAAGGGGGCCAGCTAAACCGAAAGCGACTGAGACACAGTCTGTTTGTGTCTTTTATAGCCACGTCTGTTTCCTTAGTGCCCGAGAGTGGGGATGGAGACTTGTGAAGAATGTTCTGGAAAACAAAGAGGCTGTGTTGTCTTTGCACATCTGAGTAAAAGGAGGATTAAAATCAGAGCTCAGCTTTGTATTGTATCATCTGTTCAGAACTGTAGTTTGCGGTCATTCATTCATTCAAGCAGTATTTTTCTTGAATACAGGTGTTCTAAGGACGTGAATCCTAGTATTCTAAGCCTAGTATCTATCTGATAGCTCCTAGGGCTAGGATTTGTGTTAGGCACCAAGAGTGAAACAGTAAGACATTCACAGTCCTCACCTTCATGGAGACTGTTATCTAGCCTGGAGAGAGCAAATGAGGGTGAGATAACTTGTTAAGTGCCTGCTGTATGTCAGATACTGTATGTCAGATGCATCATCTCTGAAATGCTTCATAGCAACCTCATTTTGTGGATGGGGATAAAAAAGCATTGGTCATGCCTAGATGGGGCATGAAAACTAGGGTGGATTTGATTGAATGAGCACACACACACGCGCGTGCATACACACACACACACACACACACACCGACACCCACATCTGAAAGATGGCAGTGCACCTCCGTTCCCTGCAGTTATCTCAAATGCCTCTCAGCATCTGGCCTTGATGCTTGGAGTCCCCCAAAAAAACATGTCCCCAAAGCTTTCTTGAAGCCCTGGAGGGGGTCATGCCTGAAGAGGTGTGAGGGAAGAGTCTTTGTTGTGTTCTGAGAAGACCCATCCTGCAGGTGGCAGATGGGGGCTGTTTTGGCCCTTTCATATTTTACTGCAGATGTGTATTCATCCATTCTGGGTATAAAGGGACACTGAGGGTTTAAAGAAAATAATGGGAAATTGTAAGTATTAATGAGTTGGGGATCAGCGTGGCTTTGAGTGTTAAGCAAGCCCACTCAGCTGTTTTCCACATGCACTGTGTCACAGTAGAATTGGTAACTATAGGTCTGGTTTGAAAACAGCATGTGTGTGTGTGTGTGTGTGTGTGTGTGTGTGTGTGTTAGTCGCTCAGTTGTGTCCATCTCTTTGTGACCCCATAGACTGTAGCCTGCTAGGCTCCTTTGCACATGAAATTCTCCAGGCAAAAATTATAGAGTGAGTTGCCATTCTATTCTTCAGGGGATCTTCCCAACCCAAGGATTGAACCTGGGTCTCCTGCATTGCAGGCAGAGTCTTTACCGTCTGAGCCACCAGGGAAGCCCTTTAAAACAATATAAAACCATAAATTCATTAACATAAAAGTACATTGTTAAGAGCCAAATAACCAAGGGCAATGGAACTTTAGGCCAGAAAACATAGGCTAATGGAAGCTCTTAATATTAGCCTCAGTTCTGAGCTTCCTGGCAGGCAAGGCAACAGTAGCAGTTGACAGAATGCATAGCCTTCAGTGCTTACTATGAAGATGAACGCCCCTGGGAGAGAGGCTTCTATTTCTGATTTCATTTTTTAGTTTAGTGCTCAGGGAGGCATTTATCACATGCGTTTCTAGATAAGGGACATAGAGCAACGTAATGGATAGTGTCTTTGCTTGCAGTTCTACAAACAATGCAAATGTGAGTCTTACGGCTGCTTCTTCTATCAGCCTTGGCTGAAAGCCAACGGCATAAACAATGTGAGATTCTAGTTCAGTCCAAATTTTTCTGGGGAAGGCCGGAATGATATCACCCAGACTAGGAGCTTCCTAGGGATTTGACCTGGCACAAGGCAGAGCTTAAAAGCTTTAGAATTAAAAAGTGGCATTTCTTAGGTTGTCTTGCTGGGTCGCTTCTGTTCATTTTTAAGATGTAGCTCCAGCAGCATCTGTTTCAAGAAACTTTCCCTGGCTCCTTGAGGGGGGTTAGATGCCCTTCACTGTGCTCCCTTACTGCCCTGTGTATCCTTCCCCTCCCAAGCGCCCCTGCCTCATTAGACCTGGATGTGTGTCTGTGTTGATGATGGTGACATCCTGAGAGGCAGGCGTGACCCCAGCTTTGTTTGTATTCCCAGGTCATTCCGTGGCTTTGGCACATAGCAGGCCTTTGTGCGTATTCCTCAGGCATGCCCCAAACTCAGAGCAGTTCTTGGAGTAAGGAGAGAGAGTGTACAGAATGGCTATTGTCTGGTCTTGGCCTCAACTATTGTCTAACCCTGCTACCTTGAACAAGTTAAACACTCTGTGCTTCAGTTTACTCATCTGTAACATGGGGCTAATAATTGTACCTGCGTTGTAGGACTGCTGAGGGGATTAAGGGGATTGATACATGGAACGTACTTAGTACAGTGCCTGGCACATCTGTCGTGCTTTCTGTGTAATTAGCCACGAATAGTGAACGATGTCTTTTGAATAGTGAACTGCAGCTCCTTTGGAAGTGTTAGTAGGCAGACGGGCTAAGCTGTGATCTGTCCATACTGGGCCCTCACACGGCCACTTACTGGTCACTCGAGGCCTCTTGGGCTGGTGGGGAACCAGGCTGACACTCTGTGCTCTTTGGCTCTCCCAGCTGCCTTTGTCTAGAGGCCGGGCAGCCCCGTGCAGCCGTCCTGGGGCAGGTTCGTGGAAGGATACTTGTGACGCCCAGGTCGGAACTCTGTCTCTGGCGCTCTCTAGCCTTCCTCTGGGGCTTCTCGCCTTGCCTCAGTTTGCCCTGGGAGGCAGTTGAGTCTGTGGCCACCAGCAGGCTTCGGATCCTCTTCTGGCTCATCTCTTATTTCCTGTGTGAACAAGGGTGGGTCATGTGACACCAACTGTCTCACCTTTAATAACAGGGATGATGGCTATTATGAAAGGGCTTCCCAGGTGGGTGGGAAAGAACCCACCTGCCCGTGCAGGAGACATAAGAGATGAGGGTTCAGTCCCTGGGCCGGGAGGATCTCCTGGAGAAGGGAATGGCTATCCACTGCAGCGTTCTTGCCTGGAGAATCTCAGAGACAGAGGAGCCTGGTGGGCTCCTGTCCATAGGGTCTCAAAGTCTAGCACACACGCAGCCTTGTAAGGGGCACTGTTGTAAGGATTTGGCGAGGTCATCTGTTATGTACCGTGCTTGTCTGAGGCCCAGCATGTGATTGGCACACACCCAGTATCAGATGCTGTTCCTCTGGACTTTGGGAAGCTCACTTCTCTGATATCTACACCCAGCCTTTTCCTCCATGACATGAATGCCTTTTAGAATTCATCTTTTTGAAAACAGCCAGAAAGACTCAGGAAGCCTTAAAGTTTCGTGGTGGCGTTATATGAACCAAGGTCCCCAGGGCTTAGCTGTGGGCAGGGCCAGTGTTCGCCAACCATATCTTGGAGTCAGAGGAGCCCCCGGACAACCCCTTCCCACCAAGTCCTCCTGCGACAGGCAGGCTGCCTGACCCTCGGGCCTGGCCTGGCCAGTGACCCCAGCCAGCCTCGCCGGCCTCCTGTCTGCCTGTGTATATCTAGGCCAGGATGAACTTCTCAGGGCCTTCTTCACACTAACTGCATTGTTTGCCGTGAAAGACACACAGATATTTTACTAGAAAAGGATTCAGGAAAAAGAAACAAGAGATACTTTTCACCATGCTTGTGCCGAACGTGATGTGTGAAGTGGCTTTTTTTGTTTCTTTTTTTGAGAAGAGCATATGATTTTGTTAATGTAAATATAGTGTGCTGTGTACTAGAGTCAAAAAGGAAGCCTTAAGTTTAGGTTTTGTAGAAGTCTAGGCCCTGGAGGGAACCATACACACACCTTGCCATACGCATGGTGCAGGGCCACGCACGTGGATCTCCTCTCTCAGAGGGGTCCCCTAGACTCTGTCCCTGTCCCAGCCCCGGCCTGCTGGCACATCCTTTCAGCTGAATGTGCCCTTGGCGAGTGGCTACCTCTGCTCTCCCCAGCCATGCTGGGGTTCTCTTATATTTCCTGTCTGTCAGTAGGGATACTTCCAGCCACTATTTTGGGGCATTCTGTGGGCGCTCTGGACTCAGAGCCATTTGTCTGCATCCTTATTGTTATTTTTGAGGGCAGAAGCATGTTTTGCACTCTCTTGTCTTTACCGTTTTGCTCATCGTCCCTCTTCCTACCTGGGGTTTTAAATGGCCTCCTTCTTCCTTTAAGTCTTTCCAAACCTTCTCATGCTTCCAGCCCAGGCCCTCCATGGAGCCTTTCCCACCTTCCAGGCTGCTTCCCCATCTCCCTTTCGGGGCCCCTCAAGCCAGCTCACCCAACCACAGACCACATGCATGCCTGCTTTTCACCCTTCTCTTCCCAGCAGAACGGATCTGACTGGGGAGAGACATCATCCATGGCTTCCCTTATTGCCTTCAGGCTCACCCTCAGTGAGGACATGCCTAGGAAACCCTCAGCCTGGATTTATGTTAAAGGAGCCCAGGTTTCTGAATTCTACAGATTCTTAAATCTTTCATCCTTCTAGAGGGATGTGTTGATCAAAGTGAGTCAGTATGTTTGAACTATTCCTTTGAACAGGCTATTATGCATCCCCAAATCTCCCACACATCCGATTGATATCATGTCATTCCCCAGGTTGCAGACGGGTCCTCCCCTGTCCTTACCTTGGGTTACCCGATGTATGGTTATTTAAATGGGCTGCAGAATGAAGCTGTTGAATAAGAATCTGACATCCTTCCCCTCTAGGAGTGATAAACAGAGCCTGAGCCCAAAATGTGCTTGTGGGCTTGATCAAGAATTCTCTGTGAAACTGTACCTTTTCAGCAGCGTGATCGTGCAAGGAACACACTGCCCCAGACAGCCTCCAGGGGCTATAGACTAGAGCCGAGGAGAGTAGCTGTCCCTTTCTCATCTCCGAGTCTGGGTGAGCAGTCTCAGCCACCCTTGCCCCCTACCCTGCCCCAAAGCTTATGAAAATAAGTTAAGAAGTTCTTCATGAGAAGTTTTGGAGTTTGAGTTCTCAGCTAGCTTTCCAGGCTCACTGCAGGAAAAATGATGTTCCTTTTAATCTAGTTTTTCCTCCACCTTGCCCTTTTTCATCAGCCCTGGCACAGGCCATTTTCATCCTTACTGGGCCCTCCATCAGCCTTCTTGGGTTGGTTAGTGTGTTCAGTTGCCAGCAATGAAAACCTACTCTAGTTATCTTGAGCATATAAGGAAATGGCTAACCTGAGTGACTTCAGTTTTATTGATTTCTATTGATGAGACAATTCTGATTTGTTGCCCATGTTTAATCCCTCTTTCCCCCAGACTGTTTTAAAATAACAGTGACGTTAAGTATTAAAAATCCACAAGGCCAAAGAGTCCCTGGGAGGAGACAGCAGTGGGTGAGATCTTGGAGCTAGTTGTTGGAAAATAGACAGTGGGTGGCAGAAGGTAACTGATTCAGCTGAGGTGAGGGTGTTATAACCCCAGTGCCCGGTCATAAAGATGTTGTGGTTCCACCTGCTTGAGAGCCTTAGAACCCAGGCTCCACAGAGAGTGGGATGAGGCAGGTGGCAGAAACCAGCAGAAGTTAACCAGAGACCCTGCTTGGTGAGTAGTGGGAGCTTTCCTTCCTTTTATGGCTCTCAGATGCCAGTAGCTGGCCGATACCCTTCAGGTAGGATATAGGAAGAATCTTTTCTGGAGAATGTGAACTGGAGAAAAGACTTGCAGAAGCTGAAATTATGGAGGACAGAGGTGCCTTCCAATGCAAAAGCAAGGAAGCCCTCCAGTCCATGGTCTGCAGACCACATTCATGCCCTCCAGTGAGCTTTTGAATGCCCCCAGTTTATTTTTTGTATTGAAGTCTGGTTGACTTACAGTGTGGTGTTAATTCTGCTATACAGCATATAGTGATTCAGTTATACATGTATATACATTGTTTTTTAAAATATTCTTTTCCATTACGCTTTAGCATTGGATAGTGAATATAGTTCTCTGTGCTATACAGTAGAACCTTGTTTATCCATCCATATGTAAAAGCTTACCTCTGCTGACCCCGTCCTCCTACTCCACCCTCCTCCAGCCCACTTCCCCTTGACAATCAGCAGTCTGTTCTCTATGTCCGTGATTCTCTTTCTGTTTCATAGATAGATTCATTTGTGCCATATTTTAGATTCCACATATAAGTGATATCATATGGTGTTTGTCTTTTCTTTCTGACTTACTTCATTTGGACTGCAAGGAGATCCAACCAGTCCATTCTGAAGATCAGCCCTGGGATTGCTCTGGAGGGAATGATGCTAAAGCTGAAATTTCAATACTTTGGCCACTTCATGTGAAGAGGTGACTCATTGGAAAAGACTCTGATGCTGGGAGGGATTGGGGGCAGGAGGAGAAGGAGACGACAGAGGATGAGATGGCTGGATGGCATCACGGACTCGATGGACGCGAGTCTGAGTGAACTCTGGGAGTTGGTGATGGACAGGGAGGCCTGGCGTGCTGCAATTCATGGGGTTGCACAGAGTCGGACATGACTGAGTGACTGAACTGAGGTGAACTGAACTGATGATAATCTCTAGTTGCATTCATGTTGCTGCAAATGGCATTTGAATGCTTCACTTTAAACATGAAAGAACAACCAAGGGTTATCATGCATTTGAGGGACATCTCTTATATGAGAGAGAGGACAAAACAAAAATGAAAAAGGGATCCAGGGCAAACTTAGTTCAGGGAACAGAATAAAACATCAAAAACCATGTCACTGATGATCTTAAGGAAATTAAAAATATTTCTTGCTTAAGACATGAACAGAAACTGTGTAAAAGAACAGAGAGCACAAAATAGCAACTGAAGGCAAAAAAAATAAGGCCGAGTTTTTAAAAATCCAATAGATCTATTAGACAAAGTTGAGGAAATATAATCAAAAGTAAAGAGACATGAAACTAGAGAGAAAACTTGACAAAACTTGACAAAAATTAATGGTTCAGTCCATAAAGTTCAATATTCTTCTAGCAGAAATTCTAGAGAAAGAACAGATGACAATGAAGAGAAGGCAAATATCAAAGAAATAAACAAGAAAATATCTAGGAACAAAAGGAATATGTCTTCAGACCAAAAAGTCCCATCAACCGTTTAGCTCTTAGCCAAAACAGAGGAAAAGAAGACTCACATTAAGGTACTTCAATGCCAAGTTTCTAAGCAGCAAGGAGAGAAAGGCAGGAACATGGGACAGGGGTTGGGGTGGGTCACTGAAAGAGGGAGAGAGAAAGAAGACGAGGAGGAGGAGGAGGAAGATGGGCCGGTGACAGAAAGGGAACATGGATCAGAACGACATCAGGAGGCTTAGGGCTAACGACAGATGCAGAGAAACCCTGGAGGAACACTGTTTCTACGGATGAGTTAGTGAGTGTGTGCTAAGTCACTTCAGTCGTGTCTGACTCTGTGCAACCCTATGGATTGTAGCCCACCAGGCTCCTCTGTCCACTGGATTCTCTAGGAAAGATTACTGGTGGGTTGCCATGCCCGCCTCCAGGGGATCTTCCCTACCCAGGCATCAAACCTGGGTCTCTTACGTCTGCCTGCACTGGCGGACGGGTTCTCTACCACTAATGCCAGCACTCCCCTCTTACGTCTAGGTGAAATCATCAATTAATGTGACAGAAAAAGATTTAAAAATTTCCAAACGTGCATAGACTTGCAAACTTACAGCCCAAGTCTGTGAACCTTTTCTTAGGAAGATGTTGTAGCATGAGCTTCAGAAAAATAAAACAAAAACAAAGAAACAAAAAGTAAGTAAAAACATGTATGGACAATCAGCCAGCAGAACAGGTAAGGAGAGCCTCAGGACAGCTCTGTCATCCAGCAGGAGGGCAGGGGTCCTCACAGGAGCAGGGGAGAGGGGGCGCTGAGAGGCTGTCTCTGGGGAGGAGGAGAACTGAAAGACTGTTCTATGGCTGAGCATTTGGACAAATATATTATAGAACCTGTACAGATAAATGCAAATCACAGTAATTCCTCAGGTAAGGAAAGCTAAAGTGGTCCCAGCAAGAAGATACTCTAGTCATAGTTCACTGCTTGGCTTAGTAGGGACTGGCGTTTTCGTAATGTCGTCTCACGGTTTCGGCGGCTTGGAGTGCAAGGTGAAGCTGCAGGGCTGCCTTCCCCCGAGGCCTCCCTCCCAGTTTTGCGGTCAGTTTTGCCTTCTTTCTTCACCCTTGCTCTTCTGAGCGTGTACCCTTGGTGTTTCTTACTCTTTGTTATAAGTGGACACCAGACAAACTGGATTAGGCCCATCTTACTGGCGTCATTTTAATTTAACTCTTTGAAGACCTTGCCTCTAAATACTGGGTTGGCCAAAACGTTCGTTCATTTCTTCCATAGCATGTGATGCAAACCCCGAACGAACTTTTTGGCCGATCTCATACAGTTGCATTTTGAAGGGCTTCCACATACAAATATGGAGGGGCCACCGTTCAGCCCATAGCATTCTGAGGACATTTCAGTGAATGCCTTTGTGGTTCTTCAAGGTAGGGATATAAATACAATATATCTCAAACTTTCTCAGTGTAGATTTTTTCTTAAATAGGAGAACTTTTATCGTCTCCTAAGCCTTTTCCATTTAGTAGACCACAATCTGGAAGCTCCCAGTTCACAGGGTAAAGGCCAGATGTGACTGCATAGCATAAGGCCCTGCTGACGGGGGCCTGGCAGTATTTCCGCTCATAACTCATGCTTTGTGCTGCGAGCCTTTCCACCCCCGATTATGGGCCACAGTGTGACCATCCGTGAGGATAGTTCACACGCACATTTAACTACAGTTGAGAGGTACTGGAGCCAGATGATGCCATGACTGCCTCACCAACAGACCATGGGCGTGGTGAAGCTGCACGTAGTAAGAAAGAAACTGCTGGAAAGAGTGGGTGTGTGGTCTCAAGATCTTCTCCGCAGGGCCGGTCTGACCTTTCGGGAATGCAGCTCTAACCATGTGTCTCCCCTCCTAACCTGCAGGGCCGGAAGAGATTCTGGTCAGGACAGCTGGATAGCTCCATGATGTGACAGGCCAGGGCAAGGCACATGACATCACAGGGCTGGGCAGGTGAGTGATGAGTTAGTGAGTACACTCAGGGGAAGAAAGCGAAAGTGATGGTTGCACAGACTTGCTCGACTCTTTGCAACCCCATGGACCACGTAGCCCACCAGGCTCCTCTCTCCATGGGATTCTCCAGGGAAGGATGCTGGAGTGGATTGCCGCCATTCCCTTCTACAGGGGATTTTCTTGACCCTGGGATCGAACCTGGGTTTCCTGCATTGTAGGCAGATTCTTTACCATTTGAGCCACCCAGGGAAGGAAATGAAGCTTTAATTGAGGGCCGCCATAGAGAAACATTGGTTAATAAAATTTAGAGGATTGGCTGTAGGGTTCTTTACACAAATTGTATTTTTCTGTACTATACTTCATCCATGAGCTAAGAAACCTCCATGGCTAATTTTGATTATAACTGATTTTTACCTCTTCTAATTATTTAGAACCACATCCTTATTCATAAAATAGGAAAATATGACTCAACCACCATGCTCTACTAACTGAATGCCCCATTTCACCTCCAGGCTTGCACATGTTGTCTCCTTAGACTGAAAGACCCTCCTGTCCCACCAGGACCCACCCCCAGCATGGGGGCTTCCACTTGCCAGAGGCAGGATTTAGTATCTGGTTCTTGATTTTCCGGAAACATCTTCATCACTGCACGTTATCCTCTGGTCTAGTGGAATTCTCTCTCTGTCTGGGTTTGTCTCTCCCTGCCAGCTCGTTTTGCTTGACGATGGAGCCTGAGACTGTCTTATCTTCATGGGCAGCATCCTTCATGGCACCTGGTGCCTCGTAGATTCCCTGGACATGCTTGCCAGATGGGCATGTGGGTTCTGCCCTTGTCTCCCTCTCACCCCATGGCTCTTCCTGAGGATGACACCTCCTCTTTGACTTATCCATCCCGCTGATCTCATTAATCCACAATGTGGACGAGTCAGAGAATCCTGTTTTTCTCCCTGGGGCCTCCATCATGCCCTGCTCTTTCTTCAGGAGGCCTGTGGAGTGAATTGCTTTCTAGCCTGAAGCTTCTCACTTCTGCTGGTGGCCTTCCCCTGGGCCTTGTACTGCTAGCTGGGCACTAGCCAGCACTTGGTCCTTCCCTGGGCCACAGCCGACTGGGACTGGGGAGGACAGAGTCGAGATGAGTCATGCCCACCCTGAATGACCGCTCAGGGAGGGGCTGAGCGTCTCCTGAGCTTCCTGGTCCTTTGAGTGTGTTAGGCCTGATGGCTACTCAAGACACAACAGGCTGTCTTGTGCTGTTGTGATTTGGGCTGTGCACTTGGGCTCTCCCTCCTGGGCAGAGATGATGTTATTCCTGCCCGTGACTCCAAAGAGCTGACCATTTAGCTATAAACTGTGAGTGGTTTGTAGGCTTCGCTTTCTTCTTCTATTAAGAGGCTGTTATAATTGATCACCTTCCATGGTTGTTGCAAGGATTACTGACAATGTAGTTGAGGTGTACATTTTAGAATAAGCACGTCATAGGAGAAGGCAGCGGCACACCACTCCAGTACTCTTGCCTGGCAAATCCCATGGATGGAGGAGCCTGGTGGGCTGCAGTCCATGGGGTCGCGAAGAGTCAGACATGACTGAGCAACTTCGCTTTCACTTTTCACTTTCATGGATTGGAGAAGGCAAGGGCAACCCACTCCAGTGTTCTTGCCTGGAGAATCCCAGGGACGGGGGAGCCTGGTGGGCTGCCGTCTACGGGGTTGCACAGAATCGGACATGACTGAAGCGACTTAGCAGCAGCAGCAGCAGCAGCAACAGTTCATACAAAATATCTGGTCATGGGAAGATGAGTATGGATTTGAGACAAGAATTTCAGAGGGCTATAGTAATGCCTGTGTTGGACAGTTTATGTTTGTTGATACATTAATATTAATCCTTTTGGTTTGTTTCCCATCTTTCTCCCACAAAGTGAATGACATACAGTTATTTGTGTGTGTATGTGTGTGTGTGTGTGTGTTGTGTATATATATGCACACATGCATGGAAATAGGAGTATTTGGAGAGTTTAAGGTTTAAAACTGTCCTGGGGGTCAAGGTCATGCCTAATACCAAGATTATTAGATTAAACCAGTGGGCTGCCTCAGATTAGGGCAGGTTGCAGGAAGTGACTGGTGGTAAATTCCTTCACTGTTTCTTCTACTCGAGGTACTGAGCTCGGAAGCCTTGTGTTCAGAGAGTTTTCTCTCCAAATGATGGCATCTCATGGGTACTGCCTTTCCAGGCAGCAGTGGCGGAAGCTGGGCAGCTAGGCCACGTCCCCGGGGGTGAAACGCCCGGGCCACGTCCCCGGGGATGAAGCGCCCGGGCCTCGTCCCCGGGGATGAAGCACACGTGTATTTGTCTTCTGCGTCTATTCAGTACTCCTTCTAGCAGCTCAATGCAAAGTGTCACGGCTTCACTCCTGGGCTCAGAGGACTCCTAGGCTCCTGACCGTACCTGGGTCTGGGTTCCAGTTGTACAGAGGCTTTGTACTTGATAAGAAACCATCTCAAAGGCTATGAAGCAATTTCTACTATGGACTCTGAAAGAAATAGATTCCTCCTCCTTCTTTTCACTGAGTTTGCCACAGCCTCTCTTCCTTATTCCCCAAGACTGTGGAGCCCCACGCATGAACTCTGAATCATTTTCAGGGGATCCAGGATTCCAAGCGGAGCACCAAGATGAGCAGCTATTGATGCCCAGCTCCCCAGCCCCTGTGCCCACTCCAGCACAGGGTGTTTCCTGAGTCACGAATCAGCGACTTGTTTTCTGACAACTCCTGAGCCAGGGAACTCCTCCCCAACACCCTGAGGAAGAAGTGGTTCTTGTCTCCAGAACTAAAAAGAAGACATTTTTCTTCCTATTTCATTCTTCCAAAAGTCAGGCTCATAAAAAAGAATACAAATTGCACCCAGCAGCTCTTATCAGCTTGGTAAAGAATTGCTACTTTCAACTTTATTGCCTTAAAAAGAATTCAAATACTTCCATCTTTTAAAAACAATTTAGGTTGGGAAAAGGAATTAGATATATGTGCAGAAATGGCTTGCCTGGCACGAATTGAAGGGTTCATGGTGTTAACCTTGAACACTGATGCTTTAATTGAGCGACACAGACAGTGTAGTTCTTCTCCCGTTGGATGTCCCACTGTGGGTCTCGGACTCTGGAGCTGACAAACCACGTGTGTGGGACAGGCCTTTGAGGTATCATGTGACCCAGTGGCAGGGGAGGGACTTTTTTGCCTCAAACAGTCCCCATTCTCTCCTTCAGCAGCATCTGATGCTGTGGGCCCCTGGAGCTGGTCTTTGGATCCACACAGCACTGGCTCAAGCTCTAGTATGAACATGCAGATACCTCTGGGAGGGAGAATAAGAAAACATTTACCAGTTTTAGACTTTGCTTTGCTTCTATCTGAAAATCATCTGAAGCTGGAGCTGAACAGCAGAGTTTATGAGAAATGGTTCAATGCAGCCACCTGCCACCCAAGATCAGTGTCCCCTACCCCCTGGGGGACCACGTGGTGAGATTGTTCACAGCCCACTGCAGAGACTGATGGCTGCTCTCATCAAATCAGAGCAAGTGTAAATAAGCTCAGAAGCCATGGCTTTACTGTACACCCTAATCCCCCAAATGATTATGAAGATGTTTCCAAGGACCAGGGATACCTTTCTCCTCCATCATGCAAGATTGACAGAAAAGCTTACTCCCACCCCCTCCCATCAGGACAGCTTGGGTGTCTGTGAGAGTGAGAACATGGAGGGCCTAATTTGGCTTCTCTGCCCTCCAGGTGGCAGGGAAATTATGGACCATTGATTAAAATCCAAGTATCCATCAGTTGCTACTCATCGGTACCGCCTGGCTTCACTTCTTCAAGTTGATCTTATTAAACAGATCGTGCCTGCGAGCAGACTCCATTTCATTTTTCTGCTGATATTAATGCTTCTTCATAAATTGGCCACATGTAGCATATTCTCACTTTTTATTACAGTCAATTGCACTTCCTGCACAGCCCTGAAACCTGTCTCTATTTCATCTGAAGGATCAACAAATGACCTGTAATGAATCTTCATCCCCTAGAGGCTGTGGGCTGGCCCTTCTGCCCTCTGTACAAAGTGAGAAGGCAGTTTAGAAGAGCTGTTTATCTCAAACTTGGTAAACAGTGGGGACCGAGGCCAGGGTTGTGTCATGATTGACTAGGAATTGTTAGATCCATCAGATTTTCACATATACTTAGTCCATTATGCTTTCTTTTTTTTCCCCAATAGCAACATAATAGTTTTTCTGAGATCAAAGCAAGTGCAAGAAACAAATCTCATGAATAACACTCTCTCTGATGTGATAGTAATATCTTTTAAAATGCCATTGATGGACCAACCAAGTCCAGAAATTATTGTATTGTTAGGCGGGATATAGGATGAATGGGAACTTTCATCAGGAGGTTCAGAACTCAGTAGAAGTGAAGAAATGATTACATTCCCACAGAAAAGCTCTAAAATTTGATTATGTTTCCATCAGCTTCTAAAGGTCATGATATCTTGCATTTATCTATCTTTCACATTCACTTCATTTCAGTCTCAGTTTCTCTCAGAGTTGCAGAGAAAGGATGCTGCTTTCAAATACAGACAGGACTTACTTTGCATGGCACAATGTAAACTGGAAATCAAATGCATATGATACTGTGGGAAGTGAGGACAAAGGCTTCATGTGTGTGGGTTTTCATTAATTCGGTACCTGCTGTGCAAAGCTGTGGTTGCCTGTATGTCAGTATCCCTTTGTGCTGTACTGGGCTTCCTACTTATGCCCCTGACCTTCCTCATACTGAGCACCAGGAAATATCTAGGAGTGTGGACCCACCCGTTCATTCCTTCCATAGACATTTTTTCTGAAGTTCATCATCTGCCAGGGCTGTGTGGTGACTACATCAGACCTCAGCCATTGAGGAGCTCACTTCTTGGTGAGGGACTGAAGGCTGCTTTCCATATACAGAAGCCCCGTGACAATTGGCGGACCACTTGACCCAGGAGTTCTGGGGAAGGATGGTGGCAGGAAACTCCAGAATGTGGGACCCAACTTTACAGAAGTCTGTTTAGCTCCACATGCCAGGCCTCACCACTATCTGCATTGCCTTCCAGCTCAACTGTCGATTTTGCATTAAACATCTACCGAAAGTGCCAAGAGTAAGTTTGTCTTTGCTCAGTTCCCGAGTCTGCACAATATGCTCAAAAGCACCTGGCCTCTGGTGTCTGAAAAGGCTGGATTGTGCTGCTTCGGCTGCACTGACTTGCTGGGAGGCTTCGGGGAAGTTTCCCTACCTACAGGCTCAGAACCTCTGTCAATGAGCTGTCTTGAGGGCCCGAGGAAGTTTCACCTGTAGAGGGTTTAGCTCCGGCTCAGGTGGCAGAGTTGTTTAGTGAGTGTCGGTCATTGGACCCAGCGTGTAACCCCCACCTCCATCCAGCCTGGCCCAGCCAGAGCGCTCCCTACATTCCCAGGCTACAGGCTCAGATCTCCCTCTTCAGTGTCCCAGAGTTACTTTTGGAAGCTACACAAGATTAATTCTGCCACACCTTATCCAGATGGCCTTGCGTGGCTGGGATACAGGACCCAAGATTCCTCAATGAGATCTTCGAGTAAGGATGGAGCCAGAAGAGCTAAGGAGTAAGAGTAAGGAGGAGCCATGGGAGATGTGGGGAGGGGGAAGAGACGAGGGGAAATCCACCAGTTTTCTGGTGAAAGCAAGGCCCCAAGGGGTTCTGGAGGCAAGGCTGGAGTATAGAGGGTGAGTATCTGGACCAGTAGCTCAGGCCCTTTTCCCAAGAAGGCAGCCCCTGGAAAGCACGGTGTGGCATCATGCAGCTCAGTGCTAACTGCCCTTACTGGGTTTCCTCAGGGTAGTTCTGGGCATATCTTCTGAAACTTGGGCCTCGTGGTGACTATTTTGCTGGTCTCTTTGGGACCATGCCTTGGGCTCCCAGGACCATCCATAGTCTTGCAACCAGCTCCTCCCCTTCCTTGCAAAGAGGGGCGTTGCACTCGATCATGCTCCAGAGGGGCGACATTGAATAGACAGAATTGTTCCTAAATAGCATGCTGTTGCAAAGACAGCAGTGGGTCTTTAAAGTTAGCTCCATGTCTGTCCTTGGGAAAATGCCAGGCCTTGGGCTCCAGGGGGGAACTGTTCTGAAATGTTAGAGTTGGGGTTTTAAAAGATGCTTATCGTCGACAAGCTTTCATTATCTCAGGCTCCCAGTGTTGGGGGAGGGGGATGGAGACATGGCCAACAATTAACACGTACATAAATAGTCAGTGGCATTTGCACTTTGTAAAATAAATCCTCAGCGATGTTGCTGGAAGGCTTCCATGTGGAGGTTTTTTCCACTCCATTTAGTATTTCTTGAGGCTAAGATAAAGTGAAATAGGCTCAGACTTGAGAAAGGCAAGTGAAGCAGCGGTCTCAGACTTAGGAGGACAAGTTAACCTGGGAAGGTAGGCACCATGACTCATAAGGGTATTTTCTTAGATATGAAAAAAGAAAAGATTGTTTTGTTCCCATCAGAGGGCCAGGCTTGAAGGCGTGTACACTTGCTCTGATGGGTGGCCAGGCTTTTGGGAGAGCAGCATGATCAAGGGGGAAGGACACAAGTTTAGGGGACACAAGGGCCCAAGTTCAGATTCAGTCTCTGAATCTGAGGGGCCTGTGCAAGTCTGAGTCTAGATGTAGATCTTCGTTTCTCTGCTGTGAAATGGGAATGAGAACTTTCCTGGCTCCTTAGGGTGCTGCAAATAAAGTGAGACCTGTGGCTTGTGAAGTACGTGTGTTGTATTGAAGTATCTGGCTGGCGCTTGACGAAAGCAGATTCTCCTCGCTCTCAGAAATGGCTGCACCTTGGTCCTGCAGGAAAGGCTGAGAACACAGCACCGAGCTGGAGCCACTTCTGCTGATCCTTCAGGACCCCTGTCCTCTTTGCTTCCTTCCAGGTGTATGCATATTAGCACTCATTCTTACCTCTGCGTGGGCGGGGGCCCTCGTCAGCCCCTTCCAGGCAAGCAGCCCCACACATCCCATTCTTGGCTGTGCTTTCTGTCCAGAGCGTTTGGGAACCAGGAGCTGGGGTTTGGTCTGCATCTAGTTCTCTATGGGAACTGTGGGATCCAAGTAGCTGGGTGGCCAGGACAGGATCTAAATGTCCCCTGGTAGGTCTGTAGGATGGCATGTCCCACGTCACTCATACCCCAGCTCTGCAGATGCCCCTGGCCATGGAAAAAGGCTCCCTGAGGTTCGGACAGGGGCTGCTGCTCACAGACGAGCAGACGCATTCCCTTCCTCAGGTGTAGGAAGAACAGCGGCTTTCCGCTTTCTTTACGTGGGGTCAGCCTATGACAGCGTGCTTATCAGAGCCAGTGCAGGCGTTCAGCCAGCCTCTGTGTGCGATGTTCCTTCCCGTGGCTGCTTATGTCCACCATCCCAGCCCTAGCCTGGCCTACCTGCCACCTAAGCATCTCGGGTCTCCTCTTCTACCTACAAGGGGTTAAAGCAGGAGTCAGCATGATTCTTTGCAAGTTTCCACCTTCTCAGTTCTTCTTCTAAAGCTGTCTGCTTGCCAGTCTATTGAGGGAGCCCAGGAGCCAGGCCTTTGGGCTCTGACGGTCAGGCATGGCCTTTTAGGGACTCGCAGCAAAGGCCTAACCAGGGCTCCTTTGCTGTCACCACAAGCAGCCCTTGGGTTCTTTGAGACCTAGATTCTGGGGCCCACACATCTGTGCAGAGCTCCCGCAACTGCTCAGGACTCTATCTCCTGCTACTGCATTCTCTAGTGGGGAGTCTCAGAGCCCCGCTGCAGGAAGCAAGCGTGGTTTGAGGAAACCAGCTGCCCCACTTGCAGTGGGCCAGTGACCAGGAACCCACCCAGAGGAGAAGGGCAGGTCTGCTCCCTGCCCTGCCCTGGAAAGAAGGTGCCGCCCTTTACTTACCTAGCTGCCCAACACTCCTCTGCAGATGCCAGCAGTGTTTCCCAGCAGTAAACCTGTAGTATGGCTGAGATGACAACAGCAGAAACCCACTTTGTGCTGCTTTGAAGGGTCTATGAACTCAGGGAGGAGGAGTGCTCACCACATTTGCATGGTGTGTTTATTACTGGTCTTTAGGCCACTTTTGGCTCTGTGATGTCATGGGATGAGACTCCTGGCTCTCACCAGTAACCAGAAGAGTTGGAACGGCTGCTCTATGTGGCTAGTGCTGTCTACTGAATGAAAAAAAAAAAAAGGAACACATGAGTAATTACTGTGTAATGTATAGAAATGTATAGAGATTTCTATGTATTCAAAAAAGCCCATCAAGTGACAACCAGGCAGGAAATGTGAGTGAAAGGAATGGGGAGGGTCTTCATGTTCACTGATGACCATAGTGAGCTTCTTTCTGGGATGGAAGCTCAACTTAATTTCATTTTAGTTCTCACAATATTTGTAAGATGGGAGGTGCTTGTCTCAGGTTGGGTTCCCAGAAGCCAACTTTGATGTGAGAGTTTGTGTGATGATGATTTATTAAGAAGATTTCCAAGGGGAATTAAGAAGAGCCCAGCCAGGGAGTGGGAAGGTGGATCATGGAAGTAGAGGCAGCCAGCAGTGAGGCCGTGTGGGCTGGTCCTGCAGAAGGAACCTGGAAACAGTTGAGCTCACACTCCAAACAGTCCCCATAGTGGAACGGGGCAGCTGGGGTTGGATAGGTGGCATCCCTAGTCCTTAGTGAGAGTGCACATTTCCACGAGTGCCAAGGAGAGTTCCGGCAGTTGGTCAGTGTCTGCCATTGGTAATGGGTGCACATGGAGAGCCGGTGCACTCAGAATTCCTAATGGGATTTGAGGGGGCCCAGGGCACAGTATCGATTGTACTGCTGGCATCTCAACACCCTGCAGGCATGGGGCTGCCACTCAGAGAGGTGGAGTCGCTAACCCAGGAGCACTCAGCTAAGTAGAGGCAGACCTGGGGTTTGACCATGCTCTGCCTGCCTGCCTTCTCTTTACCTTGCTGGCTCTGAGATAAAAGGGAGATCTTGGGGGCCTCCACCTGCCTCACTTGTGGCTGGATAAGAGGAGGGAAAGGTACTTAGAAGGGGACACCATCCACTGGGCTTGGAGCATTTAGGGCTCTGCCCAGGGAGCTGGCAGCAGTTCTCCAGTCATCGGGGAGGGGAGGGTGTTCTTGCTAAATCTGCAATTGCATCTCCTTCTCACCAGCTATCTCAGCTTCTGTGTGAGTTGCACCCTCTGGAAAAGGCTGCAGCCAAGTGCTATTTATCTCCATGTGGGGAAAAGAGGCTTAACAAATTAGCTAATTGCTAACTGGTGAGGGAAAGTAGGACGAGAAAGTTGGCCAGTTGTCCTGTGGGGTTTTCTGATCAATTCTCTCCATCATTATCTTCCACACACAAGTCTGAGACCTGGTGGGAAGATGCCTTAGCGTCGCCAGGGCTCTCACCTGCTGGGTGGGATGTCCTGGTGGCTGAGTTAGGTCCTCTGCGCTGCTGGCTCCTGCAGGGACAGGAGAGGACCTCTCACCTGTAAAGATGTACCTACACCTTCAGATTCACAAAACTGCACATTCTGGACTAGAGAGCTCCCAGCTCTGGAGGCGAAGATTCAGGGCTCAGAGCTCTGAAAGAACACAGCATCTTAGGCATATGACCATTCCCAGTGAATGAGGATTCCGAGGAGTAGGGCCCCAGGGTCTGCATTTTACAAAGCTCCCTAGGAGGTTCTTACATGTAGCCAGACTGAGATTCATGGCTGGAGAATGCCAGTGACGATGGGGTGTTACCCCTCACCCACGGTCAAGCTCCATGCTGATATTCACATACCATTCATGGTCCAGCTATCTGCCTTCCATTCAAGCATTTCTTCGATGAGAACCTTGCTGCTCCCGGGGTGGCAGAAAGTTCTCTCTTATATTGAGTTATCTCCTTACCCGAGCACTGGAGACCTTGGTCCTGAATCAGCTCTCAGAGGCTGTAAGGATCAATTCCAGCCCCTCTGCATTCCTGGACTGTCCCTGGTGACTGTAACTGGCCATCAGTTTACGCTGTCCAACTCCGTGACCGCTTCCAGTCTGCAGTGCCCTCCATCAAGCAGACTGACCCACTAGTCAGCTCCCCAAGGGCAGCACAGACCTTCTAGCCCCTGCCTTTTCATGGGTCTTCACTTTCAAGTCTCATCTCCCCATGTGCCCTTCTGCTCTTGGAAAATAAGTGTAGGGCTTTGAGTTCAGCCTTGTTCAACTCTTTTTAGATTTGGCTCAGTGTTTCAGCTTTCTCAGATGTCATGACACCCCTGGCTCTGTATCATGTGCAGATTTGATGAGCATGTAACTGGTTGTCCTCCACGTGAGCATTAAGGAAGTGCTGAGGTGTCCGGAATGGAGGCAAGTCACAGCCTGGCCATGTGCTGCAGTGACTTCAGATCGCCTGTCTCACGTTTCCCTCCCCACCTCCTCCTGGACCTCTGAGCTTCTGAAGACATTCCTGACAGTCTGTGTATTGGGAGGAAGGAAGCTATAGACCGGGGGCCCTCCCTTCTCCGCCCTGCCTGAGGGTCTAAGGGTTCCCCAGAGAGCTACTGACTCCGAAGTCCCTGTGCCTTCTTTGCAGTATGGTTTATGGAATTTGTAGAATGTCGAGAAAGGAGTCTTCAGTTCATGGCCCCACGAGGGACCCAGGCATAGGGCACGGCCTCTCTCAGAGCTTCCTTCATACAAGTGCAGGAGATGGAATGCTTGGCACCTTCTGCCTCTGGCTGGGAGGGAGTGGTCAAGGTATTCTTAGACATAACGCCTGCATCCTGAGGAAGAAAGCTTTTCATGGGCGCCTGTCTCTAAGGGAAGGACTCCTGCAGCCGGAGAAGACTCTCAGGATCTAAGAGTGCAGATGAGTCGAGTGGTGAGGACAGGGTGCACACTTCCCGTTGCTGCTTCCTGGAAGGGCTGGGACTTCTCTGGACGCCACTCTGTGTGTTTGCTGCTTCTTGAGACCGAAATATCTTACCTATATAGGCAGACAAGAGGAAGCAAGTGTTGTGTACATTTTACAGATGAACAAACGGAGACCAGAGTGGTAAATGCCTGCTGGTGGAGGCCATCCCCTCCAGTCCAGTCTGGACTCCTCTCCCCACTTGTCTTCACAGGGGATGGCACCTTTTCGTTCATAGGCAGGAGAAGGAGCGTCTGTGTCCTTCACCAATGACCACCCTTCGTGTGCAAAGGATTGGGATGCTAGAGCTGGCCTAGGCACCCCCACAGGCCCTGTTTCCATGTGCTTATTGTGTGGACCAGCAAACGCGTTCATTCCTTGCAGAAGTGTGGTTCTCATCGAGGCCCTGTACAATGGCAGTGCCATTGGCAGGCTCCTTACCCCTCTATGCCTCACCTGTTAAGAAGAGCGAATGAAACCTCTGTATACTGATGAAGAAAAGATATTCTTCATACACTGATAAGTAAAAAATGATAGTTGAAACCTGACGTGTGTTTCATGACCCCATTTTGATTAAGAACATGAGTTTGAAAAGTGTATGAAGACACATGCAGACGTGACTAAAAACTTCTGGATGGGGCCATTTGGAATAGTCTCTGGGGGATGAATTTGGAGGGATACATGGGAAGTTTTCATTACTTTAACACATTAAAAAATGTGGTAGGTTTATGGGATAATTTTGAACATTTGCTTTTTTTCCTGCATCCTTCTAAATAAAGATTAATAAAATTACATTATAAAAATATAAAAAAATTAAAAATAAAAGAGAACTATGATCTGAACTCTCTTCCAGGTTCATAAAGGCCTGGCACATTGCCTGGCACTCAGCAATACTTGGCACGTGTTAACTGTGAGTATTCTTACAGGACAAGCTGGAAAACTATCAATTCCTCCTCTTTTGTCAATCTACATACACTTACTCTTTTTATTTGGAAAACTACAGAAAATTTTAAATGTTCAAAATTATCCCATACACCTGCCCCATTTTTTAATGTGCTAAAGTAGTTGGATTTCCAGTCTAAAAAGGGAAAGAGCACTCCTAAAAACACATGAGAAGCAAAATAAGTAACTGGGTCCCATCTGCCTAGCTCTCCTATCCTTCATTCATCTGTTCCACCACAGTATTCTTCATATACTGAACACTGAGGATGTGCTGGTTATAGTGGAAGGTTTTGAGACGCAAATGTGATGGCCACGGGGGTGGCCCTGACCTCACAGAGACCCCAGCTGGGTAAAGGAGATAGACAATAAGAATTACATAAGCTGAAAACTATTCAGGCTATAAAGAAACAGGAAGAAGTGCTCGACTAGAGGATGGTGGGGGTGGGGTCACTGCTCAGGAGCAAAACAAGAGTCAGTTCTACGGTCCCTGGTGGGTTCTTTAGAGCTGAAGGCAGCTCAGAGCCCTGGCTGTGAGCTGCCATCTTCCGGGGCATTGTTTAGTTCATCTGTTCCACCACAGTATTCTTCATATACTGAACACTGAGGATGTGCTGGTTATAGTGGAAGGTTTTGAGACGCAAATGTGATGGCCACGGGGGTGGCCCTGACCTCACAGAGACCCCAGCTGGGTAAAGGAGATAGACAATAAGAATTACATAAGCTGAAAACTATTCAGGCTATAAAGAAACAGGAAGAAGTGCTCGACTAGAGGATGGTGGGGGTGGGGTCACTGCTCAGGAGCAAAACAAGAGTCAGTTCTACGGTCCCTGGTGGGTTCTTTAGAGCTGAAGGCAGCTCAGAGCCCTGGCTGTGAGCTGCCATCTTCCGGGGCATTGTTTAGCTTGGCTGGCCCAGCAGCTGTAAATCCCTTGTTCCAGATTCCTGAGTCTCTAGCCTTGGGCAGTGATGAGACATCCCCCTACCCCAGTAACCCTCTAGAAAAGTGTTTGCAGGCAATCTCTGAGATGAGAAAGGGAAAGCTGTCCCGCCTGTGGCCCTGTGATGCCTACAGGAGCTGTAGCTTCTAACCTTGCTCGGGGCTGGTGCATGCGAATTCCAAAGAACAGCAGGAAATCAGATGTCCATGTTCAAATGATGCATCTCGTAGCTAAGGCAGCCAGAGCTGCCCCAGGGGGATGGCGTGTTTTGTGAGGAAAAAATTCTCCAAACAATGTTTATCAAACTCCATCTCAGCAGTCATCCTGTGTGTCTGCCAGCTTCTGGCTTGCTTCTGTTTATATTTTTTTCTTAAATTTCTTTTTCTCTACAGGCTGTGGAGACCAACCTGGCTTCCAAGGACAGCCACTGGGTCTTTGTGAATGAGGTAAGAGCTCCAGAATGGAGAAGGGTGTGGCTTGCATTGGGCTCCTGCCTCTCGGGAAAGTCCAAAGTGACCCGTCAGGCTCCGCTCTGACTTGGGGTGCTGGAGTGGAGTCCAGGGCTTCACTGAGCGAGACAGCAGGGGAGAGAGTTGGACGGGGCATGCCAGGCTGCTCACCTGGAGCAGGCGGGAGCCAGGAAAACAGTGCAGATTTGAGTCCAGGAGGAAGTGGGGTCAGGTGCTGGATGTGTTGGGTGAGGGGAGGCCACCTGCCAGGGGTCGGAGACTGGAGGGATGGAGGCTGGCCAGGAAAGGGGATGCAGAGGGAATGTGCAAAGGAATGCAGAACGGGCTAGAGGCGGCACCTCTTGTAGGAGCCTGAGGGTGTATGTGTGTTATGTGACTGTGTGTGTACAAGTGCATGGGTGTGAGTGTGTAACTATATATTTGTGAGAGTGTGTCTGGATGTGTGTGCATTAATGCGTGCACATGTCAGTATGTGTATGTGTGTATCTATATAGGTGTGTGTGTGTGTGTACACCCCCCTGTGCAGCTGGTCAGGTAGTGAGTCAGCGTAACCTCTTAAAGGAAGTAAACGGTAATCTCTCCCCCAGGTGGCCTTCCCACTGGATTGGGCCCTGGGAGGAATGGGGACATTGAGGTTTCATGGTGGTTTGGTCCGCTTTCCACCGCTTACACCCTGACTCGCCCTGGCCTGCTCACGCCGCAGACATTACATGGGAGGGGCCTGTAGCAACATGCCCTAGCTTCCCTGAAGAGACCCCTCTGCCTGCACATCTATTCAGGAAGCACCCTCTGGGACAGTGCATATGACCCCAGCCAGCTGTTAACATAGCTGACTCTTGAAAGTGCTTCCTGGCATGGGCTTTCATCAGCCTGTGGCCTTCCATTGCTCCTACATTAACTGATTGATTTCTAATGGCCACATTCTAGAAGATGCAGGGTTTATTGTGCAGGTAGTTTATGCTTTTATGATGTGTGTGTCTTCATTAGCTCAGTGCTACCATGGTGGAAAGAGTTTTGGGTGGCTTATTTTCTTATTTTGCAGGTAGTATCAGATAGTAACTGCTTGCGAGGCCCACTTTTCATGGTTTTTGTCCATAAATTCCTATCTTGTTAACTCCGTGTCTACACAGGCCAATTGGAGACCTGCAAGGTCCATTTCCCTGGGGTTGCAGATGGTCGTGCTGGTAATTAGGAGAAGGGACACGACGGCTGCTTTCTTCAGAGCCTGCCGGAGTCCTCTTTGGGGCTGGGGAGGCTTTGATCCTCTGGGCTTTGCCGGCTTCTTTATAGGTTTCTTTTGTTTCCGGAGACGGAGGCATTCCATGTGCCCCGTAAGGCAGATGTCAGATGCTGGCTTTATTTTGGGGAGGGCTCCTCCAAATCAGATAGCCAGGGTTTCTGTATTGTCGGTCTTCAAGCAGTACTGTGTTTTTACATTTCTACCTTATTTCCTTTTTCCTCCCCTGAATCCTGACCCACTCCAAGGACTCTCTCGTCTGTCCCTCCCACCCCCTTTCCAGGGCTGGGGTTAACACTACCGAGTGTGAAGTGTCCCCTGGGTACTGCTGGGTGGTGGGAAACGCTGCTAGGAGGTGTCGGGTGTGGGCACACCTGTCAGGGCCACACTGGAACAGCCTCACCCAAGAGGATTGCTGAGCTCCACCCCAGTCAGCAGCGCATTGCACCGTGAACTCAGAGACCAATCATGTGACTGTCCCTGGGATAAATGTCCTCTGAAAGTGACCCCTCCCACTTTCTGAGTTTGCTTTTCTATGGGGAGGCCAAGTACTTGTCAGGGCATCTTGTGTCTGTTACCATCCTTAACCCTCATTCACAACCCTTATGGTAGTTATTAGCATCCCCATCTTACAGATGGGAAAAGGGAGGCTCGAGAGGTTGAATTACTTGCTCGAGGTCATACAGCTATTGAAAGGTGCTTCTGGGATTTTGAACGAAGACTGTTGGCTCCAGAGACCTTCACACCAGATGACACCATCCTGCAGGTAGCCCTGGCAGTGATCCTTAACCTATGGTCAGGGTCTGATTCCGTAAGACCAATCAGTAGGGCTCTGGTATGCATACTGATGGGGATGCCCTTGTGCTGGCCTTGGTGTCCCCTCAGGGACATTCTTGAAGTCTGAGATCTGATGGTGGGTCCTTTTGTAAAGCTTTGACTCTTAGACCCCAGTGTGGCCTCTGGTTAATGACTGAGATGTTTTCTAAATCACAAGTCAACTTATCCAAGCCATCTTTGGAACTGCTGTTTCCTAGTATAGCATGGCCCCGTTGGAAACAAGTCCTGTTATTCTTAGGATGGTTACAGCATTCCAGGCTCTATCCAAATACAGACCCACAGACCAATAGTTTCCCAGTTGCTTCTCCGTTTATCATATGTGATGGCTCGGAAAAAATAAAACGGGAGGAAAAGAATCAGGGGCAGGTATTTAGCAATTCCACCATGATCTCCAGAATCTAGCATCTACAGGAACTCCACCTCTTGCTTCCCGAACCGCTCACGACTTCTCTGTTCAGACCATCAGACAAGCTCAGGTCAGCGTCTCTTCCTACGGCATCTTTCCCCAAGGTGGCCGCCATGGTGATCCTCCAGCTCCACCCGCTGCTTCCCGCATTCCTCACGGCTCTGTCCTTTAGTTTTTCTTCCTGTATTTGACTTTCTTAATATGTTTTCCTGGATTCAAGATAAACACTCCAGGGCATGTGTTTCTGTTTGTTTTCTTCATGCTGTGGTTTTCTTAATATGTCTGCACCCTCACTGGTGAATATTGGTGTTGCATATTACAGGTCTGTTTTATCTGGAGAAGGGGTAATTGGATGCGGAGAAAGGCTGGGAGTGTGTGAGCCTCGCTGACAGTTTCTACAGATGCTTGGGCTCTACTGAGGGAAAGGACGCTGGCAAGCAGATGTGCTTTGGGGCACAAACTGTATTTTTATCACTTGATTAAGTTACACATTAACTTGGAGGGGGATGGGAGAATCAAAAGAAGTGTGAATAGCAAATATGAACATTAGCCAAGGTGGCCGCTAGGTTATGAGTCCCCTGGGGACATGGACAGGATCCAGGTCCCCACTGAATCCCCAATACCCTGTATAAAGAGGAGATTCTCAAAAGGGTTTGGCTGAAGGCAAGTCAGTGTGCATAGCACAGGGTACAGCAAGTTGCTTTGAAGAGTACTTCCCAGTCAGTCTCCAAGAAAAGACAAAGGCGAACAATTAAGATGGGAAACCCAGGGATGGAGGGAACTGCTCTGCGCCATTCATCAGCAGCTACCAGTTTAGGACCCATCAGACTTGACTTTGGCTCCCAGAACCTCTGTGTCAGCTGATCTGGAGAGCTTCCTCTCCACGTGGCTCTGGCTTAGTGACGCGCGGGTGTCCCTGTCCTCAGACGAGGGGGCAGAGGAGAACGCTCTTCTGTGACCTCCTGCGTCCAGGCAGGACACATGTGCCTCATTGTCTGGCCTCTTGAGAACCTTGTGGAGGAAATTCTTTCATGGAATGTCTGTCTTTCCAGCCTCTTCCAAAACCATCTGTGAAGGGGACTTGAAGCACTCCCTTTGTTACTAGACAGCTCTCACTGTCAGAGGAGTTCCTCCAGACATGGGCACAAAGCAAACTTTTATGCAAATGGTTCAAGAAATGCAGAAGCAGGTACACAACCCTTGTGCTTAGGTTTTGTCAACAACTGATGCTCTGGGTGGGCTCTGTTCTGTGGTTCACACCGTGCCCAGGGGGAGGTAGGTTCTAAGGAGGGAGGAGGCAGAGCCAGTAGGCCCTGCCCCATCACTAGCCTATTTCTATGACCCCCACATCCCATATCTTTTTCCTCTGAGCTCCAGACCCAGGGATCCAGATGCCTTCTGGACTCAGCTGCTTGCAAGCCTCGTGATCACCTCCAGCTCAGTGCATCTCTCTGAATTCATCATCCTCCCCTCACCTTTCTCACCCAGTGCTCCAGTCCCAGGGACCAGGGTCTCCAACCTACTGGTTGGTTCCCTAGCCAGTGGAAAAGCCTACATCCTGCCCCCTGCCTCAGAACTCATTCTAGGATGACCCCGTAACACCTCTCCATCCTTTCCTTACTTCTTGCCCTCTGCCTGCACTCCCGTGGTTTATCCCTACAAGCAGTGGGTGACTTGTTTCCTCTATTTATTTTTCTCTCTTGGTTTTGGACCTTTGCTAGGATTTTCTTTTAGGCCTGGAATGACCACCTCTGACTGTCAAGGATTTACCTTTCCTGCAGGAGTTTGTTAAGCATTGCCTCTGCCAAAAGATCTCCCTGAATTTATTCACCCTTCTGCCGTCCTGTACTCCTCACCCCAGCTATGCTGTGCTGGGGACTTGATACACACATCTGGCTTCTGGAACAGCCTGTGACTGAGGGCTGCACCTCCTTTCTGTCAGGCTCCCTGGAGTCCCCAGCATGAGGGGTTCACACGCAGAGGAGGTGCTGGCGTAAGCCTCCCGCTGCTACATCTGCCTCTTGCTTCCTCACCTTCTTAATTGCCTTCATGGAGAGGAAGAGACATTTGTGACCTCCCAGTCCTTCATGAACTCAGAAAGCTGTGATCCTGCTTTACGAGCTATGGCTGTTGGCGTCCCGGGTTCTGCTGCACCTCCCTTTCCTAGGCTTGCGTTCTCCATTCTTGACCAGGCCATCAGCGGGTGATGGAGCAGCCAGAGGGGAGGACAGAGGGCGCGCTGGCCAGGCCCCAGGGAGCCTGTATCCTGCTAATTCGTAGGTGTTTTGTGGGAAAAGGATTCCGTGCTCAAAGTAGGCTGGTAAGTTAAACAGCAAAAACCAGGCTTCTCCTACAGGCACCGTCCTCTCTAATGGATGCTGTGCTTTTTGCGGATGAGCTGGTGCATCCTAGCTGCGACATGCATTTCTGTTTCAGACACATGCACGTGCTTTTTCTCTCAACATCTGCTCACGTCTCTGCTGGAATAGGTCTTCGGCAGGTGGTGGGGTGTCAGGGCCCATAGGATGGAGTTCAGATTCTTTCACGTGGTCCATGAGGCTGTTCATGAACTGCCTTCAGAGCCCTCTCTGGTCTCAACTCCTGCCATTTCTTATCATCTAGAGCTGCTCTGCCTGTATCCTGAGATATCCCTGCCCCCCCGAGCAGAAGGTCATCCCAGTGTCTGAACCTCTTCAAACCCCTCTGCCCAGGCTGTTCTCCTGCTATTGCCCCTGATGCTCCTTGGCATCTCCACTGGTTTGTCACCAACAAATATTCCACAAGGACCCTCTGAGTACAGACCTGGCTCGCGCCTGAGGAGACTCCTGTCAACAGTCCCACGAACATCATTCCAGACTTTTAAACCGTTCCTGCCCCCAAACACACACTGAGTTAAAGCCAGTGAAAATGGGATTAGGCTACACATGCATAATGCAGGGGAGAGAAATGCTAATGTACTAATTGAAGAAAGCGAGAATAAAAGACCACGATGTGCATGGTGAATGAAATAGCTTTAAGAAATCTCTTCGGGACACACAGGAAGAGAGGGAGGGAAGAGATTTAATTTTTTTTCTTCCTTTCACTTTGAAGATTCTAATTCTGTTCGAATATGAAGTCCCTGTAACATTTACCATCTGAAAATTTCATTTAGCAACACTCTAAAACAATTATGTTTATTGTAATCGATTCACTTGTTTCTCTCCCCAGCCCCACTGAGGAGTCCTTGAGCACAAGGATCACATCCTAGCCAACTTTGTAGGCCCACTGAGAGCCCAGAACCAAGACTAAGAGCTGTCATTTGTCAGACATTAGATGGAGCCAGGCACTGTTTTTGAGCATCATTTTTTAAACCTTTTTTTTTTTTTTTTAACTTAGAAGTCAACCATTTTATTTAGGTTTAATCACATACAATAAACACACACACGTGCGTACAGTTTTTGTTTGATGTGTGTGAAACTGTACCGTCATGAAGGTGGTGGACAGATCTGTCACCCAGCAATGCCCTTTGTGCCCCTGGGAGTCCCCACCCCTGTCCTATCTTCCCTACTCTGCAGGCGGTTATTCTGGTTGTTCAGCCGCTAAGTTGTGTCCAACTCTTTTGTGACCCCACGGACTGTATCTTGCCAGGCTTCTCTGTCCATGGGATTCTCCAGGCAAGATTACTGGGGTGGGTTGCCATTTTCTTCTCCAGGGGATCTTCCTGACCCAGGGATCGAACCCACGTCTCCTGCATTGGCGGGCAGATTCTTTACAGCTGAGCCACCAGGGAAGCCCACTCTTCAGGTAGTCTGTTTGTATTTTCAGACGGATTTTTCGCATTTTCTAAGATTAATTGTAGGTAAACGTTACAGACTATTTGTATTTTCTAGAGTTTTACACAAGTGGAATCATGCAGCATACACTCTCTTCTTCTGTTTTTCGATGGCGGTTTCCCTCCAGATAATTATTTTGAGAGTCACCCTTATTGCACTATATAGTAATAGTTCTTCCCTTTTATTGATGAGGTATGTTCACTTGTATAACTCTAGCACAACTTGAATGTATGTTTATTCTTGATGGACATTTGGGTCATCTGAGATTTTGGGTGATTTCAAATAAGGCTGCTGTTAACATTCATGTACAAGTCTTTGTATGAACACAGGCTTTCATTTTAGGGGGAGGGTACATATTTCTAAGTGTAATTACAGTGCTTGGAACTCTTTAAGAAACTTTCAGGTTGTGTGAGAATCCCAATTGTTTCAGATCTTTAAAACCTGATGTAATCAGAGCGTTTGCCATCAGTCATTGTAGTGGTTTGTAATGGTACCTCATTATGGTTGTAATTTTCGTTTTGCTAATGACTAATGATATTGAGACTCTTTTCAGGTGTTTATTTGCCACCTATATCTATAGCTTCCTTACGGGGAAAGCTGAAATCATTAATTTGAGAACTTTATTTTTCTTTACTACTTTAAACTTCCTTTAAGTGATTTAATGGCATCTCCAAAATTTTCATTGTTATTCAATTCAAAATACTTTCTAACTTACCTTTTGATTTCTTCTTTGACCCATGAGTTGTTTAGGTGTTTTATTTAATTTCTAAATATTTATATATTTTCCAAAGATCTTTATCTTACTGATTTTTAATGAGTTCCATGTAGTCAGAGACCATAGTTGAATTACTTGGATATTACTTGAATCCTTTTAAATTTATTGAGACTTATTTGATAGTCCAATAAGTTGTCTTTTCTGGTAAGTGTTTTATGTACACTTGAAAAGGAAGTATAATCTGTTGTTGTTGTGAGGAATGTTCTATAAATGTCAATTAGGTCAGTTCTGCCAATAGTGTTGTTTATGTGTTCTGTATCCTGGATTATATTTTCTCTACTTGTTCTATCAGTTATTAAGAGGGGGGATCAAAATAGTCAGCTTTGATTCTGAGTTTGCCTATTTCTCCTTGCAGTTTTATCAGTTACTGCTTAATATGTTTTGAAGCTTTGTTTCAAGAGGGATAAATGTTTCGCATTTTTATGTCCTGTTGATTAATTGATCTGTTATCATTATGGCATGACTTTTCTTATCCCCCTGCCCTGAAATATCCTTCGCTCTGAAATATACTCTATCTGATATTACTGAAGCAACAGTTAGAAGTGGACGTGGAACAACAGACTGGTTCCAAATAGGAAAAGGAGTACATCAAGGCTGTATATTGTCACCCTGCTTATTTAACTGACATACAGAGAACATCATGAAAAACACTAGGCTGCAAGAAGCACAAGCTGGAATCAAGATTGCCGGGGAAATATCAATCACCTCAGATATGCAGATGACACCACTCTTATGGCAGAAAGTGAAGAGGAACTAAAAAGCCTGTTGATGAAAGTGAAAGAGGAGAGTGAAAAAGTTGGCTTAAAGCTCAACATTCAGAAAATGAAGATCATGGCATCCGGCCCCATCACTTCATGGGAAATAGATGGGGAAACAGTGGAAACAGTGCCAGACTTTATTTTTTGGGGCTCCAAAATCACTGCAGATGGTGACTGCAGTCATGAAATTAAAAGACGCTTACTCTTTGGAAGAAAAGTTATGATCAACCTAGATAGCATATTCAAAAGCAGAGATATTACTTTGCCAACAAAGGTCCATCTAGTCAAGGCTATGGTTTTTCCTGTGGTCATGTATGGACGTGAGAGTTGGACTGTGAAGAAGGCTGAACGCTGAAGAATTGATGCTTTTGAACTGTGGTGTTGGAGAAGACTCCTGAGAGTCCCTTGGACTGCAAGGAGATCCAACCAGTCCATTCCGAAGGAGATCGGCCCTGGGATTTCTTTGGAAGGAATGATTGAAAAGTTATGATCAACCTAGATAGCATATTCAAAAGCAGAGATATTACTTTGCCAACAAAGGTCCATCTAGTCAAGGCTATGGTTTTTCCTGTGGTCATGTATGGACGTGAGAGTTGGACTGTGAAGAAGGCTGAACGCTGAAGAATTGATGCTTTTGAACTGTGGTGTTGGAGAAGACTCCTGAGAGTCCCTTGGACTGCAAGGAGATCCAACCAGTCCATTCCGAAGGAGATCGGCCCTGGGATTTCTTTGGAAGGAATGATGCTAAAGCTGAAACTCCAATACTTTGACCACCTCATGCGAAGAGTTGACTCATTGGAAAAGACTTTGATGTTGGGAGGGATTGGGGGTCAGGAGGAGAAGGGGACGACCGAGGATGAGATGGCTGGATGGCATCACTGACTTGATGGATGTGAGTCTGAGTGAACTCCGGGAGTTGGTGATGGACAGGGAGGCCTGGCGTGCTGCGATCATGGGGTCGCAAAGAGTCGGACACGACTGAGCGACTGAACTGAACTGAACTGATGAATGACTCAGATTTTAAGAAACACACACCTTATGTCACACTGACTCTCTCTCACCTTTCCCCTCCTTACTCAGCATTAACTAAATGCCAAATATATGACTGATTTCCAGCAATATTTCATTAAAAAATAAATTGGAAGTGATAATATAATCTTGTTGGGGAAAGTCATTATAATTTTTTATTGTTTATGATTAGCTTTCTTCCCTTTGTGCTATTTTACATATCAGCACCTTATTTTTAAAATATCCTATGAAGAAGGTGAAAAAATCCTGAAAAAACCCACACAGGTAAACTAATGCATGTCATATAAGTAGTGTCTGAAAATAACAAACCATATTTATTAAAAATGTACTTTCCTTCGTCAATCAGAATATGTCTATTTTCCTTTCTCAGCCCCAAAGGAATCTATGAGAGTTAACACTTATGGTTACAGATAGATTAGGAAATATTTGTTATGTAATATCATTCTTCAGTCCTTTTCAAAGCCCCATGAGAAGAGTACTTGGAACTACACAGATGGTTGCTTTGGGGCTCAGTACTGAGAAAGTGATGAGGTACCACTGTTTTAGATCAGTCTTGGGGAAAATACCATGGATAAGATTTGACTCTACTGCTGACCACTTTTTTGACTTTGCGAAATTTTTCTTAAGATTTTTTTATGTGGACCATTTTTAAAGTATTGAATTCGTTACAATATTGCTTCTGTTTTATGTTTTGGTTTTTTGGCCCAAAGGCATGTGGGATCTTAGTTCCTTGACCAGGGGTTGAACCTCCTGCATGAAAGGTGAAGTCTTAAACCACTGCATTTTCAGGGAAGTCCCTGGGGAAATTGTTTTATTTTCTTCCTGGAACTTTATTTTCCTTATCCACTCAATAGAGTTTATGATAAACATCTCATGGGAAACTTCAGTTCAGTCACTCAGTCGTGTCTGACTCTTTGCGACCCCATGAACCGCAGCATGCCAGGCCTCCCTGTCCATCACCAACTCCCTAAGTTTACACAAACTCATCTCCATTGAGTTGGTGATGCCATCCAGCCATCTCATCCTCTGTCATCCCCTTCTCCTCCTACCCCCAATCCCCCAACATCAAAGTCTTTTCCAATGAGTCAACTCTTTGCATGAGGTGGCCAAA
>SJYX01005250.1:0-24383 GCA_006410675.1 Oreotragus oreotragus
GTTCTCTCTCAGTACTAACTATAAAGGACTTCCCTTTATAATGGGCTTCCTTGGTAGCTCTCTTGGGGAAGGAAACAGCAGCCCACTCCACTATTCTTGCCTGGAGAGTTCCATGGACAGAGGAGTCTGGGAGGCTACAGTCCATGGGATCACAAAGAGTAGGACATGACTGAGCAACAAACACTCTTTGGTGGCTCAGTGTTAAAGAATTCACCTGCAATGCAGGAGACCTGGGTTCGATCCTTGGGTCAGGAAGAATCTCTGGAGAAGGAAATGCCGAACCATTTCAGCATTCTTGCCTGGGAAATTCCATGGACAGAGGAGCCTGGTGGACTACAGTTCATGGAGTCACAAAATAGACACAACTTAGCAACTAAACAACAACTATAAAGGAAGCCTATATTATTATCAAGACAGTTATTGATGAGTTTAGAGTCACAGGAAGGGAAATTCATTACATAAATTCAGTGATTAAAGACCCTACATGATCAATGGGTCAGCTGAGAAACACAGCTGTGACTAGCCATCAGAAAAATAAATGTATATATCTCCCCAAATTTAAACTGCTACTTTACAGGATAAATGCCTAAATACAAAAGTGATTCTTAATTTTAAAGAATGATTCAGTACATGTCATCTTTAATTAATGACTTTTCTTTAGTAAATTTAAGCACTGTATAGGTGATTTTATTACTTTATGGAGTAATTACATTAAATATATTCATAAAGCTACTGTTGTTTCTATTCAGTCACTAAGTCATGTCAGACTCTGTGAGCCCATGGACTGCACCAGGCTTCCTTGTCCTTCATTATCTCCCAAAGTGTGATTTAGTAAATTTAAGCACTGTATAGGTGATTTTATTACTTTATGGAATAATTACATTGAATAGATTCATAAAGCTATTGTTGTTTCTATTCAGTCACTAAGTCATGTCAGACTCTGTGAGCCCATGGACTGCACCAGGCTTCCTTGTCCTTCATTATCTCCCAAAGTGTGCTCAAACTCATGTCCATTGAGTCAGTGATGCCATCCAACCATCTCATCCTCTGCTGCCCTCTTCTCCTCCTCTCATCAATCTTTACCAGCATCAGGGTCTTTTCCAGTGAGTTGGTTCTTCACATCAGGTGGTCAAAGTACTAGAGCTTCAGTTTCAACATCAGCCCTTCCAATGAATATTCAGGGTTGATTTCCTTTAGGACTGACTGGTTTGATCTCCTTGCTGTCCAAGAGACTCTCAAGAGTCTTCTCCAGTACCACAGTTCAAAAGCTTTAATTATTTGGTACTCACCTTTTTTTATGGTCCAACTATCACATCTGTACATGACTACTTGAAAAACCGCAGCTTGGACTATATTGACTTTTGTCAGCAAAGTGATGTTTCTGGTTTTAATACACTGTCTAGGTTATTAATCACTAATTACTAGTTAATAATCACATATAACTTCAGACTCCTTGTGTTCTTCTAATAGAATGAAGAAAAGTACATGATTGAATTCATAAAAAAAAAAACCAAAAAACAAAAAACTGACTAAAACACAACTTGGGTGGCTCAGATGATAAAGAATCTACCTGCAATGCCAGAGTGGAAGTTGCTCAGTCGTGTCCAACTCTTTGCGACCTCATGGACTGTACAGTCCATGGAATTCTCCAGGCCGAAATACTGGAGTGGGTAGCCTTTCCCTTCTCCAGGGGATTTTCCCAACTCAGGGATTGAACCAAGGTCTCCCACATCGCGGGCAGATTCTTTACCAGTTGAGCCACCAGGGAAGCCCAGAGACCTGGATTCAGTTCCTGAATTGGGAAGGTGCCCTGGAGAAGGGAACGACTACCTTCTCCAGTTTTCTTGCCTGGGGAGAATTCCATGGACAGAGGAGCCTGACAGGCTACAGTGCATGGGGTTGCAAAGAGTTGGATATGATTGAGCAACTTTCATTTTCAGTTTTTTAGACCTTTGTCTGCTGTGTATATTCAGATTCATTGTATTAGCAAAGTTCTGTTCACAATTAGCAGCAAACTCTCTTCGAGAACTGAACAAGTGAAATATTAACATATAGGTTTCTTGTTTATTAATCAACTACTCAGTTACTGAAAAGCTGTTGTGCATAAGGCACTATACTAAGCAATAGTAAAATAATAACAAGGGATAAGACCTAACATTTATTGAGTATTTCACTATAACAGCACTATCTTAAACTCTTTATGCATGAGAGCTCATCCAATCCTTGCAGAAATCTAGAAAATGTGAAACACATCCTTTCTCCTGGGCTCTTTGTAACTCGAGCATCACTGACTTTAAAGAAATAGCCCTGATACCTCCTTACAGGTCATTCCACTCCACATCTTTATCTCTACTGAATGCTCAGTAGGGATTATCTTACAGGTAACATTCTCAGAGTCCTTGTTATACTAGTCTTGAAACATCTCTTGACATAGAACTGAACAAGTGAAATATTAACATATAGGTTTCTTGTTTATTAATCAACTACTCAGTTGAAAAGCTGTTGTGCATAAGGCACTATACTAAGCAATAGTAAAATAATAACAAGGGATAAGACCTAATATTTATTGAGTATTTCACTATAACAGCACTATCTTAAACTCTTTATGCACGAGAGCTCATCCATTCCTTGCAGAAATCTAGAAAATGTGAAACACATCCTTTCTCCTGGGCTCTTTGTAACTTGAGCATCACTGACTTTAAAGGAATAGCCCTTATACCTCCTTACAGGTCATTCTACCCCACATCATTATCTCTACTGAATGCTCAGTAGAGATTATCCTACAGGTAACATTCTCAGAGTCCTTGTTATACTATTCTTGAAACATCTCTTGACAGTTCTACAATAGTTTTCCTATAAATGTCTTTATGGCGGAACATCTTTTCCTGTGCATCCTTACAATCTACCATTAGGGCCAGCCCTCAGCAGTTTGCCAGGAAAGCAGCATTTCTTAAAGTCTAGTTTGCATATCAGTGCTTTGTCTGTGCAGTCCTCCAGACTATTTTTTTTAACTTATTTCTAAATAGGTTTCCTGCTGTATTATTTTCATTTTCTAACGTAAACATTTATATCACATTGAGTCCTTTTAGGATTATCATCTTATAATTTACTGAAGATATTTTTTACTTGTTTCAAAGGTGCTATCATATCTAAATTAAATTCTTCTGGATTATAAAGGAGGAATTTGGTTAGAGTAGACTAACCAAATACTAGAGTAGAGTATTTTTTGACACAACCTAGAACAAAACATAGGGTTTCTAATTTAGAGGATAATATATGTATATATATGTTTTTATGAATATGCTTCATACATAAATACATGGACCTTCCTATTTTCATCCTGGGGCTTCACAGGTAGCTCAGACAGTAAAGAATCTGCCTACAATGCAGAAGACCCAGGTTCCATCCCTGGGTCAGGAAAACCCCTTGGAGAAGGGAATGACAGACAACCCATTTCAGTATTATTGCGTGGAGAATCCTATGGACATGACTAAGCAACTAACACATACATTTTAATGATATGCATGATATATGTTCTTGAAAAGTTATGTGGATTCTGACTTGGTAACATTTTAACATTTTATAAACTATTAATATTATTCGTTCCTTTCCTTATTGTTTAATTAGTTTCAGAAACTTATTGGTGAGAGTGATCAAATCAAACCCTGGCACTAGAGCTGTTTGAATTGATTAAGATAATACTTAACAAATTACTGGGAATCTTGATGCTTAAACATGCTGCTGCTGCTAAGTTGCTTCAGTCGTGTCTGACTCTTTGTGACCCCATAGATGGCAGCCTACCAGGCTCCCCTGTCCCTGGGATTCTCCAGGCAAGAACACTGGAGTGGGTTGCCATTTCCTTCTCCAATGCATGAAAGTGAACAGTGAAAGTGAAGTTGCTCAGTCGTGTCTGACAATCTGCGACTGCATGGATTGCAGCCCACCAGGCTCCTCCCCGTCCATGGGATTTTCCAGGCAAGAGTACATAGAGGTATAATTAACATGTCAAAGAATCCTATTGCTCCATAATTTATAGAATTGAAAAAGAACTCTTTTCTTCTTCTACGCTTTCTTTTTCCCTTATAACAAAGTTTTACCAATATTTTCAAATACTTATTATCATAGATATGTTTAAAGTATTTGGTTTCTATAATTATTTCTATAAATAGTGATTGCTTTGTTTGTATGCAATTTAAAAAATTTAAACTGATGTTCACATTATTCTAATAAAGAAAAAAAGATAAAAATGCCAATAGAAATGATCTGTTGTTATCATATTCACTGATATAATTCTCCCTTCCAAATGTAAGTATGGTAAATGGGAAAGAGAAAAAAATCATTACACCATTTATAAAATATGAGCTCATATCTATAAAATTCATTTGGTTATCTCCTTTTTATATAGTATATAACCTGTCTCTTATACACATCTAGATGTGTATAAGAGACAGCTTAAGGGGAGGATTTTAAAATGGTCCCTCTAATCTATCTAGTCATCTTCCTCCTACTGTAGATTATAGACTCACCACAAGTGCAGAGCATGTCCACTTTCTCCAACGTGAAAAGTTCTCACACTTGACTTCAATCCATAAAGTAAAACATATGCTGGACTTAGTCAAGTTTAAAACATTTTTTGTTCTGTGAATAACACTGCTAAGAAAAAGAAATTACAATATGAAGACTGGGAAAAATATTTGCAAATCTGATATCTGGAAAAAAAGGCTTCTTCCCTAAATAAGAAGACCTCTCTAAACTCAACAGTAATAGGGCTCAATTAGAAAACTGGCATAAAACTTGAACACATGCTTACCAAAGAGGACTATTGATGCCAAATAAGGAGATGAGACTACTTTAAACATCATTATGCTTTAAGAAAATGTAAATTTAATGCTATGAGATGCCACTACATATCGATTAGAATAGCTAAAAAAAGACAGTACTAAAAATACCAAGTCCTGAGTGAGGCTGTGGAGCGATCACATCTCTCATACATTGCTTTGGGAATGCAAAATGAGCCAGGTTCTCTGGGNTGTCTGTGCAGTCCTCCAGACTATTTTTTTTAACTTATTTCTAAATAGGTTTCCTGCTGTATTATTTTCATTTTCTAACGTAAACATTTATATCACATTGAGTCCTTTTAGGATTATCATCTTATAATTTACTGAAGATATTTGTTACTTGTTTCAAAGGTGCTATCATATCTAAATTAAATTCTTCTGGATTATAAAGGAGGAATTTGGTTAGAGTAGACTAGTTCTAAGATGGCTTTATTTTTTGACACAACCTAGAACAAAACATAGGGTTTCTAATTTAGAGGATAATATATGTGTGTATGTGTTTTTATGAATATGCTTCATACACACACAAATACATGGACCTTCCTATTTTCATCCCGGGGCTTCACAGGTAGCTCAGACAGTAAAGAATCTGCCTACAATGCAGAAGACCCAGGTTCCATCCCTGGGTCAGAAAAACCCCTTGGAGAAGGGAATGACAGACAACCCATTTCAGTATTATTGCGTGGAGAATCCTATGGACATGACTAAGCAACTAACACATACATTTTAATGATATGCTTGAAATATGTTCTTGAAAAGTTATGTGGATTCTGACTTGGTAACATTTTAACATTTTATAAACTATTAATATTATTCGTTCCTTTCCTTATTGTTTAATTAGTTTCAGAAACTTATTGGTGAGAGTGATCAAATCAAACCCTGGCACTAGAGCTGTTTGAATTGATTAAGATAATACTTAACAAATTACTGGGAATCTTGATGCTTAAACATGCTGCTGCTGCTAAGTTGCTTCAGTCGTGTCTGACTCTTTGTGACCCCATAGATGGCAGCCTACCAGGCTCCCCTGTCCCTGGGATTCTCCAGGCAAGAACACTGGAGTGGGTTGCCATTTCCTTCTCCAATGCATGAAAGTGAACAGTGAAAGTGAAGTTGCTCAGTCGTGTCTGACAATCTGCGACTGCATGGATTGCAGCCCACCAGGCTCCTCCCCGTCCATGGGATTTTCCAGGCAAGAGTACATAGAGGTATAATTAACATGTCAAAGAATCCTATTGCTCCATAATTTATAGAATTGAAAAAGAACTCTTTTCTTCTTCTACGCTTTCTTTTTCCCTTATAACAAAGTTTTACCAATATTTTCAAATACTTATTATCACAGATATGTTTAAAGTATTTGGTTTCTATAATTATTTCTATAAATAGTGATTGCTTTGTTTGTATGCAATTTAAAAAATTTAAACTGATGTTCACATTATTCTAATAAAGAAAAAAAGATAAAAATGCCAATAGAAATGATCTGTTGTTATCATATTCACTGATATAATTCTCCCTTCCAAATGTAAGTATGGTAAATGGGAAAGAGAAAAAAAACCATTAAACCATTTATAAAATATGTGCTCATATCTATAAAATTCATTTGGTTATCTCCTTTTTATATAGTATATAACATTACAAGTAAAATATAATTTTATAGGCCAGTTACAAAATAAAATGATTTTTCTAATCTATAATTTTATAGATTTGTTACAATATAAAATCATCATTACATCTTGAAACTAGACTTATGGATTTTCAAGAGTTGTATAGATTATGTTTCCAACAGCACAATAACACTTACAGCCTTGAATATGTTAGCTACATACTCTAGATGAAGATAAGCAAATTCCTTAAATAGGCAAGTTTATTCTGATTTCAAAAAGCTTCATGCCATGCATATGCTCCTGTACCTTCACCCTGTTCCATTTCCAAAATTATGGATGTATTTCTACTGACATCATATGTCCCTTACATATACTTGCTCTTTAGTGTAGTCCCTATCTAAATTGTCACTAAGTTCCTAGCTATTCTCATACCTGTGCCCCTCATCAGTTTCAGAATCCACACAAGTTACTGTCTTTATCAGGTCCCATCCAAATATATGGAAACTTTCTTTTCTCTCCAGGGGCCTACAGATAATGACCTGTGAGGCAAATTTTGTTGGCTGCCCAGTTTGCATGTAAACAGTCACTACCATCCTTTTAAATATAGTCAGTGGCAGTTTTGGCTTTAAAAATATCATGATAGAGCCGATGTCCCCTNTCCCATCCAAATATATGGAAACTTTCTTTTCTCTCCAGGGGCCTACAGATAATGACCTGTGAGGCAAATTTTGTTGGCTGCCCAGTTTGCATGTAAACAGTCACTACCATCCTTTTAAATATAGTCAGTGGCAGTTTTGGCTTTAAAAATATCATGATAGAGCCGATGTCCCCTTGCCCCCCAAATCTTCTACAGAAAGGTATGCTGATCTGGCTCCTAATACAGGTAGACATGCTCCATATTCAATGTAGATTATATTTAAAATTGTAAAACCCAATTGCAAACTCAAAATGCATTTAAATACACTTGAAATATTAAAAGTGCTATGCATATTCATATTATCACAGATATTTCAATTAAAGAATACAAGAAAATTATATGTTTCTGAAGAAGATGGTGTCTTAAATGAAGAGAAAAGAATGAGGTATATTTAATAATAATATATATAAATGAGTGCTATTTTATAACACTTTGTCCTGTATCTTTATGTAAGAAATGAAAATCTTCTTAAAAGTTGTTAGCATTAGCATGCTCTTATTCAGCAGTGACCCAAGATCATTTGATAAAAACAACACCTAACACATAAGAATGTTTAGAGCATACCATTTGCTATCACTTAGGTAAAAACATCAGAATTCCAGGAGTTTTTTAGTCTCAACTAATGTATTTCAATTAATATTTAAGTTAAATAATATTATTATATTTTAGATGAGGAAATTGAGACATCATTGAGTAATAATGAGTCAACTTGAGAATGGTGGAGTCAGGAAGAGACCCTAGGTATGTCCAGGGTTTAAACACTAGCTGTACAACACTGTCACTAATTGGACAAATCAGCTTGGTATAGTAGAAAATTTTCATAGTGAGACTTAGAAGATATGAATTTTTGTTACAGTTCTAAATCCTAGACCAGTGATAATTAATGAGTCATTTACTAACTTTCAGTTCCCTCAGTTATCATGTAGGAACAATTACACCTGTGTTTACTACATCACAGATATGTGAAAATATAGGGGGAACTTCAAAATCATATGCTTCATGTATACAGAGCAGATGAACTGAAAGGGAGGAGAAGGATTTTGGCAGGAAAAGAAGCAGTATTTAAGAAAAAAGGGTTTGAATCAGTTCTAATGAGATGGATGAAACTGGAGCCAATTATACAGAGTGAAGTAAGCCAGAAAGAAAAACACCAATACAGTATGCTGCTGCTGCTAAGTCACTTCAGTCGTGTCCGACTCTACTAACACATATATATGGAATTTAGAAAGACGGTAATGATGACCCTGTATGCGAGACAGCAAAAGAAACACAGATGTGTAGAGTGGACTTTTGGACTCTGAGGGAGAGGGAAAGGGTGGGAATATTTGGGAGAATGGCATTGAAACATGTATACTGTCATGTAAGAAACGAATCGCCAATCTATGTTCAATGCAGGATGCAGGATGTCTGGGGCTGGTGCACCGGGATGATCCGGAGAGATGATGTGGGGTGGGAGGGGGGTTCATGTTTGGGAGCTCATGTACACCCGTGGCGGATTCATGTCAATGTATGCCAAAACCAATACAGTATTGTAAAGTAAAATAAAGTAAAAAAAANTGCAGGATGCAGGATGTTTGGGGCTGGTGCACCGGGATGATCCGGAGAGATGATGTGGGGTGGGAGGGGGGTTCATGTTTGGGAGCTCATGTACACCCGTGGCGGATTCATGTCAATGTATGCCAAAACCAATACAGTATTGTAAAGTAAAATAAAGTAAAAAAAAAAGAAAAAGAAAAAGAAAAAAAAGACCTTGATATGAAACTTCAATAAATTAATAAGTATTTTTGTTAAATAAAAATGTATCAGCTATAGCATTTAAAATTATCATTTAAATTATCTAATTAAATTTAAGAAAATAAATCATTTTAGAAAAAAAAAGGGGGGGGTAGCATGAAAGGTTAGTAGAATCCCACTGAGGAAAATGTAAGTCGAAATTGAAAGAGTTGTGTTCATACAACAGTCAATTTATTTAACATCTGGACAAGTTCAAGCACAAGGCTTGAACTCTTCCTTGAGTTCAATATGAAAGAGAGTATTTCAAACAAATGCGTTTAGTAGGATGAAAGGTTTTTCCCTCCATTTCAACAGAGCTGCTTTAGAGCAGTGAAGAAGTGGCAGAGTAACATTTCAGGGGGGAGTAAACAGCAGAAAAATCCCTGAAAGTAGCATTAGCAGTTGCAATACTGAGGTGTTAGGAGGACATTGTTAAAACACGGGAGCAGGAAAGAAACATGGTAGCTGGCACACAAAGGTCAAACGGAAAGTTGCAGAGTAGGTGCTCTCTCCATTAAAAAGAGGAAAAGGCCAGAAAGCACAAGGATCAAAATGAAGAATTGTATTTGAATTAGATCTCCAACTGAGTCAACAATCAGAAACTGCTGTAAGCATGCATGAAGAAAAAGGAGAAACACGTGATAAATATACCAGAGTATTTCCTGTAATTCAAGGGAAAACATCAAACACAAACATAAACTGGTAAAACAAATACATATGAAGTTATGTTAAGAAGAAAGGAGGATATAAAAATTAAAATTGTAGCAAACCAAAAAAACCCAAAAACGAAATTAGCAAAACAGAAGAAAACTATCACAGGATTCTCCTACAGCAATTAATATGATTATAAAAAGCATTTGTAGTTGCAAACCAAACATTAAATATTGAAAAGAGAAACAAACAAAAATAGGAAGATTGCAAACTGCAGATAAGCAAACGTTGAGGACACTGAAGGAAACAAATACAATCAACTCATAATTTATGATGAAACTACTGAATTGTCAAGAATAGTGCAACCAGATGCACAAAAAGTAATGGAGCCAAGAGCATGAAAATGAAACAAAGGATAAAAGGGGCCAGCGAAGATCACAGAAAAAAAAATCACAACCCTCAAAAGGAATACACTTGAGCTAAATTTCACAGAGAAAGACAAGTGTTATTTATCACTTATGTGTGGAATCTAAAAAATAATACATATTAACTTATTTCCAAAACAGACTTAGAAAATTTGTAGTCACCAAATGGAAAGGTAGGGGAAAAGGAATTAGGAGCTTTGGATTGGCATATATATATATATACTATCACATATAAAATAAATAATCAACTGGAACCTATTGTAAACCATAGGGAACTCTACTCAATACTCTTAACAACCTATATGGGAAAAGAATATAAAAGAGACTATATATATATAGATATAACTGAATCAATTTGCTGTACATCTGAAATTAACACATTGTAAGTCAACTCTACTCCAATATAAAATAAAAATTAATAATAACTAAATTCCAGAAAATTTTCATGATAAATGGCATAAAACCAACACAATCTTGTAAAGCAAGTATTCTCCCATTAAAAATAAATGTTAATCACTCAGTTGTGTCAGACTCTTTGCGACCCCAGGGACTGTAGTCCCCCAGGCTCCTCTGTCCATGGAATTTTCCAGGCCAGAATACTGCAGTAGGTAGCATTTCCTTCTCTAGGGATCAAATCTGGGTCTCCTGCATTGCAGGCAGATTCTTAACCATCTGAGCCACCAGGGAAATTTTGGAATTATGTTTTCATTAACAAGATGAATTATGAAGTGTATGCTACAACTTATGAAATAGTCTTTTGCAAAAAAAAAAAAAAAAAGTTAATCTGAATCTAATCTAGCTTGTAGACCTATCTTCCAGTAATAGAGGGCACAGGAAATAATGGGGCACAATGAAAGATACCACAAGGAAATAATTACAGACAAAAAAAAATCCTACAAGAAAATATGCCTGATTGTCTTGTGAAAATTTCATGGAAAAATTTAGTGAAGATATTGCTTTAAAATAAGAGACTAAAGAAAAAAACATCATACAAAGTATTTGACTCTGTTCCTGAGATGTGTTAGGTCAAGACAAGAGGTGAGCAATGATATTTGGAGGGAATGGGTAGAGAAAGACTAAGATGATAATGATAGTATGTTTTTCTTTGAAAATTGGTTTTTCACTTTTTTTTACACAAATTTCACAGTGCATTGTCCCATGATCTTTGCTCTTTTATTCCACTTCTGAAAAATGCTCCATACTTATACTTGAGTCCTTGAATAAGAATGTTTCTCAATATTTTATTTACATATTTTATCACTCAANAAAAAAAAAAGAAAAAGAAAAAGAAAAAAAAGACCTTGATATGAAACTTCAATAAATTAATAAGTATTTTTGTTAAATAAAAATGTATCAGCTATAGCATTTAAAATTATCATTTAAATTATCTAATTAAATTTAAGAAAATAAATCATTTTAGAAAAAAAAAGGGGGGGGTAGCATGAAAGGTTAGTAGAATCCCACTGAGGAAAATGTAAGTCGAAATTGAAAGAGTTGTGTTCATACAACAGTCAATTTATTTAACATCTGGACAAGTTCAAGCACAAGGCTTGAACTCTTCCTTGAGTTCAATATGAAAGAGAGTATTTCAAACAAATGCGTTTAGTAGGATGAAAGGTTTTTCCCTCCATTTCAACAGAGCTGCTTTAGAGCAGTGAAGAAGTGGCAGAGTAACATTTCAGGGGGGAGTAAACAGCAGAAAAATCCCTGAAAGTAGCATTAGCAGTTGCAATACTGAGGTGTTAGGAGGACATTGTTAAAACACGGGAGCAGGAAAGAAACATGGTAGCTGGCACACAAAGGTCAAACGGAAAGTTGCAGAGTAGGTGCTCTCTCCATTAAAAAGAGGAAAAGGCCAGAAAGCACAAGGATCAAAATGAAGAATTGTATTTGAATTAGATCTCCAACTGAGTCAACAATCAGAAACTGCTGTAAGCATGCATGAAGAAAAAGGAGAAACACGTGATAAATATACCAGAGTATTTCCTGTAATTCAAGGGAAAACATCAAGCACAAACATAACCTGGTAAAACAAATACATATGAAGTTATGTTAAGAAGAAAGGAGGATATAAAAATTAAAATTGTAGCAAACCAAAAAAACCCAAAAACGAAATTAGCAAAACAGAAGAAAACTATCACAGGATTCTCCTACAGCAATTAATATGATTATAAAAAGCATTTGTAGTTGCAAACCAAACATTAAATATTGAAAAGAGAAACAAACAAAAATAGGAAGATTGCAAACTGCAGATAAGCAAACGTTGAGGACACTGAAGGAAACAAATACAATCAACTCATAATTTATGATGAAACTACTGAATTGTCAAGAATAGTGCAACCAGATGCACAAAAAGTAATGGAGCCAAGAGCATGAAAATGAAACAAAGGATAAAAGGGGCCAGCGAAGATCACAGAAAAAAAAATCACAACCCTCAAAAGGAATACACTTGAGCTAAATTTCACAGAGAAAGACAAGTGTTATTTATCACTTATGTGTGGAATCTAAAAAATAATACATATTAACTTATTTCCAAAACAGACTTAGAAAATTTGTAGTCACCAAATGGAAAGGTAGGGGAAAAGGAATTAGGAGCTTTGGATTGGCATATATATATATATACTATCACATATAAAATAAATAATCAACTGGAACCTATTGTAAACCATAGGGAACTCTACTCAATACTCTTAACAACCTATATGGGAAAAGAATATAAAAGAGACTATATATATATAGATATAACTGAATCAATTTGCTGTACATCTGAAATTAACACATTGTAAGTCAACTCTACTCCAATATAAAATAAAAATTAATAATAACTAAATTCCAGAAAATTTTCATGATAAATGGCATAAAACCAACACAATCTTGTAAAGCAAGTATTCTCCCATTAAAAATAAATGTTAATCACTCAGTTGTGTCAGACTCTTTGCGACCCCAGGGACTGTAGTCCCCCAGGCTCCTCTGTCCATGGAATTTTCCAGGCCAGAATACTGCAGTAGGTAGCATTTCCTTCTCTAGGGATCAAATCTGGGTCTCCTGCATTGCAGGCAGATTCTTAACCATCTGAGCCACCAGGGAAATTTTGGAATTATGTTTTCATTAACAAGATGAATTATGAAGTGTATGCTACAACTTATGAAATAGTCTTTTGCAAAAAAAAAAAAAAAAAGTTAATCTGAATCTAATCTAGCTTGTAGACCTATCTTCCAGTAATAGAGGGCACAGGAAATAATGGGGCACAATGAAAGATACCACAAGGAAGTAATTACAGACAAATAAAAATCCTACAAGAAAATATGCCTGATTGTCTTGTGAAAATTTCATGGAAAAATTTAGTGAAGATATTGCTTTAAAATAAGAGACTAAAGAAAAAAACATCATACAAAGTATTTGACTCTGTTCCTGAGATGTGTTAGGTCAAGACAAGAGGTGAGCAATGATATTTGGAGGGAATGGGTAGAGAAAGACTAAGATGATAATGATAGTATGTTTTTCTTTGAAAATTGGTTTTTCACTTTTTTTTACACAAATTTCACAGTGCATTGTCCCATGATCTTTGCTCTTTTATTCCACTTCTGAAAAATGCTCCATACTTATACTTGAGTCCTTGAATAAGAATGTTTCTCAATATTTTATTTACATATTTTATCACTCAACTAAACATCATTAAATTCTAATATCATTTCTGTTGGTGACTAGCTAGACAAATTGTACCCAGTAATTTAATAGATACTTCAGTTCTATTACCTATAGTGCAGGAATAAAAATATCAGGCTAATCTATCGCATGAGTCTATTCTAATAAACTAATAAGGGCATATATGAAAGATTATGACATCTGTGAATTAAAGTACTTAACATAATTTACTCAGTGGTCCTATAGTTGTATGGACATATAAATTTCCCTCACTGAGGTAGATTGCACAAAGGTGCCAACAAGCAAACTACTAACACAGAGGGGCCAATATGCAAAGTTAACATTGTTGAACTTGCAACCCATGATATTTTTTGAGTTTCATTGTAATTTATTGTTCTGGTTTGAGTCAATATGTACACAATCAAGAAAAATAAGTAATACTGAGCACCATTTCCCCATAAGTAAATTAAACAATAAAACAGAAATATTTTTTGACAACTCACTATTAAGACGATGTTATTGGAAATGGCAAAATAACTTCAGGAAAATAACTACAATTGAAATTTATATCTGCGGTAAAAATACAAAACTGAATGCTTTTTAAAAAAACTTTTTCTCCTTTACAGTAAATTGAGTTACCAAAAAATTAAAAAGGTATATGGAGCCAATTTTCCTGTGTATGTGCAAAAAGGATGGCTATATATTTGCAAGCTGGTGCATTCTAGAATAACAGACTACAGAGCATCCTATAAAACAGAGGTATATACATTTCAGGCTCATCATCTGGAATTTAAAACAGCCCTAATTCTAATGGTATGCTTGTGTTCAAAACAAACCAACAAAAGAAGTATAATAATACTTAAAGAACATAGTAAATTTTTTCAAAGATGCAGGAAAAAATATAAAACTCATGTTTGTCGATCAAAAATGCATGCTTGAACATCTGAGAGGGATCTGGACTTGAAACATTAAATTGCAGAACAAGTACTTCTGAATATGGATTTTATTCTGACAACTCTAATTGTACATCACAAATCTAGGGATAGGAGATGGTTAAACATTGTCTTTTTTTCACCCTATAGAGATTGCCATGTAATTTGTGAAATAGATTCTCTAAATTTTGTGTAAAATTGTGGTTCCCAGTACCCAGCAAATCTAACTAGTGATTTTCAGTGGAGGTCCTGGCTTATTTGGAGTCAAAATAATATCTGAGGAATCCAGTATTTTAAGGACGCTCTTAGGATTTTTTGTTTGTTTGTTTGTTTCCCGTCTTGATATTTTTGGCGTCCCCTTTTCCCTTGGCTGTCACCTTAATCCAGTCTCCATTCCCAATGGTTTTAGGTTATAGAGGCAATTATTTTTGGAAAACTCCAGGAACAAGAAAGAGTTAGAACATTGGCATAACCATTTTGACACTGAACAGAAGAGAACAGAATGGCATTGACTCAAGATGTTTTTGGTGGCTAGGGCAGAAGCAGAAAGTGATTAAGGAATTTTGATGATATTTATTTTCTAATTTTAGATTTGCTATTTTGGCAAGCCACATAAAAGACTGAAGTATAAGTCATTAGTAAAATATATATTTACTAATGCAGATATAAAATAGTGTTTTCCTGAGCATTTTAGTTGAAATAGATTGGATTGAGCTCCTCATCCTGCCTTCTAATGAAAATTTCTGCATATTATTCCAATATTGCATTTTAATGGCTACTTTCATTCTGAGTTTCTAGCTCTCAATAATATTTGACCTCCCTCAATTTTTTCTTTCTTTTATTCTGTAGCAACTATTTGTGGAAAATAATCAATATTCATTGTTTTTTTTTTCCCCAAAAACAGCACATGCAAAGCATTTGACTGAACACTTTAAGATAAAGAACTTGATTACCATGCAGCACAAAAAACAATAAAAAAGTGAATATTAAGTAACATTGTATCTAAAAATCCATCAGCTACCAGTTCTGGCTTTCACCAGTCACCTCTCAGCAGGATCTTGATTTATTTGGGCTGCTAGAATTCCCCTCTCCAGCTAAATGCCCTTTAATTTTCCTATATAGATGAGTTTATCTTTCCACTGTGCACTTTTTTGGATCTTCATTAATATACGTGTAAGATAAAGTGCCAGCAAAACTAGCTGTAAATGTCTGATATCACAGAAGAACAGGAAAAAAAATTAGAATGTCAGTGAATCTTTGACTAAAACTCCCCAAACACTTAGAAAGTATTAGTGACTTTAATTACTTTTTTTTCACCCACTTTGCTATAACAAGAACTCTTTTGCACAAGGGAATGATGTTGGTCCAGAAAAATATGGCAGGTTTTTCATAGTCTCTCAGATTCCAGATACTCATTACTAAATTAGATATTCCAAAGATTTTAGAAAGTATATCACCTAATTGTGTCCACATAAAAATCTAGAAACAGAGGACCTGATCCCTTTCTAACCCATCACACTGAAAATATACAAAAGTATATAAAATGCTTTGAGGCATTTAGAAGCCAACACTCATGGTTTGCAAGGGACTCTTGGAGGTAAGAAAGTATATCCTTTGGGTCTTAATATTATTTTTATACTAAGGTCAAATTCTGAAGAGCAGTAGAGCCTTTAATTCCAGTTCCCTTAAACCACAAAGTGAGAAAAGTTTTAACAACCTCAGAGACCACTCGAAATGCACTAATGAATGATAATTTATTCCCAACACTCAGAAAGAGCAGTCAGCTCTGAGACAAAGTGTTATGACTTCTGTAGCTTTTGCAAATGCATATGAAAGGTGCTGTTGATTTGTAGATTAGAAATATTTCAACTATATTTGATAGAAGCAAGTTGGGCTAGAGGTCCAGGCAAGGGAATGCCACCTATTAGCACACATATGAAAAATGTACAAATAATTATCAGCATATTCACTGTAATTCAAGACTCACTAGTGAACAAGGAATCAAGTTATTGTGTTTGTGAAAAAAAAATTATACAGTTACATAAAAAATATCAGCATGCATCTCATACACTATAGTTTTGTGAAATTTTACTTTATTTACATACAGGCACATATTGGTTTGGTGTGTCTTTTTAAATTTTATTTTTAATTAGAGGATAATTGTATTATAACATTGTGCTGGTTTCTGCCATACAGCAACTTGGATCAGTCATAAGTGTACACATATCCCCTCCTTCCCCCACCATCCCATCCCTCAGGTCATCACTGAGCATTGGGCTGAGTTCCCTATGTTATACAGCAACTTCCCACTAGTTATCTCTTTTACACATGGTAATGTTTATATTTCAATGCTATTCTCTCAATTCTCCCTACCCTCTACTTCCCCGTTTGTTCCCACAAGTCCTTCTCTGTGTCTGCATCTCTATTCCTGCCCTGCAAATAGGTTCATCTGTACCATTTTTCTAGATTTCATATATGTGCAATATTTGTCTTTCTCTTTCTGAATTACTTCACTCTGTACAACAGGTTCTTAGTTCATCTACCTCAGTTCAACTGACTCAAATTTATCTCTTTTTATGGCTAATATTCCATTTTGTATATGTACCATATCTTCTTTATCTATTCATCTATTGATAGACATCTGGGTTCCATCTATGTTCTCTTGTAAACAGTACTGAAATGAACACTGGGATACATGTGTCTTTTGAGTTATGATTTTCTCAGAGTATATTCCTAGAAGTAGAATTGCTGGGTCATGCAGTAGTTTTATTTCTAGTTTTTAAGGAATCTCCATATTGCTCTCCATAGTGGCTGTATCAATTTATATTCCAGCCAACAGTACAGGAGGGTTCCCTTTTCTCCACACCCTCTGCAGCATTTATTGTTTGTAGATATTTTGATGATGGCCACTCTGACCAGTGTGAAGTGATACCTCATTGTATGTTTCAATAGCATTTCTCCACTAATGAACTATGTTGAGAATCTTTTCATGTGTTTGTTGACCATGTGTGTGTTTTTTCTGGAGAAATGTCTGTTTTCCATTCATTTTTTGAATGGGTTGTTTGTTTTTCTGATACTGAGCTATTTGACCTGCTTGTATATTTTGGAGATTAATCCTTTGTCAGTTTTTCATTTGCAATTATTTACTCCTATTCTGAGGGATGCTTTTCCAGTTTATTTATAGTTTTACTTTGCTGTGCAAAAGCTTTTAAGTTTAATTAGATCCTATTTCTTTAGTTAATGTTTCCATTTTCATACTCTAGGAGGTGAGTCAAAGATCTTGTTGCAATTTATGTCCAACAGTGTTCTGCCTATGTTTTCCTCTATGACTTTTATAGTTTTGGGCCTTACATTTAGGCCTTTATCTATTTTGAATTTATTTTAGTAGATGATGTCAGGAAGTGTTCTAATTTCATTCTTTCACATGTAGCTGTCCAGTTTTCCCAGCATTACTCATTGATGCTTCTCTCTAACTCAATCATATTTCAGCTTAAAAAGCTTCCTTAGCAGGAAGTCCTAATTAAAAACAACTATTCCTGTGATCTACAGTAAAAATACTAATTGACATGATTTCACAAAGCTTAAATCTTTTTTCATTGAAGTAGAGTTGATTTACAATATTATATTAGTTTCAGGTGGACAACATGGTGATTTAACATTTTAACACAAAATAGTCCATCTAAAGTTATCACATAATATTGGCTATAATTCCTTGTGCTGTATATTGTTGTCGCTTATCAATTTTATGCATATTAGTTTCTGTATCTTAGTTTGTTTTCTGTATCTGGGAGCCTATTTACATTTTATTATATACATTCATTTTATTATTTTAGGTTCCACATGTCAGTGATATCATACACTATGTATCTTTCTCTGACTTATTTCACTAACCATGATATTCTCTCTGTCCACAATAATGCAAATTGTTTAATTTTATTCTTTTTTATGGATGAGTTAAATTGCATTGTGTGTACATTTATTTATATATATATTCTTTTTGTGGATGAATAAAATTATATCATGTGTGTATATGTTTATATGTATGTGTACATATATTTATATATATATATCTCAATTCTTTTCTAATCCATTCATCTGCTGATGAACACTTAGGTTGCTGCCATATATTGGCTATTATAGATAATGCTGCCATGAACATCAGGGTATATGTATATTTCCAAACTAAGGGTTTTACTTTTAATATATATTTTATTTTTTACCTTGCTTTTCTTTTCTTTGGCTATACCATGTGGCAAATGAGAGCTTAGTTCCCTGAGCACGGATTCAAACCTGCACCCTCTGCAGTGAAAGCATAGATTTTTAACCACCGGACCACCAGAGTAGTTCATGGTTTTCACTTTTAAGAACATGCATCCAAGAGTGGAGTTGCTGGATCATATGGTAGTTCCATTTTCAGTTTTTTCAGAAACCTCCATCTTACTTCCATAGTGGCTGTACCAATTTATATTCTCACCAACAGTTTACTAGGTTTCCCTTTTCTCCGTATCCTAGCCAACACTCTTCTTTGTAGACTTTAATAATAGCCACCTGATAGGACTGAGGTGGTATCTCATTGTGGTTTTGATTTGCATTTCAGGTTTTTTGTCTTGATTGATATTGAGTTGTATGAACTATTTATATATATTGGATATTAACCTCTCATTGGTCATTATTTTGAAAATATTTTCTCCCATTCAGTAGGTTGTCTTTTTCATTTAGCTTATGGTTTCCTTTTCTGTGCAAAAACTTTTAAGATTAAGCTATATTTGTTCATTTTTGTTTTTATTTTTATTTATTTGGCCTTAGGAGATAGTCCAAAAAGAAAAAGATACTGGTATAAATTAAAAACAACAGAATCAAAAGTTTTAAATTATAAAACTAATTCACTTCATTGTATAGAAGAAACTATACAATATTGTAAAGCAATTATACAAAATGAATGATTATTCCTAGTCATATTTTTTGATTAAAACTTAAAAGAAAATGAAACTATTGATTTATATTAAAGCACATTTTTTACTTGTGGAAAAAATGATAGAATATATGATAGAATAGTATTTCACTATTAAAAGTATAATTATGAGTTCTTTGCAGTCACAGGGAAAAAAAATTATGATTACTAAATTCAGCAAAAATACACAGAATGTGAAAATGAACTTATGCTATGCTAAAATATGTGTGCAGATGAATAAGAATTAGAACAAATGCAGAAAAATGAAAAAGAGTGACTCAAGCTACATATAGATGGTGAACAATTCTTTATAGACAGATACATTTTAGAAAAGGAGTTGCTATAAAAGACAAGACTGTTTTTACATCAAAAACATATTTTAAAGCTAGGTTTAACTTGGGTCATGCTTTCACATATAAGAAATAGTTTTACCCCTTAAAATCTCTCTTAAATGCTTTCCTTATATGTGAAATTAAATATTAAATTTTTCTTCATTATATGAAACTATTCACATTTTTAACCAAGGGTGTTTTAATTTGCATCTATGCTTGTGATATCAGCAGCATTCTGGTAATTTGCTAGTTAGTTCTTGAGGGCTTTTGAAAATCCTTATTTGATCTTCCTATGTCAGCATGCTCTTATCATGTCTACTGACAGTAGTTTCAGAATTCCTCAAAGTAAGTATAGCAAACAAGGGTGACTAGCAAAGCTTCACCACTGCTTACACAAGAGGGCTGCTGAAGTGACAGAATTAGGACTAATTTAAATGAAATGTGTGTCCTATCTCATGTGAAGGAAGTATAAGCCTTATGGACATCATAACAGGCACAATTATCTAAGGGAGTGACTAGCTTTAGATCACCAAGCTAGATCTCGAAGAATGAAGAAGCACATTTTTATAGTGAAACAAATAGCTCAAACAGATAAGCACAGGCAAACTATTACAGGCTTGACGGATACATACAAACAACTCAAAACATACATATTTGTAAAAGCACAATAAATATCTCTAATGACTAAACTAAACAGGGTCAGACTTTATTTTTTGGGGGGCTCCAAAATCACCGCAGATAGTAACTGCAGCCATGAAATTAAAAGACGCTTACTCCTTGGAAGGAAAGTTATGACCAACCTAGATATCATATTCAAAAGCAGAGACTTTACTTTGCCAACAAAGGTTTGTCTAGTCAAGGCTATGGTTTTTCCAGTGGTCATGTATGGATGCAAGAGCTGGACTGTGAAGAAAGCTGAGCACTGGAGAACTGATGTTTTTAAACTGTGGTGTTGGAGAAGACTCCTGAGAATTCTTGGACTGCAAAGAGATCCAACCAGTCCATTCTGAAGGAGATCAGCCCTGGGATTTCTTTGGAAGGAATGATGCTAAAGCTGAAATTCCAGTACTTTGGCCACCTCATGAGAAGAGTTGACTCACTGGAAAAGACTGTGATGCTGGGAGAGATTGGGGGCAGGAGGAGAAGGGGACGACAGAGGATGAGATGGCTGGATGGCATCACTGACTCGATGGACGTGAGTTTGAGTGAACTCTGGGAATTGGTGATGGACAGTGAGGCCTGGCGTGCTGCGGTTCATGGGGTCACAAAGAGTTGGACAGGATCGAGAGACTGAACTGAACTGAACTGAATATATTTCAGAATCCAAATGAAAAGTAGCCCCCAGCTGACCAAGTTAGTCCCCAGGTGGCCTAAATATGCCACTTTTGCATTTATCTTTTAAATCAGAAAATAAAGCAAATAGACCCAGTGATAATATACTAGAGAAATTTCTAATTCTCTTTCTTCTTCTCTCTCATACACACATACATACCCACACACAGAAATAGAAAAGGACAATGGCATAGGCTAAGAGATTAAAATGAATTTATTTTTCAAATTAAAATTTCACATGCTGATGTAACAATCTTTGGTAAAACTCAGTGAATGCCATCCAGCAAAATAAGTAGTACACTATTCACCATGGTATATTCAGCTAGGAGTACTCCATGGATATTGATACTTTATGTATGCAAAATCTATAGATTTTTAATTCGAAATATATAAAATTACCTCTATTACACAAATAAAGGTGTCCAGTGTCAGCAAACAGCTAAGTGAGCCATCAATTCAAACCTTATTCTGCAAGCAAAACACACATGTCCTCAGGTATAAGCTCTTTTAGGATATTCCCTATAAATGACTAATTCCATTATTAAATATTTTGAGCACCTAGGACATGTTGTCATTTTCCTCTGGGCATACAACAATGAATTTTTGTTTGAGAATTAGGAATGTATTCTATCTTCAGTCAGAAAAGGCAATGGCACCCCACTCCAGTGTTCTTGCCTGGAGAATCCCAGGGACAGGGGTGCCTGGTGGGCTGCCGTCTAAGGGGTCACACAGTGTCAGACACAACTGAAGTGACTTAGCAGCAGCTATCTCTAATATACTATCATTGGGTCTATTTGCTTCTTGTTCAGAAAATAATTGCAAAAAGGAGGTATTGTTAATTCATAATGTTTTGGGAACTGCTTTTGTTTTGGGATTTTAAAGATATTAATTTATACTATTTATATGAATACTAGACATCTACTGCAGAAAATTTTGAGTTGATGGTAGTGTTATTAGGGGTCACACAGTGTGAGACACAACTGAAGTGACTTAGCAGCAGCTATCTCTAATATACTATCATTGGGTCTATTTGCTTCTTGTTCAGAAAATAATTGCAAAAAGGAGGTATTGTTAATTCATAATGTTTTGGGAACTGCTTTTGTTTTGGGATTTTAAAGATATTAATTTATACTATTTATATGAATACTAGACATCTACTGCAGAAAATTTTGAGTTGATGGTAGTGTTATCTTTGACAAGTTTTAACTATTTTGTTTCCATCATTTTTAAATATAACTCCTTCATAGAGATGTTAAGAAAGCATATCTATTTGTATATCAATACAAAAATAAATAGATATATTTATAATAACATTTATCTATATTCATAATAAGCACTTAACAACTCATAATTATTCTTTTTCTTACTGTCATTAGTATACAGTGGAATTGCAAATATGTGAACTAGCTATTAAACTCATGTGTAATAAGTATTTCATATAAGTCATACAGAGAGCTATAGGAGAACATAGCAGTGATAGTAAATGGATATTAAGTGAATGGAGCACTTAAAAGTTGTGGTGTAAGAGAAGGTTTCTAGCCAAGGCATAGATGCACCCTAAATGTTCATCATATCAATAAAGATAGGGTATATTACACAATGGAATATTACAAGCCATAAGAATGAAATGATGTAATTTGCAGCAACATGGGCAGACCTAGAGATTGTCATGCTAAGTGAAATAATTCAGACAAATATCATTTGATATCACATAAACATGGAATCAAAAAAATGATATAGATGAACTTATTTACAAAATAGGAATAGACTCACAGACTTAGAAAACAAATTTATGGTTACCAAAACTGATAGTGGTAGTAGGGGGAGAGAGAAATTAGGAATTTGGGATTAACATACACACATTACAAGTCCCCTACATACAAACCTTCAAGTTGTTAGCTTTCAAAATGGAAACATGTATTTGCTTATCCAACTATATAAGCCAGTTCATGTGTCTGGCATACACTTTCACTTGCATGCATCCTCTAAAGTATTTCTGCTTTTGTGTACTTTTCTGTGTAGAACTGTATAGAGTACAGTATACACTTCTTTATTTCAAGCCCAGGATATCCAGAAGCAAGTAGAAAATTGGTGGTGATGTAGCTGGTACTCTACTGTACTTTACAGGGTACTGTACAATAAGATTAAAACTGTTTCATTTATTTTTTGCTTTTAGGTATAATTTATGTTTAAAATATTATAAACCTATTACAGTACAGGACAATATAGCTAATTGTGTTAGTTGGGTATCTAGTTTAACTTTGATGGACTTATTAACACATTGGACTTATGAAAGTGCTCTTGAAATGGAACTTATTTGTATGTAAGGAGTTTACCAGATGATATATACAATAGCTAAACAATAAGGACCTACTGTACAGCACAGGGAACTATACTTAATATCTTATGATAACCCATAATAGAAAAGAATCTGAAATACCTTCCTGTACATTGGAAATCTAACAGAACAATTTAAATTAACTATTAACAACAATTGTTAAGTATTCAAATCAACAATTTAAAAAAATGAAATGTTCCATTTCTTTCTTTAAAAAGAAAAAGAGAATGTTTCCTAGAATAAGGACTTAAGAGCTAAACATAATAACTAGAAGTTAGTAAGATAAATGGAGAGGGAGAAAGAGAAGAGAAGAAAAAATTTCTTTAAAAAAGAAGAGCAAGAAACAGTATTTCAAAGTCTAAGTTATGTAAGATATGGTATATGACATATGTAAGAGGATTGAGTTGAAAGTTTAGTTTGATTTGGAAAACGAAGTGCAGAGTAGACAAAGAGAAAATGTATAGAAAAAAATATGGCTCTGTCATGAATCACTTTGAAATCTATGTAACGTGCAATTTAGCACACTGAAATTTCCAAATTGCTAAAATCGGTTACATTGTCAGATAAAGGGTTTAGAATCCAAGTTTCCTGAAATGATATTATTTTTAAATTGAAATGAGATGAACATGATAATTCTGTATCTCCAAAACCGTTCCTTTCATCTCAAACTGCACCACAGAACCCCTAAACTGTACAAAAGCTTTCAGTTCCTCTGAACTGAGCAGTCTCCTAGTGCAGTCATCATCTTTTTAGAGTCTGAGAAAACTCTGGTCAGAATTTCAATAAAGGACTGATATTGATAGCTGAGGTATTAAAAGTGCCGTAAGACTGGAATAGACAATTATTATGACTTTCAGAAAAAAAAAAA
>SJYX01005250.1:26647-41891 GCA_006410675.1 Oreotragus oreotragus
GATTTTCCAGGCAAGAGTACTGGGGTGGGGTGTCATTGCCTTCCTAGGAGATCAGAAGATGATGAAAATACAATGGTCCTTCCTGCTGCTGCTAAGTCACTTCAGTCGTGTCCAACTCTGTGTGACCCCATAGACAGCAGCCCACTAGGCACCCCTATCCCTGGGATTCTCCAGGCAAGAACACTGGAGTGGGTTGCCATTTCCTTCTCCAGTGCGTACAATGATCCTTAAGTATGTGATAATCATAATGGTCTGTTTATCATAAAGTTATTTGAAAATTTTTTACCCAAACATAGTAACTGTATATGTACATGTTGAGCACTGCAGGACATTTAAATAATTTTCAGGAGGACAATATCTAAAAGTACCTAAAAATATATTATTTTAATCTGTAGAGAAGCCTCTTATGGCATTTACTAAATTTAACTTCTTAGCCTAGATCTTCTCAACCTTGGTTACTCAACGATTCAAAATTTAGAAAGCATAGTAATCATATGTGAACATATTTTGGTAAAATATCTGTAAAAACCCAAATTACATTAAATGATGAAGTCAAGATCCAACCAAAGTTGCTAGGGTAGCAGTTGGTTGAAACCAATAAAATTAAATACAATATTGACCAAAGTTTCACACTTAGCTCAATAAAGCAAGTGCTTAAGTGAATCCTAGATTTAGCAACTGTGCCTGTCTAAAATAAGAACACAAATTCAAGTTGGCATTTTAGTAAAAGTCAATTAGGTTGAATCTGTATTAAAATGGATGAAAATCTTACATGCTAAATGAATATTTAGAATGAAAGTGAAGATAATTTTAGAATAATAATGCTTTTTATGATAACAATAATGCCTAATACTTGCATGCTGCTGCTGCTAGGTTGTTTCAGTCATGTCTGACTCTGTGTGACCCCATAGACCGCAGCCCACCAGGCTCCCCCGTCCCTGGGATTCTCCAAGCAAGAATACTGGAGTGGGTTGCCATTTCCTTCTCCAATGCATGAAAGTGAAAAGTGAAAGTGAAGTCGCTCAGTCGTGTTCGACTCTTAGCGACCCCATGGACTGCAGCCCACCAGGCTCCTCCATCNGATTCTCCAAGCAAGAATACTGGAGTGGGTTGCCATTTCCTTCTCCAATGCATGAAAGTGAAAAGTGAAAGTGAAGTCGCTCAGTCGTGTTCGACTCTTAGCGACCCCATGGACTGCAGCCCACCAGGCTCCTCCATCCATGGGATTTTCCAGGCAAGAGTACTGGAGTGGGGTGCCATTGCCTTCTCCAAATACTTGCATGAGTGCCATACTAAAATTAACCTATGTAATATTCACAATTTTATGAGGTAATTATTATTATTATCATCCCCATTTTACAGGTGAGGAAACAGGCACAGAGAGATTAAATAACAGCTCAAAGTCAAATGCTAACTGACAGAACAATTTGACTACAAAATTACAACTCTTAAGTAGGAAAATGAATTTTTAAAAGTTAAGAGGAGCACTCAGGAATAACAGGTTATGGTGATAACAATATTATATGAGGAATTCATATTTGAAATGGAGATAAAATTTATAGAAGAAATTACTGATGTATATAACTGATTTCAAATTCTAAATAACTCTCTGGAGAAGAGGCTGGACTTGTTTCTAGGGCTCCAGGAAAATACTAGGACACAAAAGAGGTATATTTTTAACTCAAAGAAAAAGAAACACTTTAAAATATAATTGCTACATATGATGGGTCTTTGGTTAATGATACAAAACTGCTGAATCACAGTGTAACGAGGATGAAGTAGAGATAAATGCATCTTCAGTAATGGTGACAAAATTTTGTAGTGTATTCAATGTTTGTGAACATCCGCAATTGTCTTCCTTAGCCTCTAAATTGGTGATGATGTGTTCACCCATTTTGGATCTGAAACCTTAATATCAACAGGCAACCCATTTCAAAAGGGATATTTATATTCTCAAAAAGTCAATTAGCATACCCTATGCCAGAAAGTGAAGAAGAACTACAAAGCCTCTTGATGAAAGTGAAAGAGGAGAGTGAAAAAGTTGGCTTAAAGCTCAACATTCAGAAAACGAAGATCATAGTATCCGGTCCCATCATTTCATGGGAAATAGATGGAGAAACAGTGGAAACAATGTCAGACTTTATTTTTTTTTTTTGGCTCCAAAATCACTACAGATGGTGATTGCAGCCATGAAATTAAAAGACGCTTACTCCTTGGAAGAAAAGTTATGACCAACCTAGATATCATATTCAAAAGCAGAGACATTGCTTTGCCAACTAAGGTCATCTAGTCAAGGCTATGGTTTTTCCTGTGGTCATGTATGGATATGAGAGTTGGACTGGGAAAAAGGCTGAGTGCCGAAGAATTGATGCTTTTGAACTGTGATGTTGGAGAAGACTCTTGAGGGTCCCTTGGCCTGCAAGGAGATCCAATCAATCCATTCTGAAGGAGATCAGCGCTGGGATTTCTTTGAAAGGAATGATGCTAAAGCTGAAACTCCAGTATATTGGCCACCTCATGTGAAGAGTTGACTCATTGGAAGACTCTGATGCTGGGAGGGATTGGGGGCAGGAGGAGAAGGGGACGACAGAGGATGAGATGGCTGGATGGCATCATGGACTCATGGACGTGAGTCTGAGTGAACTCCGGGAGTTGGTGATGGACAGGGAGGCCTGGCGTGCTGGGGTTCATGGGGTCGCAAAGAGTTGGACACGACTGAGCGACTGAACTGAACTGAAGCATAACATTTGCATAGATCTACATCTAATTTTACTTGATGCACTTTCAATTCAGCTAATGAAGATAAAGAATTTATGCTATTTTTTATTTTAAAAAATTACCAGGTAGACCCTTCCATATTATATTTCACATCTCATGCTATTGAGTTAGCATGCAGGAGACCCAGATACAATCCCTGGGTTTGGGAGATCCACTGGAGAAGGGAATGGCTATCCATTCCAGTATTCTTGCCTGGAGAATTCCATGGACAGAGGAGCCTAGCAGCCTACAGTCCATGGAAAGAGTTGGACATGACTGAGTGAACTCCACAAGTTGGTGATGGACAGGGAGGCCTGGCGTGCTGCGATTCACGGGGTCGCAAAGAGTCGAACAGGACTGAGCGACTGAACTGAACTGAACTTTTTGTCTTACGGTCACAAGCAATGCTCTATCTGTNGCCTACAGTCCATGGAAAGAGTTGGACATGACTGAGTGAACTCCACAAGTTGGTGATGGACAGGGAGGCCTGGCGTGCTGCGATTCACGGGGTCGCAAAGAGTCGAACAGGACTGAGCGACTGAACTGAACTGAACTTTTTGTCTTACGGTCACAAGCAATGCTCTATCTGTTCTTTTTAAGAGTTCAAACTTGGACCATGCCTTCCTCTATCCTTAGCTGAAACAAGGCATCAAGTGAAAGTTGTGGGTGGAGAGGTACTGTCTCTCCAGGATTCTCAGAAATTATAGTGTTGCTTTCTGCTAAACCAGATTAAGTAAATGGGCAGAACTTGAGATAGATAAATAGTGCACAAGAGCAAAACATAGCCAAAAATTAACTAGGCACCCATTATTGAGGAAATAAATATGAAATATGTTTTAAAAAGTATAATTCTAGAGGGAAAATATGAGAGTTGGTATATATTTATATTCTATTTTGTACTTCTCTTCCTCCACTGATTTTTCTCACTAGCTAAAACTCTGAATATTCAAAATATATCTGTACTTAGGAGTGAGAATCTGTTTCAATATCATTGTTGGGTGATCAATTCAAACCATAAATCAGTAAACATAAAATTGGCTTAATTTATTGAACAGTTATTCACAGGAGATAATTTTTAGGTGTACATGAGTTATCTTAATTGATAACTTATTTTAATTGCTGTGAAGATATCATGTGAGAAAAGTACCATGATTATGTTCACTCCATGTGTAAGGAAACTAAAGCTCAAAAAAACTTAGACAAAGTAACATGGATAAGAAGGTATGGAGCTGGATTTTTTTATCTTGAGCAATCAAACTCCAGAATTTTGCTTGTAACCACTACTTCATAGCATCTTACTAAAATGCTTTGCTGTGTGCGTGCATGCTTAGTCGCTTCAGTCATGTCTGACTCTCTGTGACCCTACAGACCATCGCCTCCTAGGCTCCTCTGTCCATGGGATTCTCCAGGCAAGAATATTGGAGTGAGTGCTGTGCTTTTATAATAGATTGTTCTCATACATACAGATATCAGCTTATAGTAGTGAGACTTGTCATTACTAGAGCTAAAAAGCAACAAGCTATGATTTCTCTAGAAGTATTTATATCTCAAGGGGAAATATGTATGTGCATGTGTTTACATACATATTATGTATGTGAAAGTGAAGTTGCTTAGTTGTGTCTAACGCTTTGTGACCCCATGGACTGTAGCCCACCAGGCTCCTCAGTCCATGGAATTTTCCAGGCAAGAGTACTGGAGTGGGTCGCCATTTCTTTCTCCAGGGGATTTTCCCAACCCAGGGATCGAACCTGGGTCTCCCGCACTTCATGCAGATGTTTTACCAGGAGAAGGCAATGGCACCCCACTCCAGTACTCTTGCCTGGAAAATCCCATGGACGGAGGAGCCTGGTAGGCTGCAGTCCATGGGGTCGCTAAGAGTTGGACACGACTGATCAACTTCACTTTGACTTTTCACTTTCATGCATTGGAGAAGGAAATGGCAACCCACTCCAGTATTCTTGCGTAGAGAATCCCAGGGATGGAGAAACCTGGTGGGCTGCCGTCTATGGGGTCACACAGAGTCGGACATGACTGAAGTGACTTAGCAGCAGCAGCAGCAGCATCCAAGGNGGAAGTGGCAACCCACTCCAGTGTTCTTGCCTGGAGAATCCCAGGGACGGGGGAGCCTGGTGGGCTGTCATCTATGGGGTCGCACAGAGTCGGACATGACTGAAGCGACTTAGCAGCAGCAGCAGCAGCAGCATTATGTATATATGCTGTATAATACACATATGAATGTTTCAGTCAATATGCACATATGTATTTGTGTAAAAGGGGTTAGCAGCTAATTGAAAATCCTCAAAAAAATTTACCATCCCCTCTCAGAAATGCAGAACCTCTTTGAAAATTAGTCATGATAGTATTTTTGCTTTGTTTTCTGCAAAGAGATCTTTTCAGTTTTCTAAATCTATTTAAAAATAACTTGGGCTTGATTACATAGTTATTTCATATTGCTTCTATAATGATTCATATTTTATTAATTTAAAAATATTATTTTCAGTGATATACTAATCATGCATTTATGTATGATGTTGAAGCTTTTAAGATTATAGAGAGATTAAATATATGGAAGCACTGAAAATATGGAAGGATTTACAGTATGGAGATATTCAAAATATGAAAGCAAAGATGTTTTCTTGAGCAAGTTTTGAGCATGAGTGTTATGAGAACACTTGATGTTTTCAGTCTTTGTTCCCATCTGACTTTTCCTCAGGACCCATATTTCTCTCTAGTATCCTGGGTGTTGGGAGAGGTATGTCCCACATCCAGTTCTAGACAAATGAATAAACAATGCTAAGCTAATCAGTTTATGCTGTTCTCCTGTCACAATGATCATGTAATCTCAGTTCATTTAGAGTATATTTTGGACTTTTGCTGAAAAGTTGAGAGTATATACAGTCTTGTTTGATTCTTTGATTGAACATTAGGTGTGCAAATGTGACTCCTGAAACTAACAATACCATTTTTCTATATGAGGAAAGGTAGCTTGAAGTCAAATTGAGCTCTATGGAAAGGGTTAACCAAGAAAATCCCAGAGATTTAGTCAGATCCTTAAGCAGTCTCTGAAATCTACCCAGATTCTCTACTTATACAATTGAGTGGATGAATATAGTTCTTTTGTTCTGTTTAAAGCAATTTATTAGTTCTTATACTCTTTGCAACCAAAAGCACCATAAGTGTTAAACACTTGGGTATTGAAACATTACTATTAGAAAAAGTTTTAGAAATAAAGCTGGCTTTATTTTAATATAAATTTTATAATACATGTTAAATGCCAAAAAAAAAAAAAGTTTACCAACGCATTTAAAATTTTTTCAGTTTATCAAGATATAACATATAACACTGGGTTAGCTTCAAATGTACAATAAGATGATTGATATACATATTTAATGCAAAATAATTGCCACAACAAGGTTATTAACAATGCATTTTAAAGGGAGAATTTAATGTTATTAATATCTGAAAATCTCAGCCTTTAAGTACTAAGTTGGCTCAAACACTAATCAGTTAAAATATAATATATTGTGCATTATGCACAAAGCACTGTATTAGAATGCTAAAATGGACATGAAAATTAAAAAAAAAAACCATGAAACTTCTAATTCAGTTAATTCCTCATCTGTGTAGTTATGAAATAATATTTTGATCCTTCATTGGCATATTTCACATACCTTTAAAATCTCAAGTGGCCTTCCAAACTTCCCATTTTCCTCTTTTGCTCTTTCCAATATCAAAAAACATTCACTAAGTTCTTATTATTTGTGAAAGAATATACTATTTGCTGAGAAAGTTGTAATGAAAAAACTCACTAATTGTCATGAAAGAAAAACAACAACCAAGAATTAGACAAGTAAATAGAGAGAGAGGTTATATGAGTAAAGGTTTAGTTTTGTTTTCCTTTACATTATGAGAAATTAAAAATACAGTTTCCTCTTACATAAATCAAATTTCTCTTTTTAAATTAATTCTGACTCAAGCAGCATTTAAATTTCCACAACTTAGGGGAAAAGGACAACTTTCAAATCACTGAGATTATATAATATATACCAATTTTAATGTTATGGGATTTTGCTCCTGCATTCATTAACAAAATATTGCAGAGAAGAAAATATTAATGCAGTTGAATAAAAATTAAAGAAAACACCCAAAATACCTAAAACATAGGCTCTCTAAAATATATACAAGTTAGCTACAATGTATTGCAGTTGGAAAACACAAACAAGTTAAAGAGAAATGTGTTTCAATATACTTAAGTAATAAAATTTAATTTGAATGATATGAGCCTGAGGTTTCAAATATACATAAGTTTTTAATGGGACAATGTAACTTGTTCTGAGAACAAAGCTTTCATTCACATTTTAACTTTTCCTCTCCCACAATGAAGACATAATCCATTCAAATCTAATTAAATTAGATTTTCATGGGGAAACAATTTTTCAAAACTCAAATACACTAGGATATATCTCTGTTCTTGTTAGACAGTGAACCTCGAGCAGTCTAACTACTGATATGCAACAGCCTACAAGACATCAAGGCAGATTTAATAAGAAACATCATTTTGAGCCACTGGATGTAGGGTGTACCAAGCATGGGAACTTAACAAAGATTGGAAAAGCAATGTTTTTGTATGAAGTCTAAAAAGTAGATAGATATTATAAAAAAACATATGCTTTCAATTCAATGATGAGCTTCTCAATAATTTGAAAACCTACTGTTTACATGACTTCAATTTTGTAAAAATTGGCCAGAAGTAATGTTGAGTCATTTTGTTTTACAGCTATCTTTCTTGAGAGAGAGAGAGAGAGTGTGTGTGTGTTTAAGGAAACAATCCATAGTAAAGTTCACAGTTGTTTATGGTTTTCTGAATCAGGAAAGAGGTTCCATACAATATGGTAAAACTCCCCTGAAATCCAATTCTAAGTGATTTCCAGCAGTGCAAACTAGATATATTTTTCAGAGCATATGGTGTGTCTTAGTGTCTAACTTCCATTTGCATTATTTTAGATTTATTGTTTCTTTGGAGAGGAGAAGTTATAGCCATGCAAATCCAATAATTAATTAAGTAATTTTTTAGTATTTATTACAGAGATATAGATAACATATTTTGAAATTTTCTGTTTAAAAAAATTGCTGCTTGTCAAAAATATTTTAAAAATAAAGTAAGAATCAACTGTCCTGATGGAAAATTACAGGGAGTGGAAGAAACGTGAATTATATCACTTGCATTCCTTTTAGGCACTTCCAGCAAATCTTACAAGCATAAAAAAAAAGGAAAACTACTAATCTAGTCCAAGAAAATGACTTCACATATGTTTTTTATCTGATCCTCACAATAATGTGAAACATCTTTGATTTTCCCAACTTAGATCATAAATGAAGTCTATGAGGGGTTATGTTATTTGAACATGCAAGCAACAAATTNCAAATCTTACAAGCATAAAAAAAAAGGAAAACTACTAATCTAGTCCAAGAAAATGACTTCACATATGTTTTTTATCTGATCCTCACAATAATGTGAAACATCTTTGATTTTCCCAACTTAGATCATAAATGAAGTCTATGAGGGGTTATGTTATTTGAACATGCAAGCAACAAATTAAATATGGAGCTAGCTACTTACACAGTTCTGAAAATAATACAGAGAAAGTAGTATACTCTTACTTCTAAATTCCTATCATTTACATATGTTTTGCAATATACTTTGGCATAGTCTCAGTACTCTTTGATGTTTTATTACTGCTTTCAGCTAACCAAAAATATAAAATCATTAATATTCAGTCACTCAGCAATCTTGGCTAGTGTGAAAACTGGGACCTGTGGGAACTAGCCCTTACGTTTTAGTGAAATTAATTACATATTGGATCCGTTTGTCAGTTCTGTGCTTGAATCTGCTTTGTTCCTCTTTGCTTTCAAACTCTTAGATGACAAAAGCTAGTTTTGGAGAATAGGAACCAAATCCTCTCCTTTGATTTTATGAATTCTGAGTAACTACAAAACTCAACCTAAAATATGGACATCGAGTCCCTCCCTACAAACACATACTCAGGTCAGAAGCTGTTTCTAAAATAGCACTTGTTTGATTCTTGGTTCAAGAGATTGTGAATGGAGATAACTAAGAAGCTGAAATCTTATGGAAAAATCACAACTTGTTTAAGATGTTTTCTCTTCCTAAGGATTTTTTCCATCCAATTCAACTGGTCAAAGGCTACATATCATTCAAGAGTTTTAAGTTTTAATTACATATGTAGATATTTTTTTCTCCCTGAACATTTCCTTCTCTTCATGACAATATATGCAGACATAATTGGGAACTCCCTTTCTTCATGTAGCTCACCGCTCTGATAGATGCATAACAGCATAAAGAATTTACTATATATGTATACATTTTAATATAGGTTTTCTTCAACTGAGAATTAACCATTATTCATCTTTGGACAATGAGTAGAAACATAGGGAACCCAGATTTCCCAGATGTACAAGGTAGATTTCCCAGATGTACAAGGTAGATTTAGAAAAGGCAGAGGAACCAGAGTTAAAATGGCAACATCCATTGGATCACAGAAAAAGGAAGAGAATTCCAGAAGAACATCTACTTCTGCTTCACTGACTACACTAAAAGTCTTTGATTGTGAGGATCACAACACACTGTGGAAAATTCTCCAAGAGATGAAATATCAGACCACCTTTACTGCCTCCTGTAAAACTGTTATGCAGGTCAAGAAGCAACAGTTAGAGCCAGTTATGGCACAATGAGCTGCTGGTTCAATTTTGGAAAGGAGTACATCAAGGCTGTATATTGTTACCCTGCTACATCATGTTAAATGCCAGACTGGATGAAGTACAAGCTGCAATGACTATTGCAAGGAAAAATATCAATAACTTCAGATACAAGGATGACACCACCTTTATGACAGAAAGCAAAGAGGAAGTAAAGAGCCTCTTGATGAAAGTGAAATAGGAGAGTGAAAAAACTGACATGAAACCCAACCTTCAAAAAGCTAAAGTCATGGCATCCGGTCTATCATTTCATGGCAAATAGATGGGGAAACAATGGAAACAGTGAGAGACTTTATTTTTTTTTTGGGGGGGGGGTTTCCAAAATCACTGCAGATGGTCACTGCAGCCATAAAATTAAAAGATGCTTGCTCCTTAAAGAAAAGTTATGACAAACCTAGACAGCATATTAAAAAGTAGAGAAATTACTTGGCAAACAAATGTATGGATGTGAGAGTTGGTAGATAAAGAAGGCTGAGTACCAAAGAATAGATGCTCTTGAACTGTGGTGTTGGAGGATATTCTTGAGAGTCCGTTGGACTGGACATATGTCCCTGGTCATAGCAAACACACTCTTCCAACCACACAAGAAGACTCTATGTGTGGACATCACCAGATGGTCAATACCAAAATCAGATTGGTTATATTCTTTGCAGGTAAAGATGGAAAATCTCTATACATTTAGCAAAAACAAGACCAGGACCTGACTGTGGCTCAGACCATAAACTCCTTAATGCCAAAATCAGACTTAAATTGAAGAAGGTAGGGAAAACCACTAGACCACTGAGTGAAGTAAAGTCACTCGGTCATGTCCGACTCTTTGCGACCCCATTAACTGTAGCCCGCCAGGTTCCTCTGTCCATAGGATTCTCCAGACAAGAATACTGGAGTGGGTTGCCATGTCCTTCTCCAGGGGATCTTCCCAACCCAGGGATCGAACCCAGGTCTCCTGCATTGCAGGCAGACACTTTATCCTCTGAGCCACCAAGGAAGCCAGACCACTGAGGTATGACATAAATCAAATCCCTTATGATTTTATAGTGGAAGTGACAAATAGATTAAGGGATTAAATCTGATAGAGTGCCTGAAGAACTATGGACAGAGGTTATGACACTGTACAAGAGGCAATAATCAAGACCACCCCCAAGAAAAAGAAATGCAAAAAAGAAAAATGGCTGTTGGCGGAGGCCTTACAAATAGCTATGAAAAGAAGAAAAGCAAAAAGCAAAGGAGAAAAGAAAGATATACCCAATGAATACAGAGTTACAAAGAATTTCAAGGAGAGATAAGAAAGCCTTCCTCAGTGTGATCAGGGCAAAGAAATAAAGGAAAACAATAGAGTGGGAAAGACTAGAGATCTCTTCAAGAAAATTAGAGATACCAAGGGATATTTCATGAAAAGATAGGCACAATAAAGGAGAGAAATGGTATGGACCTGANAAAGAATTTCAAGGAGAGATAAGAAAGCCTTCCTCAGTGTGATCAGGGCAAAGAAATAAAGGAAAACAATAGAGTGGGAAAGACTAGAGATCTCTTCAAGAAAATTAGAGATACCAAGGGATATTTCATGAAAAGATAGGCACAATAAAGGAGAGAAATGGTATGGACCTAACAGAAGCAGGAGATATTAAGAAGAGGTGGCAAGAATATACAGAAAAACTATGCAAAATTATTTTCATGATGCAGATAACCATGATGGCATGATCACTCACCTAGAGCCAGACATCCTGAAATGCAAAGTGAAGTTGTCATTAGGAAGCATCTTTATGAACAAAGCTAGTGGAAGTGATGAAATTCCAATTGAGCAATTTCACACCCTAAAAGATGATGCTGTACAAATACTGCACTCAATAAGCCAGCAAATTTGGAAAACTCAGCAGTGGTCACAGGACTGGAAAAGGTCAGTTTTCATTCCAATCCCTAAGAAAGGCANGGAAGTGATGAAATTCCAATTGAGCAATTTCACACCCTAAAAGATGATGCTGTACAAATACTGCACTCAATAAGCCAGCAAATTTGGAAAACTCAGCAGTGGTCACAGGACTGGAAAAGGTCAGTTTTCATTCCAATCCCTAAGAAAGGCAATGCAAAGAATGCTCAAACTACCTCACAATTGCACTCATCCCACAATCGAGGAAAGTAATGCTGAAAATTATCCAAGCCAGGCTTCAACAGTACATAAAGAGTGAACTTTTAGATGTTCAATCTGGTTTTAGAAAAGACAGAGGAACCAGAGATCAAACTGCCACCATCTGTTGGATCATCAAAAAAGTAAGAGAGTTCCATAAAAATATCTACTTCTCTTTTATTGACTAGGTCAAAAACTTTGACTGTGTGAATCACAACAAACTGGAAAATTCTTCAAGAGATGGGAATACTAGACCATCTTACCTGCCTCCTGAAAAATCTATAGCAGGTTAAAAAGGAACGGCTAGAACTGGACCTGAAAAAACAGACTGGTTCCAATAGGGAAAGGAATATGTCAAGGCTGTATATTGTCTCCCTGCTTATTTAACTTATATGCACAGTATATCATAAGAAATGCCAGGCTGGATGATGCACAAGCTGGAATGAAGACTGCCAGGAGAAATATCAGTAACCTCGGATATGCAGATGACACCCCCTTACGGCAGAAAGTGAAAAAGAATTAAAGAGCCTCTTGATGAAAGTGAAAGAGGAGGGCAAAAAAAATTGGCTTAAAACTCAACATTCAGAAAACTAGGATCATGGCATCTGATCCCATCACTTCATGGCAAGCACTGGAAACAGTGAGAGACTATTATTTTAGGCCCCAGAAAAACTGCAGATGGTGATTGCAGTCATAAAATTAAAAGAAGCCTGATCTTTTGAAGAAAAGCTATGATCAACCTAGACAGCATATTAAAAAGCACAGAAATTACTTTGCCAAACAAGGTCAATCTAGAAAAAGCTACGTTTTTTCCATTAGTCAGGTATGGATGTGAGTGTTAGACTATAAAGAAAGTCAGCACTGAAGAACTGATGCTTTTGAATTGTGGTGTAGGAGAAGACTCTTGAGAGTCCCTTGGATTACAAGGAGATTCAAACATTCCATCCTAAAGGAAATCAATCCTGAATATTCACTGGAAGGACTGATGCTGAAGCTGAAACTCTAATACTNGTCAGCACTGAAGAACTGATGCTTTTGAATTGTGGTGTAGGAGAAGACTCTTGAGAGTCCCTTGGATTACAAGGAGATTCAAACATTCCATCCTAAAGGAAATCAATCCTGAATATTCACTGGAAGGACTGATGCTGAAGCTGAAACTCTAATACTTTGGCCACCTAATGGGAAGAACTGACTCATTGGAAAAGACCCTGATACTGGGAAACATTGAAGGCAGGAGGAGAAGGGGACGACAGAGGATGAGATAGTTTTATGGCATCACCGACTCTATGGACATGAGTTTGAGTAAGCTCCGGGAGTTGGTGATGGACAGGGAAGCTGGTGTGCTGCAGTCCCTGGGGTTACAAAGAGTCATACAAGACTGAGCCACTGAACTGAACTGGAGATTGAACCAGTTATTCCTGAAGGTAATCAACCATAACATTTATTGGGAGACTGATGTTGAAGCTGAAGTTCCAATACTTTGGCTACCTGATGCAAAGAACTGACTCATTGGAAAAGACCTTGATACCAGAAAGATTGAAGGCAGGAGGAGAAGGGGACTACAGAGAAAAAAACTGTTGGATGGCATCATTGACTCAATATGCATGAGTTTGCTAAGCTGCAGGAAATGGTGCTGGACAGGGAAGCCTGGCAAGTTGCAGTCCACGGGGTTGCAAAGAGTCGGATGTGACTAGGCAACTGAACAACAGCAATCAACATTATATTTCCCCACATAGACATAGTATAGTAAACCAGAAAAACAAGTAGAAGTTGTCAAAGAGATATGGGCAGGAAATAACTAAGGAGATACAATTGAAGGCATCCAAGTCTGACAATCTAAAAGTTGTTACATTTGGATGTAGGATATATTTCAATAAATAATCAATGACTAGATTGCTGAATTAATGAAAATATAAGCACTCAAATGTTTTCACTGTTATTTGAAGTAATAATAACTACTCATTTAGCCCAAAAATGTATAAAGACCTTAAGGTGCTTTAAATTATTTCTCAGTTGTAGTGGCAACCTTTCCCAGTTTTCACACGACTGTCCTGATGTTAGCCTTGAAAACCCTACATTCCAGGAAGAAAGCTTCTCAGTAGGACATAATGAAACACTTGGTCACCTTTTCAAGCAATGACTATTATGGCTCTTATTTAATAATTAGATTGAGGTGATATAAGGAGATTAAGTGATTTATCTAATATCCTACAACTAATGAATGACAAAGGCAAGTACTAAACTTCCTTACTCAAATTACCGTGTTCTTAACCATGATACTATGTAATCTATCAAGACTTTTTCTTTTTTCCTTCTCATTTGTTTATTTTCACAACATGAAAGTGAGGACACAGAAACAATGTTTAAGAACATTGTGTATGAAGCAGGTATAGGTATATTTGTTTTAAATACATATTTTTAATAGTACATGGCTGAAGCAGTGCTTTCAGTATTTGCATAAAATATCATTGACTATTCTATTGTTTTCAACTTGTGCCCTCAGGTTTATGGAAGTCTTTTGTTTATTGTAATTAGTCATAAACTCATGATTTAGTTCATTAGTTCCTTTTATGACTTTTTCATTTAATCTGTTTTATAAGCTTCTTTCTTCTTCTTTTCTTTCAATTTTTAAAATCAGGATTGCTTGTGAAAAGATGTCTTAAAAATTAGGTATATATATTCCTTCTATTCCTGCTTTCTGGAGAGTTTTTACCCCAATGTTCATCACAGCACTGCTTATAACAGACAGGACATGGAAGCAACCTAGATGTCCATCAGCAGATGAATAGATAAGAAAGCTGTGGTACATATACACAATGGAGTATTACTCAGCCATTAAAAAGAATACATTTGAATCAGTTCTAATGAGGTGGATGAAACTGGAGCTGATTATACAAAGTGAAGTAAGTCAGAAAGAAAAACACCAATACAGTATACTAACACATATATATGGAATTTTTAAAAGATGGTAATGATAACCCTGTGTGTGAGACAGCAAAAGAGACGCAGCTGTATAAAACAGTCTTTTGGACTCTGAGGGAGAGGGTGACGGTGGGATGATTTGGGAGAATGGCATTGAAACATGTATACTATCATGTAAGAAACGAATTGCCAGTCTAGGTTCGATACAGGATACAGAATGCTTGGCGCTGGTGCACTGGGATGACCCAGAGAGAAGATATAGGGAGAGTGGTGAGAGGGAGGTTCAGGATTGGGAACTCATGTACACCCGTGGTGGATTCATGTCAATGTATGGCAAAACCAATACAAAATTGTAGAGTAAAAATAAAATAAAATAAAAATAAATAACAAAATTTAGGTATATATAATTCATATTTACATAAACCATCATTTTCAGTTAGAAATTTTGAGATGATCAACAAGATGTTTATGTTCCAATCCAGTAACATTTTAGTTAAGTCATTTGAGGTTCTTGGCAATGTTTAAATCTCTCTTCATCCTTCTAGTGTTACACTGAACTGGTCTCCAGTCAGGTGAATGACAAATGTTTAGACCTGAATATTAAGTAGAAAGTAAATATATATATATATATATATATATATATATATATATATATCAACAACT
>SJYX01005250.1:42045-57074 GCA_006410675.1 Oreotragus oreotragus
ATATATATATATATACATACACACCCCAGGGAAAGCAGTATTGTTTTAGTGTTTGTGACAATTTAATAAAGAACATTATGTAATTCCAACTGCTTGTTCTAAACTATTATGGAAACTCAAAGCTTCTTGAACAAAAATTTAAAAAAAAAGGCACAAAATCCAATTCCTAGTGAGAATCATTTATGAAATAACAAAGCTTCACAATACACTTCGTGAGTTTATATTTCTTGCTTTGAAATTCCAATTTATTTTCATTTTCCTTGCATTTTAAATGCTATTGAACATGATTTGGAAATACACTGTACTGAATGTACACTCAACGGATAATTATTTGTGAATGTGTTGCTTAATCAATAAGATTGATCATTCTGTTTGTAAAAGTGCTAATTCATTGCACAAAAACATTATCAACAAACAGGTGTAATTTGTCTTCAAGAACAGTAATGAAACAATGATAACAGGATTCATAGAAATACCTTATTTCACTCATTGTGTAGATAGATATAATTATACCAAGGAAAGTTCTTTTCAGTCTTAGAAGTGAAAGTCATTGCACAAAGAAAAAAGCCAGGCATACTGACTACTATGTATAAGCAACTATTTTTAGTTTAATGATTCAATAGAAAGTAAATGATATAAAAATAGAAATTGGAGATTATCATGGCCTTTTAAATAATTACTAATTTTACACACACAGGGTTGTAGACCTAATTAAAAGATGATAGATTAAATAATAGATTTTCTGGTTTCCTGTCCTGTGCTTTTTCATCACAGTAATACTAATGATTTACATGTGTCAGGCATTTTTTCAATTAAAAAAAGAGTAGCTGTAAGATGTATATTGATCTTTCTAATATATTTATTAGAGACAAATGACAAGTCTTAGATCAGATAGCTGAGGAGGCTGACCTAAAATCACATGACACATTTAGCAGTAGAGCTGAAAATAAAACTGATCCCTTTTAACAACCTTACATGAGAGCTGGAACTGAGTGATCTACAATAAGCCAGATATCATGAATGGTTGCTTGTCTTTGTCTCCTCTGAAGTAGACCTTTGAAACATTCTGCCTACTAGTGTAGGAAAGTATGATATAAATCTAGGGACTACACATTCCATATAAAAATATAAAAACTTGTCCTGGATCAGTGAATTACTGCTGTGACTTTCTAAGGCAAATCAACACTGTTTTAAAAGATTATCTATCCAATCAAAGAACCAGAAGACTATCATGGAAAATGGAAAATGGCCCCCACTGCACATACAGAAGATATTGTAACTACATAAAGGAATACATTAACAATGGGGAGGAATTTATTTCTGAAAACTGGAAATAAAGTAGTGATCAGTCAATTGATAAAGACAGAGCTAGATATGTTTGTGTGAATGTCTATGTTTCAAAGGGAACAAAGGAATACCAGAATAATAAAACAATTCAGAGGAATAGATAAGAGAGCCAAGGAAAAAATTTGATGAATTCCAAGAACTAAGGTAGCATGTGAGTGCTATTGAGCAATATCTAACTCTGTGCAACCCCATGGGCTGGAGCCCAGCAGAATTCTCCATCCACGGAAATACTGAGGCAAGAATACTTGAATGGGTGGCCGTCACCCACTCCAGGGGATCTTCTGACTCAGATCAAACTTACATCTCTTGTGTCTCCTGCAATGTCAGGCAGATTCTTTACCACTGCACCACCTGGGAAGCCAGTTAAGATGGTGTAGAAGACTAATTTTTATCAGCAACAGAGAAGGAGCACCAGTACGACCTGGTGTTATAGAAGCCACTTATAAGACAGTATTTAAAGAGGTAAAGTGTGATCAATTCTGTCAAATTCTGTTAAAGAGTTTCAGTAAGGAGTCAGAGGAGTGTCACATGTATTTGACAATATGGGCACAACTGGGAAAACGACACTGACACCCAATTTGAAGAATAAACCAGTGGTTAGAAAGTGGTAATAGGCAATAAACACAACACATTTGAAAAGTTTTGCCATGAAGAAAAAAAGAAAAAGAAGCTGGAGCTTTCAAAATGCCACATTTAAGAACATGCGTCAAAGTAACTGGGAATGATCCAGTAAAGAGAGATCAGTAACACAGAAATGAGACGATCTACATTAAAAATATATTGACTTTTATAAATGAATATGATAAATTTCACTTTAATGTCATGAAAATATCAACCATTGCTCATCAAAAAAGCTAGTCAAAACGTACAACTTATAGAAATAACTGAAAAATGTTTCTTATGTATAGGTCTTCTGAAAATAACATTTTCTAAACACTTCTGTCTAAAATTTAACTGTCTACTTGTATATAACTTTGCTGTTATTTAAATTCACATTCACTTGAAAGGAGCAAATTTGTAAATATAAATGTCAAAAATATGATATCAAATTTCAAAGAATCCTCAGATTTTGAGTCTTTTCAAAATTACAAATACAAAGCTTTAAAAAACCTTTTTATCTTTTTTCATAAGAATATTTTATTACCTCAACCTGCTTCACCCAATCCTTTGTTATTTTTAATTAAGTGGAAATATGCACAACAAATTTCAGTTTTTCAAAGACAAATCCATAAAAGCAAGTATGTGTCTTTAAACTGTGAGTTTGGGGCATTAACTTCAGGTGTCAAAAATAGCATTCTGGAATCTACAAAGCAGTTGTCTGATACAAAGAATCCTTAAAAAAATAACTTCTTTCTATAAGATAAAAATATTAGAAAAATTATATAGAAAATATAAATCATATTCTTCATAGTTTGGCAGAAAGCAAAGAGGAACTAAAGAGTCTCTGCTGCTGCTGCTGCTGCTGCTGCTGCTAAGTCACTTCAGTCGTGTCCGACTCTGTGTGACCCCANCTTTCTATAAGATAAAAATATTAGAAAAATTATATAGAAAATATAAATCATATTCTTCATAGTTTGGCAGAAAGCAAAGAGGAACTAAAGAGTCTCTGCTGCTGCTGCTGCTGCTGCTGCTGCTAAGTCACTTCAGTCGTGTCCGACTCTGTGTGACCCCATAGATGGCAGCCCACCAGGCTTCACTGGGCTGCCATTGCCTTCTCCAAAAGAGTCTCTAGATAAGGTGAAAGAGGAGACTAAAAAAGCTGGCTTAAATCTCAACACTCAAAAAAACTAAGGTCATGGCATTCTGTCCTATCATTTCATGGCAAATAGATGGGGAACAAATGGATACAGTGACAGATTTTCTTGGACTCCAAAATCACTGTAAATTGTGATGGAAAGCCATGAAATTCAAAGATACTTGCTCTTTGGAAGAAAAGTCATGACAAACATTGACAGTGTATTAAAAAGCAGTGACATCACTTTGCAGACAAAAGTCTATATAGTCAGTTATGGTTTTTCCAGTTGTCATGTATGGATATCAGAGTTGGGCTGTAAAGACTGAGTGCCAAAGAACTGATGCTCTTGAATTGTTATCCTGGAGAAGACTCTTGAGACTCCCTTGGACTGCAAGGAAACAAACCAGTCAATCCAAAAGGAAATCACCCTGAACATTCATTGGATGGATTGATGCTGAACCTGAAGCTCCAATATTTTGGTCACCTGATGCACAGAGCCAGCTCATTGGAAAAGACTCTAATTTTGGGAAAGATTGAAGGCAAGAGAAGAAGGGGACAATAGAGGATGAAACAGCTGAATGTTATCATCTATTCAATGGACATGAGTTTGAGCAAACTCTGGAGAGAGTGAAGGAAAGAAAAGCCCGGTGTGCTGCAGTCCATGAGGTCACAAAAATCAGACATGGCAACTGAACAACAACAAATTCTTCATATTTTATGAATACTGCTGCTGGGGTCCAGCCTCAGTGGAGTACAGGGACACCCTCAGGATGAACGGCGTCGGCGAACAAAAGAATGACACAGGGAGACCAAACTTCGGCGAGCAAGGCCTGTAACTTTATTTTCAAAAAGAGCTTTTATATCCTGACTTGTACATAGAGGAAAATGAAAGATGCAAAGTCATGCAGAATCAGCTCAAACATTCCAGCAGGTTTGCCCTTATCGAAACCAGGATTTTTTCTGCATACCTTTCCCATAAACAAGGGTCTTACGTTGTGTACATTATCTTCTGGCCTTGGAAGCCTGTTGACATTTTATGACCCTTTTTTGATAAAGGTTGATCAACCAGAAAACTTGTTTTCCCTTGAAGTGTTTTTTTCTTTATACCTCTAATCTGTGTCAGCCTCTGAAAGTACTAAACAGAGTTACCTTCTCATGAAGCAAAGATGCAGTGAGTTACTACAACAACAACAACAACAACAAAAAAAACTTATTAGCTCAGAGGTCTAATGTTGTTAATACCAAGGCTACTATTTGTTTTTCTTACATTCCAACTATATTAACTAATGCACTCACAGGCACACAATGAATAAGGGATATGGGAATTTGGCAGCAAGCACTGGCTCAACAATGAAACCTTTCACCAGCATTATTTTAATAAAATTTTTTCACCCCTCAAAGGGCTCTATATTTTTAGAATGCTTAGGCTTCCCATGTCATGGTTTGTGAACAATCATATGTGTAGTTGCAAGAGTCTGGATAAACCTGCCAAGCAAGCTAGAATGCTAATGAAGGGGTTGAATTGAAATGCTCCTTTCATGCCCAAGAGACTTACCAACTAGAGCCCTAAGTTGATTTTCTCCAGAGAAAGGTGGTCGGGGATAGCCCCCTGTTAATGTCAGAAGAGTTGGTGAAAGGCATAATATAATATACAGTAGACAGACAGATTTTGGTTTGGGTAGATGCTCGAGCAGGTCCAGGGAGTCCCTCGAGTCCTAATCCACCTTGCCTGTCAGGTCTCCTCCTCATGACCTTGTCATGGATGGAATCTCCATGCTGGCTCCCAGCATACTGCAAACTTAGCAGAGATCTCTATGAGTCCTTACAAATTTATTCATTTCCATATTTTAAAATGGTAAAAAATAGGATTCATATGAGCCCAAGGAGAAGGCAATGGCACCCCACTCCAGTACTGTTGCCTGGAAAATCACATGGACGGAGAACCCTGGTAGGCTGCAGTCCATGGGGTCACTGAGAGTTGGACATGACTGAGCGACTTGACTTTCACTTTTCATTGGAGAAAGAAATGACAACCTACTCCAGTGTTCTTGCCTGGGGAATGCTATGGACAGGGGAGCCTGGTGGGCTGCCGTCTGTGGGGTTGCACAGAGTCGGACACGACTGAAGTGACTTAGCAGCAGCAGCAGCAACAAGTATTATTACAAGTGATAATAGACAAAAACCTGCAAGCATACATAAAGTTTTCCTTGGGGGTGATAGCCATTATCACTTTAAATAAATTTATAATAGTTTTTTATTTGGTAAGCATTTTTTTAAAGAGAAAAAAACAAACTATAATCACTTCTAAACTTTAATGTTTGTCCCTCTTATATTGTAGTTTCCATTTCATTTTTTGGATTCAATTTCTATGGATTATATGTGATGATTGGTATTGCAGTGTGTTGCAGTATAAATTATTTAATAATCATTTAGAAATAAAAATATATAAATTATATTCAAGCTCAAGTCTTTTTTCTAAAAAGAACACTTTAATGTTGAGTAGGCTTTTCTGTTGCACATCTGAAGATAAAAGTAGAGATGATTAGATTTCTTTAAGCTCTATTGTTGTGGAATATTGTGGGAAAGAGGTTTAGGAATTATCTTAATACTATAATAGATGCTACCTCTGTGAATATCTTAGATATTTTAGACCTGGTGAGGTGAGGTGAAGTCGCTCAGTCGTGTCCGACTCTTTGCGATCCCGTGGACTGTAGCCTACCAGGCTCCTCTGTCCATGGAATTTTCCAGGCAAGAATACTGGAGTGGGTTGCCATTTCCTTCTCCGGGGATCTTCCCAACCCAGGGATCGAACCCAGGTCTCCTGCATTGGAGGCAGACTCTTTATGGCACAAATCCCATGGTTTAGGAGGGGCCATGTGACCCATAAAAATTTACTAATACTCTGCTAGCTAAATGATGTCACTGTTAATTTCCACTATCACTCTATACTAGGAACATCAATTTTGAAGTTGGAGAATGAGCATAGATTTAAGTTTTTAATAACAAAATGAGTCAGTATTTTTATATCAGGATAGGTGGTGAAATTTAAATTTGTTGACTCCCATAATGAACATATTTGTATTTCCACACTATGTAACTTTTTGAATCATAGAAATACTGGAATTATCAGAATTGATAACAGGTCAATGAAGAAGACAGTGTGGAAAGCACTTTTCAAATTCATCAATAATAATGAGCAGAACTTCTTGTTAAAACTGCTTCTACCTCACACTACCCCATATTGCCAATTACCATATGACCAACAATCTCTGACTCTATTTTTAGAGGAATTCTCTCCCATAATATATTATCACATTTTCAAAATCAGTCAATTAATTTAACTCAGGATGACAGTGAACCATGAACTTCCAGATGTTTAAGCTCATTTTAGAAAAGGCAGAGGAACCAGAGATCATATTACCAACATGTGCTGAATCATGGAAAAAGCAAGAGAGTTCCAGAAAAATATCTATGTCTGCTTTATTGGCTATGCCAAAGCCTTTGACTGTGTGAATCACAATAAATTGTGGAAAATTGTGAAAGAGATGGGAATACCAGACCACCTGGCCTGCCTCTTCAGAAATCTATATGCAAGTCAGGAAGCAACAGTTAGAACTAGACATGGAACAACAGACTGGTTCCAAATAGGAAAAGAAGTATGTCAAGGCTGTATATTGTCACCCTGCTTATTTAACTTCTATGCAGAGTACATCATGAGAAACACTGGGCTGGAAGAAGCACAAGCTGGAATCAAGATTGCCAGGAGAAATATCCATAACCTCAGATATGCAGATGACACCACCCTTATGGCAGAAAGTGAAGAGGAACTAAAAAGCCTCTTGATGAAAGTGAAGGAGGAGAGCGAAAAAGTTAGCTTAAAGCTCAACATTTAGAAAACGAAGATCATGGCATCCGGTCCCATCACTTCATGGGAAATAGATGGGGAAACAGTAGAAACAGTGTCAGACTTTATTTTGGGGGGCTCCAAAATAATTGCAGATGGTGATTGCAGACCTGAAATTAAATGACACTTATTCCTTGGAAAAAAAGTTATGACCAACCTAGATACCATATTCAAAAGCAGAGAGATATTACCTTGCCAACAAAGGTCCATCTAGTCAAGGCTATAGTTTTTCCATTGGTCATGTATGGATGTGAGAGTTGGAATGTGAAGAAAGTTGAATACCAAAGAATAGATGCTTTTGAACTGTGGTGTTGGAGAAGACTGAGGGTCCCTTGGACTGCAAAGAGATCCAACCAGTCCATTCTGAAGGAGATCAGTCCTGGGTGCTCATTGGAAGGACTGATGGTGAAGCTGAAACCCCAGTACTTTGGCCACCTGATGAGAAGAGTTGACTCATTGGAAAAGACCCTGATGCTGGGAGGGATTGGGGGCAGGAGGAGAAGGGGACGACAGGATGAGATGGCTGGATGGCATCACTGACTCAGTGAACATGAGTTTGAGTGAACTTCAGGAATTGGTGATGGACAGGGAGGCCTGGTATGCTGTGATTCTTAGGGTCACAAAGAGTCAAACACGACTGAGTGACTGAACTGAACTGAACTGAAGATAAATCTGAATTATTTTAGCAGAAGGTAAAAATTCTAGTAACTTTTGAATCCTCAGATTTGTGTTTATTAAGGAATTTATTCTAAGATTCATTTATTATATACTTGGGTACACATCTCTTATTGATTGGTCCCTAGATTCAAGTCATTTCCTGAGAGGCTTATCTCTAATTAGTTCATAGACTTATTCTTTCCAGTGTTCCAGCTCCTCCAATTGCATTTTAATTCTCTAAACTGGCTCTTAATTTTTTTCTTTTTTCTCTTTATCCTCAATTCATCACTTATTTCATTCATTGCTAACACTCAGTATCATTAATGCTGACTTAATAATCTTTCCTTTTAAATAACCATAACAGTTCTAAAGCTGTGTCATATGTGATAACTCAACAAGGAAACAAATTCCAATTAAATTAGAAACAAAGAGTAAGATTTTTACCACAACTTTAAAATATAGCTTTACTAGAAGCTAAATTTTTTTGTCTTGCATAATAAAAAATGGAAACTATAGTATAACTTTTGTTCTTACTGTATTTTATTATTTTCCTCATCCAAAGTTGTTTATTTATCAGCATCTATTTTAACTTAGTGGGTTATTCATTGAATTTAGACTCTAAATGAGCTGTTTAATGTCAGAAAACTATCATATACATCAATGAGATCAAATTCTAACACTTTGCAGTAAAAACTTTGGCAAAGAATTTTTGAAAAGAAAAAGCTGAGAAAGATTAAGAAACTTTTTTTTTTAATCATAAGAAATTCACTGGGTATAAGACAACTAATCTTCCCTAGATATAAATTTTAAGACATCCAAATAAACCCATTAAGAGGCATGTTAATTCAAAGAAGATAAATCCTCAGAAATAGCATATTTCATACTAGGACAGCTTTGGTTTCTGATATGTTGTAACGCACAGAGCACATCAAACTGAAAAACTAATCTTGTCAATCCCCTGGAGAATGAAATGGCAACACACTGAAGCATTCTTCCTCGGGAAATTTCAAGGACAGAGGAACCTGGAGAGCTACAGTCCATGGGGTTGCAAGAGTTGGACACTACTACCATCACCACCATAAGTTCAGTTCAGTCACTCAGTCGTGTCCGACTCTTTGTGAACCCATGAATCACAGCACGCCAGCCCTCCCTGTCCATCACAATCTCGCGGAGTTCACTCAAACTCACATCCATCGAATTCGTGATGCCATGAAGCCATCTCATCTTCTGACGTACCCTTTTCCTCCTGCCCCCAATCCCTCCCAGCATCAGAGTCTTTTCCAATGAGTCTACTCTTCTCAGGAGGTGGCCAAAGTACTGGAGTTTCAGCTTTAGCATCATTCCTTCCAAAGAAATCCCATTCTCCAGAGAAAGGTGGTCGGGGATAGCCCCCTGTTAATGTCAGAAGAGTTGGTGAAAGGCATAATATAATATACAGTAGACAGACAGATTTTGGTTTGGGTAGATGCTCGAGCAGGTCCAGGGAGTCCCTCGAGTCCTAATCCACCTTGCCTGTCAGGTCTCCTCCTCATGACCTTGTCATGGATGGAATCTCCATGCTGGCTCCCAGCATACTGCAAACTTAGCAGAGATCTCTATGAGTCCTTACAAATTTATTCATTTCCATATTTTAAAATGGTAAAAAATAGGATTCATATGAGCCCAAGGAGAAGGCAATGGCACCCCACTCCAGTACTGTTGCCTGGAAAATCACATGGACGGAGAACCCTGGTAGGCTGCAGTCCATGGGGTCACTGAGAGTTGGACATGACTGAGCGACTTGACTTTCACTTTTCATTGGAGAAAGAAATGACAACCTACTCCAGTGTTCTTGCCTGGGGAATGCTATGGACAGGGGAGCCTGGTGGGCTGCCGTCTGTGGGGTTGCACAGAGTCGGACACGACTGAAGTGACTTAGCNTTTTCATTGGAGAAAGAAATGACAACCTACTCCAGTGTTCTTGCCTGGGGAATGCTATGGACAGGGGAGCCTGGTGGGCTGCCGTCTGTGGGGTTGCACAGAGTCGGACACGACTGAAGTGACTTAGCAGCAGCAGCAGCAACAAGTATTATTACAAGTGATAATAGACAAAAACCTGCAAGCATACATAAAGTTTTCCTTGGGGGTGATAGCCATTATCACTTTAAATAAATTTATAATAGTTTTTTATTTGGTAAGCATTTTTTTAAAGAGAAAAAAACAAACTATAATCACTTCTAAACTTTAATGTTTGTCCCTCTTATATTGTAGTTTCCATTTCATTTTTTGGATTCAATTTCTATGGATTATATGTGATGATTGGTATTGCAGTGTGTTGCAGTATAAATTATTTAATAATCATTTAGAAATAAAAATATATAAATTATATTCAAGCTCAAGTCTTTTTTCTAAAAAGAACACTTTAATGTTGAGTAGGCTTTTCTGTTGCACATCTGAAGATAAAAGTAGAGATGATTAGATTTCTTTAAGCTCTATTGTTGTGGAATATTGTGGGAAAGAGGTTTAGGAATTATCTTAATACTATAATAGATGCTACCTCTGTGAATATCTTAGATATTTTAGACCTGGTGAGGTGAGGTGAAGTCGCTCAGTCGTGTCCGACTCTTTGCGATCCCGTGGACTGTAGCCTACCAGGCTCCTCTGTCCATGGAATTTTCCAGGCAAGAATACTGGAGTGGGTTGCCATTTCCTTCTCCGGGGATCTTCCCAACCCAGGGATCGAACCCAGGTCTCCTGCATTGGAGGCAGACTCTTTATGGCACAAATCCCATGGTTTAGGAGGGGCCATGTGACCCATAAAAATTTACTAATACTCTGCTAGCTAAATGATGTCACTGTTAATTTCCACTATCACTCTATACTAGGAACATCAATTTTGAAGTTGGAGAATGAGCATAGATTTAAGTTTTTAATAACAAAATGAGTCAGTATTTTTATATCAGGATAGGTGGTGAAATTTAAATTTGTTGACTCCCATAATGAACATATTTGTATTTCCACACTATGTAACTTTTTGAATCATAGAAATACTGGAATTATCAGAATTGATAACAGGTCAATGAAGAAGACAGTGTGGAAAGCACTTTTCAAATTCATCAATAATAATGAGCAGAACTTCTTGTTAAAACTGCTTCTACCTCACACTACCCCATATTGCCAATTACCATATGACCAACAATCTCTGACTCTATTTTTAGAGGAATTCTCTCCCATAATATATTATCACATTTTCAAAATCAGTCAATTAATTTAACTCAGGATGACAGTGAACCATGAACTTCCAGATGTTTAAGCTCATTTTAGAAAAGGCAGAGGAACCAGAGATCATATTACCAACATGTGCTGAATCATGGAAAAAGCAAGAGAGTTCCAGAAAAATATCTATGTCTGCTTTATTGGCTATGCCAAAGCCTTTGACTGTGTGAATCACAATAAATTGTGGAAAATTGTGAAAGAGATGGGAATACCAGACCACCTGGCCTGCCTCTTCAGAAATCTATATGCAAGTCAGGAAGCAACAGTTAGAACTAGACATGGAACAACAGACTGGTTCCAAATAGGAAAAGAAGTATGTCAAGGCTGTATATTGTCACCCTGCTTATTTAACTTCTATGCAGAGTACATCNGTCAGGAAGCAAGAGTTAGAACTGGACATGGAACAACAGACTGGTTTCAAATAGGAAAAGGAGTACGTCAAGGTTGTGTATTGTCACCCTGCTTATTTAACTTATATGCAGAGTACATCATGAGAAATGCTGGGCTGGAAGAAGCACAAGCTGGAATCAAGATTGCCAGGAGAAATATCAATAACCTCAGATATGCAGATGACACCACCCTTATGGCAGAAAGTGAAGAGGAACTAAAAAGCCTCTTGATGAAAGTGAAGGAGGAGAGCGAAAAAGTTGGCTTAAAGCTCAACATTCAGAAAACAAAGATCATGGTATCCAGTCCCATCACTTCATGGGAAATAGATGGGGAAACAGTGGAAACAGTGTCAGACTTTATCTTTTTGGGCTCCAAAATCACTGCAGATGGTGACTTCAGCCATGAAATTATAAAAAGCTTACTCTTTGGAAGAAAGTTATGACCAACCTAGATAAGTATATTCAAAAGCAGAGACATTACTTTGCCAACAAAGGTCCCTCTAGTCAAGGCTATGGTTGTTCCTGTGGTCATGTATGGATGTGAGAGTTGGACTGTGAAGAAAGATGAGTGCCGAAGAATTGATGCTTTTGAACTGTGGTGTTGGAGAAGACTCTTCAGAGTCCTTTGGACTGCAAGGAGATCCAACCAGTCCATTCTGAAGGAGAGCAGCTCTGGGTGTTCTTTGGAAGGAATGATGTTAAAGCTGAAACTCCAGTACTTTGGCCACCTCATGTGAAGAGTTGACTCATTGGAAAAGACTCTGATGCTGGGAGGGATTGGGGGCAGGAGGAGAAGGGGACGACCGAGGATGAGATGGCTGGATGGCATCAGCTACTCGATGGACGTGAGTTTGAGTGAACTCTGGGAGTTGGTGATGGACAGGGAGGCCTGGCGTGCTGCGATTCATGGGGTCGCAAAGAGTCGGACAGGACTGAGTGACTGAACTGAACTGAACCGAATGAGTGAGAGGATTACTCTAGCTGTTTGAGGGAAGTGTCAGGGATTTAAAGGAATTGTGCCACTACCCACTTTTTAGCACTCTCACAGCACTGTGGGTGGATATGTCATCTAGCTTGCTGATGTGTTAAAATGACATATACTAAGGCTCAAGGCCCACTGGAAGTTGAGATCTTCCACCATGTTGGACCTAGTTGGTTCTAACCAGTTTTTGTCCTGTCCTGTGACTATACCCACTCCAGTATTTTTGCCTGGAGAATCCCATAAATAGAGGAGCCTGGCGGGCTACAGCCCATAGGGCCCATAGGGTCACAAAGAGTTAGACATGACTGAGCAGACACACATGCACCCTGGCTATGCCATTCTTTTGAAGGTTGTGCCCAGCCTACTTCCCTCTTGTTTCAAGTGAGGGACAGTCCTGTGGGACTGACCACTTAACCTGTGGAATCTGACGCTCTTTGAGTAGATAATGTCAGAATTGAGTTGAATTGTTAGGACACCCAGCTTTAGAATTACTTGTGTGAGAAAAAGCCACACATTAGAATTGGGTACAGAATTGTAATATAATGAATATGTCTATACTGTAACTGCTGCTGCTGCTGCTGCTAAGTCACTTCAGTCGTGTCCGACTCTGTGTGACCCCATAGACGGCAGCCCACCAGGCTCCCCCATCCCTGGGATTCTCCAGGCAAGAATACTGGAGTGGGTTGCCATTTCCTTCCCCAATGCATGAAAGAGAAAAGTGAAAGTGAAGTCGCTCAGTCTGTCCGACTGTTAGCGACCCCATGGACTGCAGCCCACCAGGCTCCTCCGTCCATGGGATTTTCCAGGCAAGAGTCCTGGGGTGGGGTGCCATTGCCTTCCCCGCTATACTGTAACATGGATGGTGAATTCAGAGTTAAAGAGTAGAAACAGACAAACCCTAAGGCTGCAAGAGAATCGCAATTCTGATGGTGCATTAGAATCACCTGTGGTGGTTTAAGAAGTTACAGAACTTAAAATCTCCATCCTGAGAGATTCTGATATAGTAGGTAGAACTCTGGTGTATGACTTTTTAAAAAAAACTTTTACATATATTTCTTTTCATTTTCCTTTTTTAAAAGAACTTTGTTGTTGCTGTTGTTGTTTTATATTTATTTCTAATGTGTAAGCTGAGTTGGGAACTCCTGAGCTGAAGTTGGATGGATTAGCCATACAAATCCTAAATTTCCAAATGACAGAAAATTCAGTCAGGATAGAAAGCAGTCTTCACTGAATGTGAGACAGTGAGCCAGTAGTCTATACATAGGGAACTGATTGTGGCATAGCCAGAGGGTAAAAACTTGAAAGGAGCAGGGGTTTTACTGGAGGGTGAAGAATTTAACTCAGCATCAGACACCAAAGGATGAAGGTATAAACCTCACCTCCCAACAGTGACTTCCTTTAAACTTGATCATACAACACAAAGCTGTTTGTTTATCCCCAGTTCACAACTGGAATTTCCAAATTTCTACTTCACTGTTCTGAGAGAAGTTGACTTTGAAAATGTTCACATATTCTGATGTTCTACTTTCCACTTTCCAAAGTTCATTGCTCTCTGTTAGACATTTCATTCACTTTTAGATAACCGTTATACTTGGAAGGAAGAAGCTTTCTTTTACCTTCTAAGTTCCTCCTAAAGGCTAAGAATTAAACTGACATGAGACAGATTAACAGAAGAAAATCAACAAAAGTTTAATAACATGTATACATGGCAGAGACCCGGGAAAACTGAGTAACTCACCAAAATGCCTGATAACCTCACCTTAAATACCATCGTTAGCTGTAGACAAAGAAGGATCTTGGGGGTAGTGGTTTTGGATTTCAAAGCTGAGGAAGGCAATTCACATGAAGATGGAAAAGCAAATGTTTGGTAGACAAATGTTTGCTGGGCCATGCAGAGGAGAAGGGACACAGAGTGGATTCTGATCTCTAGGTCCTGCTGAGTTTCCCCCACCTCACCAAGCTTATATTCCTTGCATATTATTTGTGGTGATAGCTGTATTCCAGCAACAGGCCCTTTATCTAAATTCTTGTAGGCAGTTAAAGGGGAAGTAACAAGAAGAACTTCCTGAGTCTTCTGTTTCTTAAAAATAGTCAGCCTAAAATAATCTTCATCCTGAAGAGACACATTTTGAGGTGGCAACTTTTGCTCCCTGACCATAGTCTCTTGGGGGAAATAAAGTAAATTCCATGGACCCAAATCCAGGGATTTTTAAATGAATTATTGTCTACAAGATTCAGAAGCTCACTTCACTTACTTGGTTTTATTTGTGTGAAAGAGGATTTGGATATAGTGTGATTAGATAATGTAAATCAGATCATACTCAGAAAACTGGAATTCTATAGGATATATCACAGTATATTTAGGTTGAAAGAAATTCCAAATGACTGTCTCTAGTGACAGTAGCAGCAGCAGCGTTACTCACTCAGTCGTGTCTGACTCTGGACTGTAGACCTCCAGGCTTCTCTGTCCATGGGCTTCTCCAAGCAAGAAGACTGAAGTGGATAGCGGTTCCCTTCTCTAGGTGATCTTCCCGACTCGGGGATCCAACCCGTGTCTCCTACATTGCAGGCAGATCTTTACCATCTAAGCCAGCAATAGTAGCAATTCAGTTCAGTTCAGTTCAGTCACTCAGTCGTGTCCGACTCTTTGCGACCCCATGAATCGCAGCACGCCAGGCCTCCCTGTCCATCACCAACTCCTGGAGTTCACTCAGACTCACGTCCATCGAGTCCGTGATGCCATCCAGCCATCTCATCCTC
>SJYX01005250.1:57207-68390 GCA_006410675.1 Oreotragus oreotragus
ATCCACCTGCAATGCAGGAGGTACAGGTTTGATCCCTGGGTTAGGAAGGTCCCCTGGAGGAAGGTGTGGCAATCCACTCCAGTATTCTTGCCTGGAGAACCCCATGGCCAGAGAAGCCTGGTGAGCTACAGCCCATGGGGTCACAAAGAGTCAGACATGACTAAAGTGATTTGGCATAGCATTTCATAGTATGGGCACACAATAAATGATTTTAAACATACTCTCATGTTGGGATGTTTGTTTCAGATTTCTTTCTTTTATAGAAATATTTTCCCCCAATTTCTTCTACACAATTTTGTGTGCATGTGCTAATATTTCTGTAGCATGTGTTTCTAAAATGAAAAATTCTAGATCTAAAACTATGCACATTTAAAGTGTTGATAGATTATTGCCAAAGTGTCCTTAAAAAAAAAAACAAGTATATTTCTGTGAATATAAAATGTCCATTTCCCCCACCCTCTTGCCAATTGCATATATTATCAATCTTTTTCATTATACAAGTTAGCTTATTGTTTTTATGTCATTGATTTCAAGGAAGATTTCTTTGATTTCAAATAAACCTGAGAACATCTTTTCCTACTTTATCGGCAACATCTCTTTACTTGGATTTCTTCATACACATTAGTCTTTTTTTTCGGTGGGTGCCTTTTTAATGATTTGTAGGAGTTCTTTACATGTTGTGGATTTAAATTCTTTGTGTATTGTGTATGTTAAAAAAATTTTTTTTCACCAGATCTAATGCCTGTCTTTTAATCTTAAAATGTTTTTCATAATACAGAAAGAAAAGTTCAACTTTTATATAATCATATCTCTACATTTCTCCCTTTATGACTTTGTAGCTTTTATGTTCTGTTTAAGAAAGCCTTTCCCACACTCAAAATTATTTTCAACATACTCTTTACATTTTCATGGAATGTGTTGTTGCAAGTTGAGTTCCCCAGTAGGTATAATATGAAACAGAGTTTAGCCTTTTTAATGTTTTTTAGGGAATGATTTTGGGACTAACATGGAGGAAAATGTTAGGACAAGGTAGCAGAAACTGTCAGAGGAAGAAGCTGAGCTGCCATGGCGAGTTGATGACAACCCCAATCCATTTCATGGACACCTCTGGGCTCAAGTGGTGCTTCAAAACTTTTTTGGGTCGTGCTGAGATGGCCAGGCCTATATAACCCCCTCTTTTTCATTAGTCATTGGATGTGGTCTGCCCAGGGAAAGGGTGCGACCCTGCATGAGGCAGTTCTTTGCAGCTGAAGTAATTAGTGAAGAGGCCAGAATCTGAAGATTGTCTTCTGACAGCACTCTCAGCAGATGGGGCAATAAGTCCTTCAGTAAAGAGATATCTGGGGCCATTCTTCTTCATAGTGTACACCACAAATCTGTATGCTTTTGAGTCTTTAATCCATCTGGAGTCTATTTTTGTGTATGATACAAGGTAGATAGAGGTTCTGATTTTCCAATTCTTCCAACATTTGTTTGATAGTTCATAATTTCTGTCTTTTTAGCCATCTTTTTAAAACTCAGTCAAAACATTTATTCATATGTAATCTACTTGATTAGTGTTTAGGATAACTCAGATACAATGTGGGTATTTCCTATTAAGTTAGAAAAAAATAATTGTCAAGGTTCAGGCTATTATATCAAAGTACTATAAATGTGTTTATAACCAAAAACTTTAGTTTTTACAGCCCTGGAGGCTGAAAGTCTGACCAGGGTGCCAGCATACTCCAGCTCTGGTGAGAGCCCTCTTCTGTGTTTGACTGCCTCTGACTTCTTGTTGTGCTCTCACATGGCAAAAAGAAATAGGGCTTGCTCCCTTCTTCCTCTTATAAGGACACAAATCCCACCCTCAGGCCTTCTACCCTCATGACTTAATTTTCAAAGGCCCATCTCCTAAAAACATACTATTGGGGGTTAAGGTGAGGGTTTCAACATGAATTTTTGGGAGAGACACAAACTTGCCATCCATCAGTTCATTTCAGTTCAGTTCAGTCGCTCAGTCATGTCTGACTCTTTGCGACCCTATGAATCGCAGCACACCAGGCCTCCCTGTCCATCATCAACTCCCAGAGTTCACCTCAACCTCATGTCCATCGACTTGGTGATGCCATCCAGCCATCTCATCCTCTGTCGTCCCCTTCTCCTCCTGCCCCCAATCCGTCCCACCATCAGGGTCTTTTCCAATGAGTCAACTCTTCAACTCTTGGCCAAAGTATTGGAGTTTCAGCTTTAGCATCAGTGCTCCCAATGAACACCCAGGACTGATCTCCTTTAGGATAGACTGGTTGGATCTCCTTGCAGTCCAAGGGACTCTCACGAGTTTTCTCCAACACCACAGTTCAAAACCATCAATTCTTCAGCACTCAGCTTTTTTCATAGTCCAACTCTCACATCNGGAGTTTCAGCTTTAGCATCAGTCCTTCCAATGAACACCCAGGACTGATCTCCTTTAGGATAGACTGGTTGGATCTCCTTGCAGTCCAAGGGACTCTCACGAGTTTTCTCCAACACCACAGTTCAAAACCATCAATTCTTCAGCACTCAGCTTTTTTCATAGTCCAACTCTCACATCCATAAATGACCACTGGAAAAACCATAGCCTTGACTAGATGGACCTTTAATGTCTCTGCTTTTTAATATGCTATCTAGGTTGGTCAGAACTTTCCTTACAAGGAGTAAGCGTCTTTTAATTTCATGGCTGCAATCACCGTCTGCAGTGATTTTAGAGCCCTCCAAAATAAAGTTTGACACTGTTTTCCCATCTATTTCCCATGAAGTGATGGGACTGGATGCCATGATCTTTGTTTTCTGAATGTTGAACTTTAACCCAACTTTTTCACTCTCCTCTTTCACTTTCATCAAGAAGCTTTTTAGTTCCTCTGCACTTTCTGCCATAAGGATGGTGTCATCTGCATATCTGACGTTACTGACATTTCTCCAAGCAATCTTGATTCCAGCTTGTGTTTCTTCCAGTCCAGCGTTTCTCATGATGTACTCTGCATATAAGTTAAATAGCAGGGTGACAATATACAGCCTTGACGTACTCCTTTTCCTATTTGGAACCAGTCTGTTGTTCCATGTCCAGTTCTAACTGTTGCTTCCTGATCTGCATACAGGTTTCTCTAGAGGCAGGTCAGTTGCTCTGGTATTCCCATCTCTTTCAGAATTTTCCACAGTTTATTGTGATTCACACAGTCAAAGGCTTTGGTATAGTCAATAAAGCAGAAATAGATGTTTTTCTGGAACTCGTTTGCTTTTTCAATGATCCAGTGGATGTTGGCAATTTGAACTCTGGTTTCTCTGCCTTTTCTAAAACCACCCTGAACATCAGGAAGTTCACGGTTCACGTATTGCTGAAGCCTGGCTTGGAGAATTTTGAGCATTACTTTACTAGCGTGTAAGATGAGTGCAATTGTGCGATAGTTTGAGCATTCTTTGGCATTGCCTTTCTTTGGGATTGGAATGAAAACTGACCTTTTCCAGTCCTGTGGCCACTGCTGGGTTTTCTAATTTTGCTGGCATATTGTGTGCAGCACTTTCTCAGCATCATCTTTCAGGATTTGAAATAGCTCCACTGGAATTCCATCATCTCCACTAGCTTTGTTCGTAGTGATGCTTTCTAAGGGCCACTTGACTTCACATTCCAGGATGTCTGGCTCTAGGTGAATGATCACACTATCGTGATTATCTGGGTCGTCCGTCCATAGCACCAATCAGAAAACAAAGGAATGTGTGAAATCATAGGGCTACAGAAAAATTTTCTATCATTGAAGGTTTTTTATCATTAGAGTCATAAATCATCAAACCAGAAGGGAACATAGTACATATTTTCCAGTCTCGTTTCCCAGGTGAGAAAACTAAGACCTGAAAAGTGCTTGCTAAGTCACTTCAGTCGTGCCCTACTCTTTGGGACCTTACAGATTGCAACCCAATAAACTCCTCTGTCCATGGATTCTCCAGGCAAGAATACTGGAGTGTGTTACCATGCTCTCCACCAGGGATCATCCCAACCGAGGGGTCAAACACCCGTCTCTTTCATCTCCTGCATTGTCAGGTGGGATCTTTACCATTAGTGCCACCTAGGAACCCCAAAGAGTGGTAGGGGTAGATTAAAAACCAGAACATAAGACAATTTCTGACCAGTATTACTTCCTCTATATTGGGTGGACTCTTTCTAATGTATCATTTTATAATGTAGGCCCTTGAGGCTTTTAATATTTTCATTAAAGTATTTGTTTATATATTTTTTTATGTTTTCTAATATGTCCTCTAGTTGAAAATAAGAAACCAGAATTTCTTCAAATAATCTTCTCTACCATAAACTCTTCTGAAAGGTCAGCTGGCCCCCTTCTCAGCCTCTAAATATTTAGAATTAGTGTAAAGTTTTTTGTGTTGGCCTCACTCCCACAGAAACCATGGAGTAATTATCAAGTAGAAGGCACACCAAAGGCAGATGATAGTATATTGGCTTATAAGGATAATTGTAAGCTTACTGATAAAAATCAATTTTTATTGGCTCACTTATACTTCATAATAAGGCCACTGTGGCACTTCCTGCTCAAGGCACATAAGTGAGAGCTAGTGTGTATTTGCTTTTAATAAATACTGTCTGTGGGAAGCCCGGACAGGAATGAACAGATGTTGGAACCATATGATAATAGTGTGGCAGGGTAAAAAAAAAAAAACCTGTGCATTTGTAAGGTACACCTGGTGTTTATGATACTTTTGCAACTTTCATAACTACAGCATCTGGCCCTTTGCTGCTGTTCTTTAATTTTCAAATACCCAGGATTTTATGTTTCTTGCAGTGTGGACAAGTCCATAAGAAGAAAAAAAAAAGTCATAAATATGTAAATATGTCATGAATCATACAGAAAGATACTACTGCCTCCTCACAAGAAACTTATATCAAAATTGATAGTGAATTTGGAAAATATGAGAAAACATTTTGATCAGTTTTTCTCAGCTCTTAAGGGGCAAGAAAAATTTACTCAAGGATTTCTACATGATCCACCAGCACTGCAAACTTTCTCAATATTTTTAATCTGCAATATAGATCATTTATGGAGCACATCTAAAATACATTTAGCATTATAGTCTCTAGGTTATGCCATGCTGTATGTGTGCTAAGTCACATCAGTAGTGTCCAACTTTGTGTGGCCCATGGACCATAGCCCTCCAGGATCCTCTGTCCATGGGATTCTCGAGGCAAGAATACTGCGGTGGGTTGCCATGCCTTCCTCCAGGGGATCTTCCCAACCCAGGGATCAAACCCCTGTCTCTTTCATCTCCTGCATTGGCAGGAAGGTCCTTTATCATTCATGCCACCTGGGAAGGCCCCTAAATTATATCACTTGTATTCTACTTGATCCAAGTGATATAGGTAGAGGTGGACAAAGAGAATATAATCTGATGCTAACTCAAGTTTTATTGAATTCATTTTTCCTCTGAGCTTTAAGGGGGTGTTCATGTGTTAAAAGTTATCAAATGTATACACCTGAAACTAACACAATATTGTGAATCAACTATACTTCAATAAAGTTTTTTAAAATAGCTTTTTAAAAGATATCAAATGCAAAATATTTCATCTAAATTTTTAGTTGTTCTAATGAGTAAATTAATAGTATAACACTCAAGAACTGATTTTAAAAACATCACTAGACACACATATAGCTTTATATACTAAAGTTCATTGAATGACTGTCTAACTCTTCTGGGGTTTTCTGGGCTAGAACTTGGAAGAAACTTCAGAGTAGTGAATATGATCTGATTTGTATAGCAAAACATGCTCCCTGAAGATGACCCCACAGTATATTAAAAAAAAAATCACATCCTACTTGGGCTTTTGTGATGATGGAGCTTCTAGTTTTTGCCAGATATCAAACTTATATTAAGATTTTTATGATTTGATAGATTCCAGTGAGAAAGAAATCCCTCAGATGGCAACCTAATTAAGGAATGGAAAACACTCAGTGTGGTAATGGATCATGGATTCTTTTACATTAAGTACCAGAAATCTTCAACACAGGGTCCCAGGAGCCCACTCCCAAGCATTCAGAGTTGGTTTATGGGATAAACTAGGAATGAAAGACAGAGGGAAAGAAAAGAGAACCAATTCAAGTATGCATTATCAGGTGGCCCGCCACTATGAGTGCACAATCATGTAGGACCATCTAAGTTACCTCATGAAATGCAGCCCAAGAGCATCCGTGTAAAAGAAAGGGAAAAGCATTTTACTGGCTAAAGGTTGCCCCACAGGGTATTGACTTTCCCCGCCCGTTTCCAGTTTGCCCCTGCTTGAATGCCAAATGCCTTCTTAGAGTATCCCTGGGCAAGGAATCAGAGAAGCCCTGCACGCAGAAGAGAGTGGTTTGTGCTGGCCAGAGACAAGGGATGGCCAGTGGCCCTGAAGTTGGCTGAAGCCCACCAGGTTGCCCAGGCATGAAACCAGAGCATTTGCAGTGGTGCACAAGCAGTGTTCACTATACCTTATACAGGACCTGCCAAAGAGCAAGTATTGAACTACTCTATAGAGTAGTGACAAACAGAAGGGCATTTGTTTCTTGCACCTGTTATTTTTAAGCTCACCCATATAATTTAAGCCTAAACTGTGAAAGTTTGTTCCCCTTTCAATTAGTATTAATGAAATAAGGCCACTGAGATTGATTACCATGGTAAGCACCATGGAACTGATGAAAATTTGATTTTTTATTAGTATTTTATTCTTATTAGCAAGGAAATTCCACAATCATGCCATTACACATGATTTTGAATCAGCAGCTTCTCATAATTATGAAATATAAAATTGTGGAATCTAATTTAAATAATTCTACTTATTCTCTGAGGGTTTTAATCACATCTGTGATTTTTCTTTTCAAGACCAAAGATGACAGGTTTGCCTTTTGTGAAAGAAGACAATTTACTTATCAACAAAATCTTATTGCATCATAATTACTAATGTGTCTATTTCTCTTTCTGGCATTGATTTAAAATATTTTGAAATAACAAAATTGCTGTGACTTAACTTTGTGCATATGCTTCACAATTCTCCTACTTGGCCTGGTTTACTAAAATTACCCAAGCATATATCTATGTGTATGGAGTTTGGGGTGGTGCATTGAGGGGAGAGTGGAGAAAGTTCATTGTGGAAGGCAGTATTATTAATACCTGCCATTTGTTGAACTCTTGAAATGTGCTAAACAAATGATATTTCTGTATCATGTCATTTAATACTCATCAACAGGCATTTTAATCTGCATTTCACAGGTAAGGACAGTGAAGGTGGGTTGAGTAATATGTCCACAGTCACATAGCAGTAACCGATATGCGCGCATGCTCAGTTGTGTCTGTCTCTTTACGATTTAGCCAGGATTCAAACGAGTGTCTTTTATTTCAGCATTCAGGCTGTTATTTGGTACAGCTAGCTGCCTATGATTTAGATGTCTGGAATGACCAGGGGAGGCCCTATAATTCTTGTACACTGAGTCCATTAGAAATTGGATCTCTTGCTAAATGTCCGTAGTCAAGTGTCTGGAAGCATGTGTCCCTGCTCACTCCTTTTGAGTTTAGAGCCATGGACACCCTGTCCAGCTTGGCTGCCAGGTACTGCCCTTTCCTTGTCAGCTGGTCAGACCATATTGCTTGGCTTTCTTCTGGTATATTCTCAAAGCATTCTAAGCAGCACATTATTCCCAAGAAATGTAATGCATTAAAAACAATCATATCTCTATTCATCAATTTTTCATCAGCCTTACAGATGTCCATTTTGAGAGTTTTTAATGAAGTTTTTAAATATTACTTCCTCAATTGAACTAATAATTTGAAAGCTTTGCTGTTATTTGGGCCTCTTTCACAGGAAAAGTCCATATGTCCTCCCTATTCACTTTAAATCCACATCATTCCCATCCATAGTCTCAAATATTGAATTAAACAATATTCATTAAATTCATTAAACTCACTTATTTTTTCTTTTAACATGTCCAAGTAGGGACATGGGCAATTAATGAAATTATCGTTCTTCATTTCTCATCAAGCAGAAATGACCCAGCCTCACTCTAATGGCAGAAAGTGAAGAGGAACTAAAGATCCTCTTGATGAAGGTGAAAGAGGAGAGTAAAAAAGCTAGCTTAAAGCTCAACATTCAAAAAGCTATTATCATGGTATTTGATCCCATCACTTCATGGAAAATAGATGGGGAAAAAGTGGAAACAGTGGCAGATTTTGTTTTCTTGGACTCCAAAATCATTGTATTGTGACTGTAGCCAGGAAAGTAAAAGATGCTTGCTCCTTGAAAGAAAAGCTATGCCAAATCTAGAAAGTATATTAAAAAGCAGAGACATCACTTTCCTGACAAAGGTTTGTATAGTCAAAGCTGTAGTTTTTCCAGGAGTCATGTATGGGTGAGAGTTGGGCCATAATGAAGGCTGAGCACCAAAAACCTGATGCTTTCAAATTGTGGTGAGAATCCCTTGACAAAAAGGAGATCAAACCAGTCAATCCTAAAGGAAATAAACCCTGAATATTCATTGGAAAGACTGATGCTGAAGCTGAAGCTCCAATACTTTGACTGCCTAATGTTAAGAGCCAACTTATTGGAAAAGACCCTCATGCTGGGGAAGATTGAGGTGAAGAGGTGAAGGGGGTGACAGAGGATGAGATGGTTGGATGGCATCACTGGCTCAATGGACATGAGTTTGAGCAAACTCTGGGAGATACTGAAGAACAGGGAAGCTTGGCATGCTGCAGTCCATGCAATCGGAAAGAGTTAGACACAGCAATTGAACAACAACAAGGCAAAGTGGGTTAGAGGCAATATTCTGGGTTTTTTATTTCTAGAACATGTATGGCTCAACTTGGAGACAATCACCTTATCTCTGCCCGAGTCTCAGCAAATGTTTCTCTGTAATTGGTAATGCTTGACCAAATTAACCTGTATGTCTTGAACCAAGACTGCTGAAAAATGCTGAGCTTAATTAATTGGCAGGTAGAATGTCTTTATCCACATCCTAGTTCCTGTTGGAGCAGTGTGTGTTCAAATGGGTCATCACACTAAAAGAGAGGTTAAATCTTTCATCTTGTTTTGCTACAACTTTCCAGTTGATATATGATACCATTTAGTGGTTATAAGAATGATTAAAGCACTGCAAAAGAGTCTATAGCAATAATTAGCTAACTATACATCAGAAGGATAAAAGACACTAAGAAAGTTTATTTACCTAACTAAGCTTTACTCTGGGAGAGGTCAGAGTTCTTTTGCTTTGGCAGATTGTTATTGTCACTTCCTCAATAGAGCAATGGGCATATGATGAGAAGAGTTAAATTACCTACAGAGCAATTCCTGAATTGTAGGATCAAGATTCTTTGAGACAACTCCCAAAAGGGAATAAATGCTTTTCTGAGATAGTCATATCCCTGTCTCAAGTTCTTAAATTGATCCTGGCCCATCAGAGGCTACAATCACCCGATAAGTCAAGAGAGTCTAACTGCTGTAACAAACAGTTTCAATGTCTCACGGACTACACTGAATAAAGATTTAGTTCTCATTCTCCACGTAGTCCAATTAAGTCATGAGTGGGAAGCCGTCTATAAAGTCATTTAGGACCCCATACTCTTCCCATTTTGTAGTCTGCCATCCCTAGGTGCCTCAGAGTCCTCCGCTGGATCCTTTGCTTCGGTGACAAGAACAGGGAAAGAATATGGAAAAGGCTCACCTATTTTTAACATCCTTACCCAAACTGTGACATGCATGGCGCCACTCACATTCCATTAGCAAGAACTAGTCACATGGCCCCATCCAGATGCAAGAAGATTAGGAGATATAGTCTAGTCACATGCCCAAGAAAGGAAGGGAAATGGGTGGCACTTGACACTGGCACAACAATAAACACATCCCCAAAGGACGTCCTTTAGTAGCATTCTCTTTGGTTACTTTCTAACATGTCACACCATCCTGTTCATTTGTTGATTAATTTAAGATTTCCCTGTTGTTTTGTCTTATTTGTTTGTCTCCACATCAAGAATGTATTTAGGACATGTCTGTGTTTTCCACTATTGTATTCCCAGAATTTGGCATAGTGTCTGGTACTTCACAGGCACTTCAGAGTTGCTAAATGAATGAATGTCAGTGCTACAGTAACAAAGATGAGGGAATAACTGTAATTGTTCCTTAATTTTAAGATGTGCTATCTAATGAGTAACAGATTTTCAGTGGAGTGAGGAAACACCACCATAATTAATATCTTTGTTGATGATAGACACATTCAGATTCCAAAAATATTGATCAGAAAAATATACAAAAATGGATCATAATTCTATCTGACAGACTCTGGAAAGTTTCACTGAGAATATGATATTTGAACTAATGGAAAGATGGCATTGTCAGGTTTTAGAAAGTTGGGAAAATACATTTTGGACATGGAAGAGAGCATGCACAAAGGCAGCATAGCTTCCTCCCTTTGGGAACAGTCAAAAATTTGGTATAGTTAACTTGAAGAGTGCTTGAGGGGGAGAACTGAAGATGACTCCAGAAAGGTAGGCTGGAGCAATGGGGTGCCACTGACAACTATGAAACCAAAAGCTGTCATTGTCAGGCTTGTGTTTTACCAAGTCCATTCTGGCAGCAGTAGGAAGAATAAAATTAAAGGGGTCTAGAATGGAGTCAAGGAAGGCAGTTTTAAGGTTACTGGAAGTGTGGAAAGTACACAGAAAGGTTTGTGTTCATTCTCTACATCAGTTCCACAAAATGGAATATGAAAACACACAATTTAATCCCTTCTTTACAAAAGATAATATGAATTTAAGGAGTAGGCAAAACATTTGTTGTATGGGATTACTTATTGCACACAATTCTTTATTACCCCAGCAAATGAACTGCCCAAAAGAAATAGAAATGGTTTTGTTAATACAGAACTCTTCTTCATAATGATATTCTTTATATATATATATATTTTTTACTTTACTTTACAGTACTATATTGGTTTTGGCATACATTGACATGAATCCACCACGGGTGTACATGAACTCCCAAACATGAACCCCCCTCCCACCTCCCACCCCACATCATCCCTCCAGATCATCCCCATGCACCAGCCCCAAGCATCCTGCATCCTGCATCGAACATAGACTGGTGATTCATTTCTTACATGATAGTATACATATTTCAATGCTATTCTGCCAAATCATCCCAC
>SJYX01005250.1:68436-102817 GCA_006410675.1 Oreotragus oreotragus
CCCTGGGATTTCTTTGGAAGGAATGATGCTAAAGCTGAAACTCCAGTACTTTGGCCACCTCATGCAAAGAGTTGACTCATTGGAAAAGACTCTGATGCTGGGAGGGACTGGGAACAGGAGGAGAAGGGGCCAATAGAGGATCAGATGGCTGGATGGCATCAGCGACACATTGGACATGAGTTTGAGTGAACTCCGGGAGTTGGTGAGGGACAGGGAGGCCTGGCGTGCTGCTATTCATAGGGTCAAAAAGAGTTGGACACGACTGAGCCACTGAATTGAACTGAACTGAAACCATCCAAGTTTTGAAAACTGAAAGCTTCAATTAATAATATATGTTTCTGGGTCAGCATTTTTACTTTCTAATTTGTGTGTTTATATGTGCTAAATTGTTTCAGTCATTTCTCCAGGCAAGAATACTGGAATGGGTTGCCATGCCCTCCCACAGGGGATATTCCCAACCCAGGAATCAAACCCGTCTCCCCTAAGTCTCCTGCATTGCAAGCAGGCTCTTTACTACAAGCGCCACTTGATAGTGTTTTGCAAATAGAATTTCCAAACAGATTTCCTGTCTCTGTCCCTAGAACAAAGATTCACTGGATAAGAATGTTGGACTATTCCTTTATACATTTCAACTACTACAATAGTGGCTGGCATGTTAAATTATGTGTTTATTGAATTGTCCCACCCACTGATAATTTTTCTTAAGCAAATCCAGGTTGGTGCTAGGAATCAGGTTTTAATAAATGATGTATAGTATTCTGAAAGCAAGCATACTGACATAACTTTTCTGTATGTATGCTAGTCTCAAAAGTAATACTTCTGTGCTGGGCTTAAGTGGAGTTTAGATAGACATAGATAATAGAGGAAAAACTGCTGATGTGGATAAAAATCTGTTAAAGAATATTAAGGGAAAACTCCTAATTACCTAGAAAGCACTCTCATAGGAAATTATTCAATCATATATGGTAACCGGCATTCTAGTACTCCTGTTGCTTAATATTTTTGTATACTTTTAATTCAGATAACCCCTTCATAGATTATAGCCTTAATGTATCAAAAAGGCTGGTTAAGATGATAAATAAATAAATAAGATGAATAAATAATTAAGATAAATAAATAAATAAGATCATGGCATCCAGTCCCATCACTTCACAGCAAATAGAAGGGGAAAAAGTGGAAGCAGTGACAGATTTTATTTCCTTGCGCTCCAAAATTACTGCAGATGGGGAAGGCAGCCTTGCAATTCAAGATGGTTGCTCCTTGGAAGGAAAGCTATGATAAGCCTAGACAATGTATTATAAAGCAGCGACATCACTTTGCCGAAAAAGGCCTGTAGATCCAAAGCTACGGTTTTTTCAGTAGTCATGTACGGATATGAAAGTTGAACCATAAAGAAAGCTGAGAGCCAAAGAATTGATGCTTTTGAACTGTGGTGCTGGAAAAGACCTTGAGAGTTTCTTGGACTACAAGATCAAACCAGTCAATCCTAAAGGAAATCAGTACTTACTATTCATTGTAAGGACTGATGCTGAAGCTACAATATTTTAGCCCCCGGATACAAAGAGCTGACTCACTAGAAAAGACCCAGATGCTGGGAAAGATTGAAGGCAAAAGGAGAAGGAGGCAGCAGAGGATGCTGATAGATAGCATCACTGACTCAATGGACACGACTTTGAGTAAACTCAGGGAGATAGTAGAGGACAGAGGAGCCTGGTGTGCTGCCGTACATGGGGTTACAAAGAGTTGGACTTGACTTGATTCCTTGTGGCTCAAAGGTTAAAGCGTCTGCCTGGAATGCAGGAGACCCGGGTTCGATCCCTGAGTCAGGAAGATCCCCTGGAGAAGGAAATGGCAATCCACTCCAGTACTCTTGCCTGGAGAATTCCATGGAGGGAGGAGCCCTGTAGGCTACAGTCCATGGGGTCGCAAAGAGCCGGACATGACTGAGCAACTTCACAGCAACAGCAGCAACTGAACAACAACAACGACAATTCAAATAAGTGCTGTACAAGCTGCTCCCTCTCTGTATTCTTGCCATTTCTTTGGGGACAATGCGGGTTAAGAGAATGTGGTTGAGAAAAGATGAGAGACCAGCTAAAGAGCAACAGCTGAAGCAGCTATTTCCCCAGAGTCCAAAAGAACTTGGCTCCTGGAAAGAAAAGACTGTCAATAATGATTAACATTTTAAAGAAAAGCAAATTTTCTGACTCCTAATAGGAGAATGAAAACCTAGATACACATAAGATGCCAAACAAGTGAATAAAAGCCCACATCCAAAACATTATTTTTTTGTTCAACTATTCTCTTAAAAAGATGGGGGCTTGTCAGTTGAAAGTATGTTGTCTTATAGAAGTTAGGCTGATAAGCTGGTTACAGTTTCACAGATTCATCTGTGCTGGCCACAGATGAATCTAGCCTCCTTCCAAAAAAGTGAGTGCATAGGCTGCTAGTAAAAACTGACAGGTGGGTTCCAACATGTGCCTCTTTTTATATTGTCATGGTGTACTTAAAGCAAAAGGCCATCAATCTTACCATTCACAGGTTTGCAAATGGTAGCAGGGGGCAGAGGACTGATACAGAAAGTAAGACTTTGGGTTCCTCAGAATAGCCTTCTTTCACTTTCCCTTAAGGCTTCTATAATTTCACCACTGTGTTNTCTCTTATACACATCTAGATGTGTATAAGAGACAGGGGCAGAGGACTGATACAGAAAGTAAGACTTTGGGTTCCTCAGAATAGCCTTCTTTCACTTTCCCTTAAGGCTTCTATAATTTCACCACTGTGTTGAGGGACATCTTCAGGAATAAACCCACAATCCAAAACATTTCAAAGATTAAAATAAGCTACAAAGGACAACTGACTAGCAGGGCTTACCAAATCAAGTAATGATTTAAGAGAAACAAGTTGAACTTTGAGAAAGAAACCAAGAAAGGTATAAAATATCATTTGAATAGAAAAAAATTAAGATAAAAGATCAATCAACTAATCTAGATATACACTGTAGTCCTCAACTCTATATTTTAAAATATACCATTATATTAGAAACAAAGAATTCTCTTTTCATTTTTTATAAACAATGTTAAAAATAAATTACAAATTGCCACAGACAGCAACAAAGAGAAGTTTTGCTCCTTTATTCAAAAGGATGGAATAATTCTATTAGAAGTAATGGAAGCATGTCAAATGGGTGGATTAGAATTTTAATGTTTGCAGAAGTTGAAGAAGACAGAATTATATACATGTGGATGGAAAATGACTATTACATTTAGCATCATTCCTTCCAAAGAAATCCCAGGGTTGATCTCCTTCAGAATGGACTGGTTGGATCTCCTTGCAGTCCAAGGGACTCTCAAGAGTCTTCTCCAACACCACAGTTCAAAAGTATCAATTCTTCGGTGCTCAGCCTTCTTCACCGTCCAACTCTCACATCCATACATGACCACAGGAAAAACCATAGCCTTGACTAGACGGACCTTAGTCAGCAAAGTAATGTCTCTGCTTTTGAATATACCATCTAGTTTGGTCATAACTTTTCTTCCAAGGAGTAAGTGTCTTCTAATTTCATGGCTGCAGTCACCATCTGCAGTGATTTTGGAGTCCAAAAAGATAGTCTGACACTGTTTCCACTGTTTCCCCATCTATTTCCCATGAAGTGATGGGACCGGATGCCATGATCTTCATTTTCTGAATGTTTAGCTTTCAGCCAACTTCTTCACTCTCCTCTTTCACTTTCATCAAGAGGCTTTTTAGCTCCTCTTCACTTTCTGCCATCAGGGTGGTGTTATCAGCATATCTGAGGTTATTGATATTTCTCCCAGCAATCTTGATTCCAGCTTGTGTTTCTTCCAGCCCAGCGTTTCTCATGATGTACTCTGCATATAAGTTAAATAAGCAGGGTGACAATATACAGCCTTGACGTATTCCTTTTCCTATTTGGAACCAGTCTGCTGTTCCATGTGCAGTTCTAACTGTTGCTTCCTGACCTGCATACAGATTTCTCAAGAGGCAGGTTAGATGGTCTGGTATTCCCATCTCTTTCAGAATTTTCCACAGTTTATTGCACATTTATCATATTCTCCTGATTAGGATAAAAGTTTTAAAATTTTGCTCAGAAATACACTGGTATACATGTTATAACTTCATGTGTAAACTCAAGATCTAAATAAATTGGATTTGACAAATGCGATATTAACTGGAATAACAGGTGAAAAGTAAGAATATCACTTGACAAAATTAGTGCAAAATATAAAGAACTCATCATCTCATAAAACTGGAAGCAGAGTAGCCTTCATGAACGGTTGGTATAAAACCTGGTTATTTCAAAGATCTCCTCAAAAATCAGTCTATCATGGTTGTAGATATGAATCAGATTGGGATTAAAATTACTACTGTAGTATTTAATTTCAAATTCAGGCAATATGTGTCCACAGAAAGAATTAGATTTTTTTTTCCTTAAACTACTTTTTTGGCAAAGCAAAGGACTTACCCAATGACCAACAATGAAAGATAATGAATAAAAATGATCTAGAGTGTTATTTTGTGGTGTGTGTATGTGTGTGTGTGTGTGTCAGGGAGAGAGAGAGAGAGAGACAGACAGGGAGATTTGTTGAATGAAAAAACATTTCTGTAGCACTTCTAACAATGAAATGCTATTTCATGAAATAGAAGGCAGTGTTAAAGTTACCAACTGCAGATACTGTAGCAGGTTTAGAAAGCTGATTTAGGAACTTGAGAAATGTATAACAATCTTCTTAGATTACTTTGGGATTTTTTTTTTCCTTTATAATCTATTACTTATCAAATGAATATTTACTGATGATCCATTATGCACCAATCATTACAAAGACATTTATATTTACGTGTAAACTCAAAAAGGTGCTGAAGGTCAATTCCTGTTTGCAATGTTTAGAAGCTGGCAGAAATGTAAAACCAACTAGAATAAATAAAATGGTACATTCACAGTTTATTTCTTGAATGAAACACATTGTCCAAAGAAAGTTTACAGAAGACAGCAGAAACTCAAAATTTTATGAAATATGTATTATATCACTCTGAAAAACATACTTTACAAAGAAATGTTCACATTTACTAATGTATATACATGTGAATTAAACTTCATACTATATATATAAAATAATCTAACATTTAAATTCTAAATTAAACACACAATAATGAAAAGAATATTGGAGAAAGAAGTGTGAATAAAGAGGCTGATAGACAATAACAGTCACGTTGGAGATAAGAATAGGAGGAAGCATTTTCTTTCCTTTAGTCACAAAGCCTTAATGTCCAGTTTATCAAAAAAGAAAATGTCTTTATGTATCTTCACACAGAGTATAGATATAATCTATTAGAAATTATAAATTGTAACAAAGAAAACCTTAATACAATGATCAAGATACACTATCTAGAATGAATTTTTTTAGCCAGAAGGTCTTGATTCAAATCTAATTTCAAAATGTATGGCAAACATGGGCATATCTAGTTGAAATGGGTGAAAATTAATCAAATTAAGTGCTAATAGGGAGAATCCCAGGGACGGGGGAGCCTGGTGGGCTGCCATCTATGGGGTCACACAGAGTCAGACACGACTGAAGTGACTTAGCAGCAGCAGCATTCTTCAGGCACACAATTAACATTCCATTTTAAAATTATACTACTCCCCCAACCAACACTCTCCCATCCATTAAAAACTTGCTAGATATACACCATCGTGTCTTTCCTTACTGATCCATTCTTTTCTGAAATGTCATTCTAGCTCTTTTTCATTTTTTAAATTCCTATTGATTAAAAGTTCAACCCATAATATGCACTCCATAGACTTTCCTAGTAAACCAAATAAAGTGATTGCTCTCTCAACATGTTCATGAATGTTGCTATACTATGCATCACTTTATGATAGAATTAGCTGTTAATGGTCCATTTTCTCTTCTACTTTCTGAACTTCTTGAGACAAAATCCAGGAGTAAGACTGCATTTTTTTTTACATTCTTTTTATCTCATATATTACTCAAGAAGGAGTAGATGCTCAGCAAAACTACGTTCAATTAATGAGGAAGAATAATTATGCAAATAGTTAAAGGCCTTATGTAAATTCTGGCTAAGCAAAGATGAAGAAAAGTTCTGAATATATTGTATGAACAAGTATAACAATAAAATCAAAATAGAAGATAAAATTATCAAACTAATGAACCTAGGTAGTGACTAGTGTTTTTATATCCAACAAAGTCCTTGAGAAGTCCCTGAAAAGTTAATCGCTCAGTTGAGTCCAACTCTTTGTGACCCCATGGAGCCCACCAGGCTCCTCTGTCCATGGAATTCTCCAGGCAAGAATACTGAAGTGGATTGTTGTTCCCTCCTCCAGGGGATCTTCCCAACCCTGGGATAAAACCCGTGTCTCCCACATTACAGGAAGATTCTTTTCCATCTGAGCCCTCAAGGAAGCCCTTTTATATCCAATGTATTTTTATAATTGTTTGGTCATAATACATGAAATAATAGATGTATTAAGGAAGATAAGAAATTAACCAATGGTTGTATTCATTCTTTTAATAATTACTTCTTGTTTCTACATCATTTTACTTACTGTGAAAAAAACTGCCTTGCCTAAAAAGTATCATGCATCATTTTAAGAATGTGGAATTCCCTCTTGAGTTGTAAGTGTTGGCTGGGACAGGAGAAACTTAATCCATTTTCAGATACTAGAATATTTAAGCTCTGAGCTTGTGGTCCAGGCCTCATTTCATCCCTGACTATGCTATGGAAGATATGCAGCAGTCTATATTTCCTCAGTCACTCCTCAAGCTCTGACTCAAAAAGAAATTCTCACGACTCTCTCTGCATCCAACCAGAAAAGACTCTTCTCAGATCTACTAGTCAATGTTTAATTCTTACTTTCCATGTGCTTTCAAATTATATTTTGTAGATATAAGCTATAAACAATAAAGTCAAATAACAAAAGCATTGTCAGTGGGTTGAATGAAATATTATTGTCTATTATTTTAAGTGAATTGCATAAAATTCACTTTACCTATGAAGAATTAAAGGGTGTTTAAGTATCTGCATTTAATTTATCATTGTCTATAGAGGAACTAAAGTCTGAGCTAGCATTTTCTTCCTTTTGTTTTAATTAAATATACACCCATGTTTTAATTAAATATACATTCGTAGATTGGATATCTGATCTTCAGAAAACTATAGGGCAATGAAAATGTACCTTTCACCACTAGAGAGAAACAAGTGGTTTGATTTTTCTTGCCTTCATAGAACCAGAGGAGATAATTTATTCCCCATAGGACTGGTAGGTGAAATTCAAGCAGACTGGAAGAATTGTCCCTTCCAAGCACAAAGAAGAAAAATAGCGTGAGATCCTATCTTTTCACATTTAGATAAATAGATCAATTTTTAACAATCTCAATTAATTTTAAAAATTAATCATAAATATCTTTGAAAAACATAGAATGATACCTTTACAACAGGGCATTTGTGACCGCATATCTGAAATTAAAGACAACAGGCTGGAGTTTTAACTTGGTGGGGGGTATGTCTGGAGAACGTGTGGTGGTTTCATCTTTATACCTGACTCTCATGAATTATTGTGTTTTCTTTATCATTGTATTACACTGACATATTTTAGTTCTGTATCTGATAGTTATTTAGCATTAAGCTGATTATCTTTTATCTTAACTTTAAGATCCTTGGTCTTATCATAATTAGTGATTATCTTATAAAATCGTATTGATTTTCTGAGACAGTTAATGCATGTGATCTTCAGAAGTTGATTTCCTTACTATTTAACCTGCCTGAAATTTTTAAAATTAAAACTCATACATAGATATTAAATTAATTACAATGTGACTACACAACAACACTCAGTTCAGTTCAGTCGCTCAGTCGTGTCTGACTCTTTGTGACCCCATGAATCACAGCACGTCAGGCCTCCCTGTTCATCACCATCTCCCGGAGTTCACTCAGACTCATGTCCATCGAGTCCGTGATGCCATATAGCCATCTCATCCTCGGTTGTCCCCTTCTCCTACCCCCAATCCCTCTCAGCATCAGAGTCTTTTCCAGTGAGTCAACTCTTCTCTAGTCCACACAAAGTATACAGAACATTAGAATAGATGTCAAATAACCCAATATTTATTCTTAATTTACTGATTACCAGTGGCCCCTAAACTAGTTATTTAAATACCCACATACATATACATTTCACACATACACATTTATAATTCATACATATTATATATATGTGTTTACTTTCTAAAATATCAAAAAATAAATATAAATATATATCCATATGCTTGTGTGTATATTTAGTTTTGCATTTGATCAATAATTACATAATAAACAGTTGCCAGTTTTTCCAAAGCGTAGTTTTTCTATAGATATTCTGCAAATGATTCACAATAGATTTGCTTGAAGGACATAATCATCATGAGAGAAGTAAGCTCATTGTTAACTGTTTTTATTTAGAATGTAATGTTTTGAATATACATGGATCAGAAAATACTTTGTGCTGATCAAGGAGGGTCAAGAATGACTAGCTTTTTTATGCTGTGGGTCAGTCTCAATAAGGGAGACTTGGATGAAAATCAATCAGCCACAATTGTCCCCTTCTGAGCCTGAAAATTGATGGGTTACCATGGAATGCCTACTCTGAGGGATAGCTGTGGGAGGAGGACCCCACGGTTCAGTGGCATATCTATCTACTGTGTATGATGAAATCTTCAATGTTTCAAGGTAAGAGATTTGGAAGGAAGTCCACATGATCATTATATATCAAGGCTGGGAGTGAGGGTTACTGAATTATCATCCGTAGGAAACCACAGCTGCCTAAAGAAAAAAACTCCACAAATGTGAAAATTCACTGATCTTAAATCAAGAATGAGAAAAAAGGAGAAAAAAAAGTAATTTATGTCAGGTTCTTCTTTTTCTAATTGAATCACTATATAGACTTCTTTATTATTGTTGTTTTTACTTTTTTCTTTTCTTAGAGACTCAGTGCTAAATGTGAATGTTACATGTGCTATCTTCTCGAATTCCTTTAATTCAGAATTATTTTACAACCCTATATCCAGACCAGCCATTTTTCATGCTGTATGTCTTCACCCTCCACCGCCTTATAATTAAGGTACCAGCTCATATATAATTTTCTTACAGAAACCTTTGATCATGTGCACCATACCTTTCACCCTAGCACTCACTTCCTATCCAACACTTCATTTCAATTCACATTTGATAGTACTTTGCACTATCTGATTATTGACTAGTCTCCTCCATTACCATATATATTGATAGAGACCTTTCAGTCTTACCATAGAAGAAACTTTAAGAAAAGATACATTGTATAGATTTCTAAGTAATTTCCAAAACGTTTCAGCCTGTAATAGAATAAAAGTTTAAAATTACTTTGCAATAGGTATAGAAATTTTAATTTGACATTAGTCAGTCAGTTCAGTCACTCAGTTATGTCCAAATCTTTGTGACCCCATGAACCACAGCACACCAGGCCTCCCTGTCCATCACCAACTCCCAGAGTCCACACAAACCCATGCCCATTGAGTTGGTGATGCCATCCAACCATCTCATCCTTTGTCATCCCCTTCTTCTCCTTCCCTCAATCTTTCCCAGCATCAGGGTCTTTTCAAGTGAGTCAGCTCTTCTCATCAGGTGGCCAAAGTATTGGAGTTTCACCTTCAACATCAGTCTTTCCAGTGAATACCTAGGGCTGATCTCCTTTAGGATGGACTGGTTGGATCGCCTTGCAGTCCAAGGGACTCTCAAGAGTCTTCTCCAATACCACAGTAGATGTGTATAAGAGACAGCTTTATCTTTGTCTAGATCCTAAGCTAAGGGAATTGTGATAACAGATTGGTGTGCATGTTCAGTCGTGTCCAACTCTGCGACTGACTCCATGGTCTGGAGCCTGCCAGGCTCCTCTGTCCTTGGAATTTTCCAGGCGAAAATACTGACGTGAGCAGCCATTTCCTACTCCAGAGGAACTTCCAGACCCAGGATTCAGACTCATGTCTCTGGCATCTGCTTCATTGGCAGGCTGACTCTTTACCTTCCAACTCTCACATCCATACATGACTATTGGAAAAACCACAGCCTTGACTAGACAGACCTTTGTTGACATTAGAAACCTACTAATTTATTATACCTTTTTTGTGCTATTTTCCATTCTAGTTATTAAAGTTGAATTTCTGCAGAGAAGCTTCTGTTTCAAGTTTTAAAATAGTTGGCTAAAAGATTAATTCTGAATTTGATCATTTTCTTTTGTCAAATGAAAAGTGATCCCATATTTAATTTCTCTGAAATTAGATCCAAGAAAAATAAACTGTTGTAACTTTTAGCTAAGATAAATTTAGAAGAGATAATTTTTCAGAAATCACAACAATAATATGAAAATAGGAAAATATCTATATCATCTCTGAAACTGAGAAAACATCATCATCCATATCTCAGATTTTATAGAGATGTCAAATGAAATATCAAACAGGACAGAATGAAATCAAGGTATAGTTATCTGTGTAAAGACACATTTCTCCACTGAGGAAGCACTGTGATATATCAAAATAAATTTAAACTTTCCTGAAAATGCACCCAGATAACATTTCATGATAGATGCGAAGCTAGGGATTTTAGAAAGAACAAGCCACGGAATATACCTANAAGTGATCCCATATTTAATTTCTCTGAAATTAGATCCAAGAAAAATAAACTGTTGTAACTTTTAGCTGAGATAAATTTAGAAGAGATAACTTTTCAGAAATCACAACAATAATATGAAAATAGGAAAATATCTATATCATCTCTGAAACTGAGAAAACATCATCATCCATATCTCAGATTTTATAGAGATGTCAAATGAAATATCAAACAGGACAGAATGAAATCAAGGTATAGTTATCTGTGTAAAGACACATTTCTCCACTGAGGAAGCACTGTGATATATCAAAATAAATTTAAACTTTCCTGAAAATGCACCCAGATAACATTTCATGATAGATGCGAAGCTAGGGATTTTAGAAAGAACAAGCCATGGAATATACTTAGTGCACATGATTTAAAACATCCTTCTCACCCATGGCAGATTCATGTCAATTATGGCAAGAAAGAAAGTACAATATTGTAAAGTAATTAGCTTCCAATTAAAATAAATACATTTATATTAAAAATAAATAAAACATCCTTCTTTATCTTGAATTACCAGAATTAAAATAATCTGATAATGAAAGCCTAAAATTAAGTGGCTATATGAAACTCAGAAAGAAAATAAAGCTTTCACTGAGCATAACAGTGTCTCCTTTATGAAGCAGACTGTATCACCAGTTAGAAGTCTAAGGAACAAGCTTACCTGGCAACTATAGAGATCTAGAGAGGGACTGGCAGAAGTGATAGTAAGGCTAGTTCATAAAAAGTTTCCAAACGTGCCATTAGGAAAACATCTACATGGATAAACAACTTTTTTCAAGATAAACTATATAAACAGGAAATAAAAAATATATATAAACAATTCTGAAAAAAGTTATAATCTAAAAATAAACATTATTACAAATATCTAAGTATTATATATATAAATTAATATTTATATGTAAGTACTATTTTATATATTACTTAAGCATATTTATTAAAGAAACATGTTTTAAACCTAATTTGCTTTGCATTGGCTTCCATTTGCAAAAAACACAGGATGTTTATAAACAAGGAAATATTTAAAATAATACACCAGACAAAGATAAAGTTGAACTGGCTGAGAATCAAAGAAACTGAAAAGAGTTTTGGACAAGCTAATAAAGTAAAATAAGAGATTTAAATAAAAATAAAGGCAAAGTCATAACACAGATCAGTTTCAGGTCCAAAAAATCAATACAGAACAGAAAACTGAATTACAGTAGATTGGGACAAACTTACAAAGTTCTACCAGAATACAGAAAGAATAAAAGATTGTTAAGAAAGAAGATAAAAGATATTGAGCTTAATGCATGATAATTTATGATTCTGAAGAAGAGACTGAAAAAATGAGACATGAGTAGACACAAGCAAAGAATAATTTAATAGACAGGAAAAGACCTGAGTCCTTAGATGAATGTGTAAGGATCTGATCTCTAGGTTAATGTGAAAGAGTGAACCGAGTTCTAAGAATCTCTCTTTTCAAAACTTGAAATTAAAATGACCACAAGATGATGATGTTTTTATCATAATTCTCAACCATTGGCCCACCTCTCCCAAGTTGTAATTTAGGAAAATTCTAATAAATTTTCTAAGACTTGCAAATTTAAAGAGAAGTGGTCCAATGAATACAATAGCCTTTTTCTCTCTGTGAGTGTCTAAGGTTGATGGAGAAGAAAGTAACAGTGGCAACTTCAGAGACACTAGTGGGAAATAAAGAAACTGCAGAACACAGGACAGGTTCAATGAAAGATATATTTACAGTACTTTTAAGTGATTGATTTTTAGTTAAAGTAAAGTGACTTTTGAACCGATATACTGAAAAAGAAAAAACAGAGGGCTCTGTGTATTGATCATACTCAACCCAGCAAGTGTTAGATTTACATTAAAATGTATAGAACACAAAACCCAACCTTCAAACTTTATATAACTCATGATAAGAAAGGAGTAACAGAATTCGCTCACACTCTTGTAAAGGAAATGTAGACAGAATTACTCAAATGTAACATAAGCAAGAAAAATATTAATAATGAATGGCAACATGCAAATATATTCAATATGTAAACAAATAGCATTCATGAAAATATATTAAAATAGATCCATTTAAAACTTGAAGTCATAATGAAAAATTAAAAGAAAATTTGTTCAAGAGTCCCCTGGACTGCAAGGAAATCAAACCAGTCAATCCTGAGGGAATCAACCCTGAATATTCACTGGAAGGACTGATGCTGAAGGTAAAGCTCCAATACTTTGGCCACATGGTGAGAGGAGCCAATTCAATGGAAAAGACCCTGATGCTGGGAAAGACTGAAGGCAGGAGGAGTAGTGGACGACAGGATGAGATGGTTAGATGGCATCACCAACTAAATGGACATGAGTTTGAGCAAGCTCTGGGAGTTGGTGAAGGACAGGCGAGCCTGGTATGCTGCAGTCCATGGCGTCACAAAAACTCAGACATACCTGAGTGGATGAACAACAACAGCAACGATTCTGTGCTATAGAGTTTAACAGAACAATGGATTCATTAATTTAAAGCTTAAGAAAAGATAGAGCAACAAAGCCCAATATAAATTATGATTACAGAGAAAGGAAGCATTTAATGCTCCATTGCCAATTCTGAGATATTGGAAGAAATGTGCAAAAAGTAGAGGCAGGCCTCTAGGAAGTAAGTGGGACCCCAAACTGAGAGTCATCAAAGAAATCAGAGACTTTAGTACTTTAGCCTTAGAGAAGTAAATTTTGCCAAAACCAGAAGGAATAAGGAAATGAAAAACACAAACTTTCCTGCCAACATCTTGATTTTTAGCCCAGTGAGACCAATACTGAGTAATTGATTTACAGAACTGCAATATAACAAATCTGTACTCTTTAAAGCCACCAAATTGATTGTAATTTGTCATGGCAGCGATATAAGTCTAATACATAACTGAAGAATATTATACACAGCCAAACCGTGTCCAGAAAACAAATGGGCGTCCCCAAAAGTGAAAGTGGTGAGTACACTCACCTGGTGGTTCTAACAAGACTGAATTGGAAATGCAGTACCAACTTTTCTTCTTTTGTTTTAAATGTCTAAGGAGTGGAACTTTCCAATGCAGAGATTTGAGAAGCAGCTGAATAATATAATTGAAAAAAAAAGTTTAGGAGGAAGGAAAGAATAAGAGGAATCAACATGCTATTTTTCCTTATTTTGTTTTCTACTGAAAAGGAGTCAGATCATACTATATACAATTGAAAATTATGGTTTAAACATTGACATGTACACATACACATGATCTTTAAGAACAATGCTATTCTAAAAGACAAAAACTCCTTTAGACAATAATATCTTAAGAAAGAATATTTCAGAAGCTCAACAGAGTTTCATTTTAGTTTCATGTCCTATAAAGGAAAATTAAATATAATTCTAAGTACATCTTATTTATATGAATTTTTCTCACATGATCTTTAAGAACAATGCTATTCTAAAAGACAAAAACTCCTTTAGATAATAATATCTTAAGAAAGAATATTTCAGAAGCTCAACAGAGTTTCATTTTAGTTTCATGTCTTATAAAGGAAAATTAAATATAATTCTAAGTACATCTTATTTATATGAATTTTTCCGCATTTTACTTCTACTTTATTTGTATCTGCATAGAGAAATGATTGGATCAATGTTGTGAAGTAATTCCCATGTTCTTTAGATGATGAATTTGAAATAAGAAATTCAAAATAACACAGAGAACAGATGCCAGTAGATTACTTGATCATATTAATTAGTAATCTAATGATTACTACATAAACATTATTTTCATACCATTAAACGTATGTTTGAATATTTGTGTTGTACGTTAAAAATGAATGTGCTCAGTTATTCAGTCGTATCCAATTCTTTGCAACCTCGTGGACTGTAGACCGCCATGTTCTTCTGCCCATGGTATTTTCCAGGCAAGAATAAAATGTTTTGTTCTACTAATATTTAACCCTAACCCTAAATCTATCATCCTATGGAAACCAATATGATTAAAGAAATTTCTATTTAACTTGCTAATATTTTAATTAAAATGTTATGTGTTTGACCCAGAGATCAAATTGCCAACATCTGCTGGATCATCAAAAAAGCAAGAGAGTTCCAGAAAAATGTCTATTTCTGCTTTATTGACTATGACAAAGCCTTTGACTGTGTGGATCACAGTAAACTGTGGAAAATTCTGAAAGAGATGGGAATACAAGGCCACCTGACCTGCCTCTGGAGAAACCTATATGCAGATCAGGAAGCAACAGTTAGAACTGGACATGGAACAATGGACTGGTTCCAAGTAGGAAAAGGAGTATGTCAAGGCTGCATATTGTCACCCTGCTTATTTAACTTATATGCAGAATATGTCATGAGAAACACTGGAATCAAGATTGTTGGTAGAAATATCAGTAACCTCAGATATGCAGATGACACCACCCTTATGGCAGAAAGTGAAGAGGAACTAAAAAGCCTTTTGATACAAGTGAAAGTGGAGAGTGAAAAAGTTGGCTTAAACCTCAGCATTCAGAAAATGAAGATCATGGCATCTGGTTCCATCACTTTATGGGAAATAGATGGGGAAACAGTGGAAACAGTGGAAACAGTGTCAGACTTTATTTTTTTGGACTCTAAAATCACTGCAGATGTTGATAGCAGCCATGAAATTAAAAGACACTTACTCCTTGGAAGAAAAGTTATGACCAACCTAGATAGCATATTTAAAAACAGAGACATTACTTTGCCAACAAAGGTCTTCTAGTCAAGGCTATGGTTTTTCCATTGGTCATGTATGGATGTGAGAATCAGACTATAAAGAAAGCTGAGCCNAAAAACATGAAGTTAAGGCTCTTGGAAATTCAGAGCAAAATAGAAGCTTATGCATCTCTCCAGGCAGAAATGAATATACTGAACTTGTGAGATTGTGACAGCATTGACTCCATAAAGCAGGAGCAAAGTCTATTGCAAACATAGAGAGTGGGCTCTTTGGAGGGGTCTTGAAAGCTTAGGGCAGTATGAAATAGAAGCTAGCAAATGAAAAATCTTGGTAGGACATGGAAACTGAAAATGGTGCTTAAGAAAAATTAGTAGCAAAGTGGTTGATGGAGACTGGACTATCACATAGGCCACAGTGAGATCACTCCCATCAAAGCCGAAAAATTACTAACAGAGAGGAAGAGTTAGTGATACACATTTCATTTCAAGAGATTTATTTTATAGACATGGAGTAAAGGCAAGATATTTTATTTATTTATGTATGGAGGCCTGCTTTTTAGTCATATAACACTAGGGCACACTCCCCTATAGTAATTCAAAATGCATTAGTGCTAATGGTAGTTGTTTTGACCCAAGCAAGTCAAAGAGTTAATTTTATTAAATTAAGTCATTCAAAGCCATGTCTCTCAGGGAATTAACAGATAAGCACTAGCTACAAGAGAAAATGAATGCTATGTCAAGGCAGTGCCAGAGTAGGGGCCAATTATGATTTAGCATAATTGAACAAATCCTAGGTGCAGCCTACCTCCTTGTGCTTCAGTATAAATTTATTAAATGCATTTTGATCCCTGAAGACTATTAGAAGCCATATTTAATTTGCGTGAATGCTAAATCTGTGGTTGGGCTATATATTAAAGCTAAAAATAATTTATTTGGTATGTTTGTTTTGCACTGCATTCTCACCCTTGACTTTCTGCTTATCTTGTCTATTTTTCCCACTGAGAGCTCATTCATTTTCATGACTTTTCTTATCAACTCTTTGGTGATCTGAAATATCCTATGTGTTGCTCTGGCAGAGTTTTCAGATTATTTGGGGAGAAAGCAGAGATTTTTTTCCTTTTCTCTCTTTTTTTTTTTGGAAGGGAATTGGGAATACAGTTTCACATCTAAGCCAATATATTCTCCTTAAAAATTTCCACCCAAATTCCAACCCTTTCTTTATTAAAATCTTGTCTTAATATTTTAACAGGCTTTAGATCTTGAAGTCACCTGTGTTTTTTCATTGATGAGTTGTAGAATTATATTTGGAAGCCTTAAATCTGTTTGTTTTCTGATTATATCACTTCTTTCCCCTCTCACCAATCCCTTAAGGATATCTTTGTTTGCTTATGTGAAAAGGAGAAAAAAAAAAAGGGCAAGGAGGACTTCAAAGAAATCTCTTGCTTTCAGGTCAAAGAATATTTGGATGGCTGCTTACAGAGCCAAAGTTGTTCCGCTACTGAGGAATCAATAGCACGGTGGGATAGAGGGGTGATAAAAAAAAAAAAAAAGAGGTGATAACAGATGGTATTGGAATGAGTTATCTTCAATTCTGAATGATGACCTCACCAGATAGAGTATGCTGTGTTTTGTTTTTGTTGTTTTTGTTTTTCCCTACAGCATTTCTAATATATCATACCACTCCCTCCCTCTATCTTGCAGAGTTTCTGCTGAAAAATCTGCTGATAGTTGCTGTTTTTTCTCTTGCTGCTTTTAAAATTCTCTCTCTAACCTTTTGACATTTTAATTATAACATGTCTTGATGTGGTTTTTTTTTTTTTTGGATTCATAGTGTTTGAAACTGTCTGTTCTTCCTGGACCTGGATATCTGTTGCCTTCCCCAGGTTAGAGAATATTTTAAACACTATTTTTTCAAATAAGTTTTGGACTCCTTTCTCTATTTTCTCTCCTTCTGGGACTCCTATAATGAAAATGCTAATATGGTTAATGTTGTCTCTGAAGTCTTTTATGCTATCCTCATTTAAATTATTTTTCTTTTTGTATTCCAGTTGGGTGATTTCCGCTATGTTCTTTTCAGATCACTGACCCATTCTTCTCTATCATCTACTCTCTTATTGATTTCTTCCAGTGTACTTTTCATTTCAGTTACTGTATTCTTCAGCTCTGAATTTTTTTTTCTCATAGTTTCTAACTCTGTATCATTATGATCTTTTTCCATCACACTATGTATCACCTCACACATCAGTCAGAATTGTCATCATCAAAAAATCACAATTAATGCTGGAGAGGATGTGGAGAAAAGGGAGACCTTCTATACTGTTGGTTGGAATGAAAATTGTTACAGCTACTATGGATAAATTATCGAGGTTCCTTAACAAACTAAAAATAGAGCTACCATATGATCTATCAATCCCACTTGTAGGCATATATCCAGAGAAAACCGTAATTGAAAGATACATGCACCCTAATGTTCACTGCAGCACTTGACTACTTACAATCATCAAGACATGGAAGTAACCTGAATCTCCATCAACAGAGGAATGGAAAAAAGGATGTGTCACGTATATACAATGAAATGTTACTCAGCCCTTAAAAAGAATAAAGCAATGCCATTTACAGCAACATGGATAGACCTAGAGCTTATCATGCTGGGTGAAGTAAGTCAGATAGAGAAAGAGAAATATTGTTTGTCCCTTATATGCAGAATCTAAATGGTGCAAATGAACCTATTTACAAAACAGGAGTAGAGTCACAGATATAGAAAACAAACTTGTGGTTCCCAAGGGGTAAGTGGTTGAGGGATAAATTGGGATTGACATATACGCACTACTGTATATAGAATAGATAACTATTAAGAACCAACTGAATAGCACAGGAAACTATTCAATACTCTGTAATGACCTATATGAGAAAAGAATAAAAAAAAAGAGTAGATACATGTGTATGCATAATTGACTCATTTTACTATACAACAGAAACTAACACAACATTGTAAATCAACTACATGCCAATTAAAAAAAAACATTAAAATTATTTTTCTGAGGTTTAGCCTTGTTATTTTGTTAGGAAAATATTTTTATTTTTCCTCATTTTGCTTGGCTCTCTGTGCTTGATTCTATGTGTTAGGCAAAATTTATTTTTCTCCAGTCTTGTAGGAGTGGACTTGTATAGGTCCTTCTTAACTAAGCCTGCCATAGCTCTTGGTTATCTCTTGAATCTTTTTGGTTGTATATACCACGTGATTTATTCTTAATATGGACTTATTGTTGAAGGTGGGCAGAGACCTGTCAGTGATCCAAATGGAGGAATCTTATTTAACATTTAATTAAGGTGGATTAAATTCCAGATTCTCAGGCAGCAGCTTTAAAAGTGTGAAGATATATACCATTCTGCGAGCCACAGTCATAACTCTTGCTGGCCTACAGACCAGATTTTGGAGGTGTCCCCTAGATGATAGCTGTAAAATGTGGGCTCCCCTTTCTGGGGAATCTTGTTGAGCAGTAGCAAGGCCAAGGGCATACACAAGCATAGTGTCTCTCTGCTTATTTTCCTTGGGAATACTGTCTTAGGCACATCTTCCTCTTGAACCATCTCAAAAGTAACAGAGGTTTTATTATGCTCATATAGTCATTTTAATTTCTGCATTAAAATAGAGTTTAGAAGAAGCAGACTACCCTCGCTAAGAGGAGAAACCTCCTTGTGATGAAATTCTGTGTTCATCAGGCCAAAAATAGGAGATTCAAAGCTTCTCAGATATGTTTAAAAAAAAAATGCTCAGAAATTTCACAAACCTCTGAGGGTGATATTTAAGTTGGGTGTACTAATGTTTTAAATAGAGAACAAAAGAGTAATAGCAACCTCTTTTAACTGATTCTACAACTCTGGGTAATTGTAAGTCGTATTGTATTTTGTAAGAAATCACATTAGGTCTAATAGAAAAAAGGGAGTCAACCTTAATTTTAAAAAGCACTTAATAAAATACAGGGTTATAAAAAGGCAAAAAAAAAAAAAATACATTAAATTATCTAGATCTGAGAAAATTTCCAGGCTGTCGATTTCATTATAGTTGCAGATTCAGCAACATACTTAGCAAAATAAGTAGTTTCCACAGCATAGAAATAGAATCATTTTACAAAAGGCAGATGAGGAATTCAAAACCAGTTTGGATTTAATATTTTTGTTGAAATTTAATTGAAGAACTTACAGACTGAAGGGTATGTAAAGAAGTAGTGCATAAAGCCATCTTTTTTTTTTCAATTTAATAATATGGGTTCATCAGCTTCCTATAGCATCACATCATTGTGATTTCCTGATGTCTTACATGACTAGGGTCATATACATTACATAACAAAAGATTATTAATTTAAAGTAATAAGGTCAATAGCAAAGACAAATGGCTCTTTTAAAATGACAATGTCATCTATATTCAGTGCTGTTCTTAGTAAAATATGACAGCTTGCAGCACTCTTTTCTCCTTCCTTTACTATCCAAACAGTCGCATGCTAGTTGGGTATTTAAGATTTGTTAGAAATGGTTTAGTAAATTACATGAAGAAACAAAATGTTATATAACAAATTCTCATCAAAAGTGTCATGCTCCATTGCCTTCAAACTTTGAAAAGCTAAAGCATTATTAGTTGAAAATAAAGAGCATGTTTTTCAAGCAAACTTACTATATCTGTATAAATATAAATATCTGATCTTTGGGGTGGCACTGGAATGACTTTCAGGAGATACTCCACGTCCAAGGGCAGAGAAACCCCAGCAAAATGGTAGATGCTGGAGTGGCAGCTGCCCAGGACTAGAGCAGCAGCTATGCAGAGCTGGAATGAGGAGATACCCCACTTTCAGGGCCAAGGAGAAGCCCCAGCAAGATGGTAGAAGGGACGAATCAGCATTTAGAATCAAGCCCCATACCCACTAGAGATGCTCAAAGGACTCAAACAAACCTTTTGCACACCAAGACCCAGAGACCCTACAGAGACTGAGACAGACCTGTGTTTGAGTGTCTCCTGTGGATGTATGGGCCAACAGTGGACAGCTGCAGGGGCAGAGGCTCTGGGTGCAGTAGACCTGGGTAAGGCATAAGCCCTCTTGGACATTAACCCCACCATAGAGCTGCCAGAACTTATACAGGACTGGGGAAACAGGCTCTTGGAGGGGACAAACAAAATCTGTGTGTACCAGGACCCAAGAGAAAGGAGCAGTGACCCACAAGAGACTGATCCAGACTTACTCATGAGCATCTATGAGTCTCCAGCAGAGGTGTGGGTGGGCAGTGGCCTGCTGCAGGGTTGGGGCACTGAGTGAAGCAGTGCATGGGGCCTTTGGAAGTAGGTCGCCATTATCTTCATTACCTCCACCATAGTTGGGCTTCAGGTCAGAAAACAGGGAGAGAACATAGCCATGCCCATCAGAAGAAATTGGATTAAAGATTCACTGAGTACGGTCCCACCCAATTTCCCCCTCACTCAGTCTCTCCCATCAGGAAGCTTCCTTAAACCCCTTATCCTTCTCCATCAGAGGGTAGACAGACTGAAAAGCACAATAACAGAAACTAATCAATCTGACCACATGGACCACAGCCTTGTCTATCTCAGTGAAACTATGAGTCATGCTATGTAGGGTCACCCAAGACAGACAGGTCATGGTGGAGAGCTCTGACAAAATGTGGTGCACTGTAGAAGGGAATGGCAAACCACTTCAGTATTCTTGCCTTGAGAACCTCATGAACGGTATGAAAAGGCAAAAAGATAGTGCTGGGGTCCAGCCCCGGTGGGTCCAGGGTAATTCAAAGGTGAGGACGGAGTAGGCATCCTAGGAAAAAAACTTATTTAGTTATATATATAGAGAGATTAGAAATGGATAGTGTAGTAGGAAAATTAGAGGCAAAAAAGAGGCTGAATCAGATGGGAATTCAGTCAGAAAAACAGGGAGCAAGAAAGAAACAACACAGGGAAATCAGTCTGTCCAGAAACTGATTCCATTTCTTTAGTTTTTAGGTTTGCTTATATACCTTTTGTTACACATAGGGATGGATACAGAGTCAAGCGGGGGTCAGCAGTCCTGTCCTTTATCAAAATCAGGTGTTTTACATTAAAAAAAGGTCTTAGGGGTTTTACATCATCTTCTGGCCATGAGGCCTGCTGACATTTTATGAGCCTTTCTTTCTGATAACCAAAAAACTTATTTTTTCTAAGGGTGTTTTTTCTTAAACCAGGCACCACCCTTGATTGGGGGCAGGAGGAGACAGGGACGACAGAGGATGAGATGGTTGGATGGCATCACTGACTCAATGGACATGAATCTGAGTGAACTCCGGGAGTTGGTGATGGACAGGGAGGCCTGGCGTGCTGTGATTCATGGGGTCTCAAAGAGTCGGACACGACTAAGCAACTGAACTGAACCTCTTGAACCTAGTGAAAATGTAGCAAAGCAAGAAGTCACCATCAATCTGTATTGAAAATCTTAATATTTAGGAAAAATGATAAAAGTTTTAGTAACAACAATAACAAAATATCTACTTCCTTTCTTTCGAGGAAGTTTCCATATAGTTTGTGACTAGACATAATATTTAGCAAAAATAAAAGTAATATAATTGATTTTGACTCAATGCAACTAAAATCACATTGGCTGTGTTCAACACTCTACTTCTGAAAGCAACAGGAAGAATAGAATTTCTGCTGCTTTCCGATATTAAACCCATTATGATTTTGTGAAATGTCCTGAATTTTATTTTTCTTGCAGTGTTCCTAATCATGGATGTTTGGGAATGACATCAGGCAAATCTATTCTAAGCAGGATAGCAACATGGATTTTGTTATTGAGCCTGGTTGTTTTGGTTAAACAAAACTCTTTGTCTAAAGGTCTATCTTCTTATCTGAGAATACAAACAAACTGGATTAATTTTGTGTTACTCCAAAATAATTTTGCTTCGGTTGGAATTCAGAAGAAGAGACATCTTACAGGAAATCACATTCTGTCCTTCTTCCCTTTTAAATTACAGGCATGTTCTGCACAGGTACAGAGCAGATAGTGAACACTCATGCCCCAAGACCTAAATAGAACAGCAAAATATATAAATCCATGTCCTTACACAAGACTATCACATCTAATGAACAAGCTAAACTAATATATCCAAAGTACACATTGTATGACCATTCATTCTCAAGTTTGGCCTTTGGTGTGTACTTTACTTATTCAGAGATAGGAGAAGAAGATATTATAGCCTTTTGAGTGCTTCCCTGGTGGCTCAGTGGTAAAGAATCCACCTGCCAATGCAGGAGATGTAGGTTCATTCCTTGAGATGAGAAAATTCCCTGGAAAACAAAATGGTGACCCACTCTAGTATTCCTGCTTGAGAAATCTCATGAACAGAGGAGCTGATGGTCTACAGTTCATGGGGTCATGAGAGTAGGATTCGACTTAGTGACTAAAGAGCAGTAGCTGCAGCAAGATTCAAAAAACATGAAGTTAAGGCTCTTGGAAATTCAGAGCAAAATAGAAGCTTATGCATCTCTCCAGGCAGAAATGAATATACTGAACTTGTGAGATTGTGACAGCATTGACTCCATAAAGCAGGAGCAAAGTCTATTGCAAACATAGAGAGTGGGCTCTTTGGAGGGGTCTTGAAAGCTTAGGGCAGTATGAAATAGAAGCTAGCAAATGAAAAATCTTGGTAGGACATGGAAACTGAAAATGGTGCTTAAGAAAAATTAGTAGCAAAGTGGTTGATGGAGACTGGACTATCACATAGGCCACAGTGAGATCACTCCCATCAAAGCCGAAAAATTACTAACAGAGAGGAAGAGTTAGTGATACACATTTCATTTCAAGAGATTTATTTTATAGACATGGAGTAAAGGCGAGATATTTTATTTATTTATGTATGGAGGCCTGCTTTTTAGTCATATAACACTAGGGCACACTCCCCTATAGTAATTCAAAATGCATTAGTGCTAATGGTAGTTGTTTTGACCCAAGCAAGTCAAAGAGTTAATTTTATTAAATTAAGTCATTCAAAGCCATGTCTCTCAGGGAATTAACAGATAAGCACTAGCTACAAGAGAAAATGAATGCTATGTCAAGGCAGTGCCAGAGTAGGGGCCAATTATGATTTAGCATAATTGAACAAATCCTAGGTGCAGCCTACCTCCTTGTGCTTCAGTATAAATTTATTAAATGCATTTTGATCCCTGAAGACTATTAGAAGCTATATTTAATTTGCGTGAATGTTAAATCTGTGGTTGGGCTATATATTAAAGCTAAAAATAATTTATTTTGTGTGTTTGTTTTGCACTGTTTATGATTTAGCATAATTGAACAAATCCTAGGTGCAGCCTACCTCCTTGTGCTTCAGTATAAATTTATTAAATGCATTTTGATCCCTGAAGACTATTAGAAGCCATATTTAATTTGCGTGAATGCTAAATCTGTGGTTGGGCTATATATTAAAGCTAAAAATAATTTATTTGGTATGTTTGTTTTGCACTGCATTCTCACCCTTGACTTTCTGCTTATCTTGTCTATTTTTCCCACTGAGAGCTCATTCATTTTCATGACTTTTCTTATCAACTCTTTGGTGATCTGAAATATCCTATGTGTTGCTCTGGCAGAGTTTTCAGATTATTTGGGGAGAAAGCAGAGATTTTTTTCCTTTTCTCTCTTTTTTTTTTTGGAAGGGAATTGGGAATACAGTTTCACATCTAAGCCAATATATTCTCCTTAAAAATTTCCACCCAAATTCCAACCCTTTCTTTATTAAAATCTTGTCTTAATATTTTAACAGGCTTTAGATCTTGAAGTCACCTGTGTTTTTTCATTGAGTTGTAGAATTATATTTGGAAGCCTTAAATCTGTTTGTTTTCTGATTATATCACTTCTTTCCCCTCTCACCAATCCCTTAAGGATATCTTTGTTTGCTTATGTGAAAAGGAGAAAAAAAAAAAGGGCAAGGAGGACTTCAAAGAAATCTCTTGCTTTCAGGTCAAAGAATATTTGGATGGCTGCTTACAGAGCCAAAGTTGTTCCGCTACTGAGGAATCAATAGCACGGTGGGATAGAGGGGTGATTAAAAAAAAAAAAAAGAGGTGATAACAGATGGTATTGGAATGAGTTATCTTCAATTCTGAATGATGACCTCACCAGATAGAGTATGCTGTGTTTTGTTTTTGTTGTTTTTGTTTTTCCCTACAGCATTTCTAATATATCATACCACTCCCTCCCTCTATCTTGCAGAGTTTCTGCTGAAAAATCTGCTGATAGTTGCTGTTTTTTCTCTTGCTGCTTTTAAAATTCTCTCTCTAACCTTTTGACATTTTAATTATAACATGTCTTGATGTGGTTTTTTTTTTTTTGGATTCATAGTGTTTGAAACTGTCTGTTCTTCCTGGACCTGGATATCTGTTGCCTTCCCCAGGTTAGAGAATATTTTAAACACTATTTTTTCAAATAAGTTTTGGACTCCTTTCTCTATTTTCTCTCCTTCTGGGACTCCTATAATGAAAATGCTAATATGGTTAATGTTGTCTCTGAAGTCTTTTATGCTATCCTCATTTAAATTATTTTTCTTTTTGTATTCCAGTTGGGTGATTTCCGCTATGTTCTTTTCAGATCACTGACCCATTCTTCTCTATCATCTACTCTCTTATTGATTTCTTCCAGTGTACTTTTCATTTCAGTTACTGTATTCTTCAGCTCTGAATTTTTTTTTCTCATAGTTTCTAACTCTGTATCATTATGATCTTTTTCCATCACACTATGTATCACCTCACACATCAGTCAGAATTGTCATCATCAAAAAATCACAATTAATGCTGGAGAGGATGTGGAGAAAAGGGAGACCTTCTATACTGTTGGTTGGAATGAAAATTGTTACAGCTACTATGGATAAATTATCGAGGTTCCTTAACAAACTAAAAATAGAGCTACCATATGATCTATCAATCCCACTTGTAGGCATATATCCAGAGAAAACCGTAATTGAAAGATACATGCACCCTAATGTTCACTGCAGCACTTGACTACTTACAATCATCAAGACATGGAAGTAACCTGAATCTCCATCAACAGAGGAATGGAAAAAAGGATGTGTCACGTATATACAATGAAATGTTACTCAGCCCTTAAAAAGAATAAAGCAATGCCATTTACAGCAACATGGATAGACCTAGAGCTTATCATGCTGGGTGAAGTAAGTCAGATAGAGAAAGAGAAATATTGTTTGTCCCTTATATGCAGAATCTAAATGGTGCAAATGAACCTATTTACAAAACAGGAGTAGAGTCACAGATATAGAAAACAAACTTGTGGTTCCCAAGGGGTAAGTGGTTGAGGGATAAATTGGGATTGACATATACGCACTACTGTATATAGAATAGATAACTATTAAGAACCAACTGAATAGCACAGGAAACTATTCAATACTCTGTAATGACCTATATGAGAAAAGAATAAAAAAAAAGAGTGGATACATGTGTATGCATAATTGACTCATTTTACTATACAACAGAAACTAACACAACATTGTAAATCAACTACATGCCAATTAAAAAAAAACATTAAAATTATTTTTCTGAGGTTTAGCCTTGTTATTTTGTTAGGAAAATATTTTTATTTTTCCTCATTTTGCTTGGCTCTCTGTGCTTGATTCTATGTATTAGGCAAAATTTATTTTTCTCAGTCTTGTAGGAGTGGACTTGTATAGGTCCTTCTTAACTAAGCCTGCCATAGCTCTTGGTTATCTCTTGAATCTTTTTGGTTGTATATACCACGTGATTTATTCTTAATATGGACTTATTGTTGAAGGTGGGCAGAGACCTGTCAGTGATCCAAATGGAGGAATCTTATTTAACATTTAATTAAGGTGGATTAAATTCCAGATTCTCAGGCAGCAGCTTTAAAAGTGTGAAGATATATACCATTCTGCGAGCCACAGTCATAACTCTTGCTGGCCTCCAGACCAGATTTTGGAGGTGTCCCCTAGATGATAGCTGTAAAATGTGGGCTCCCCTTTCTGGGGAATCTTGTTGAGCAGTAGCAAGGCCAAGGGCATACACAAGCATAGTGTCTCTCTGCTTATTTTCCTTGGGAATACTGTCTTAGGCACATCTTCCTCTTGAACCATCTCAAAAGTAACAGAGGTTTTATTATGCTCATATAGTCATTTTAATTTCTGCATTAAAATAGAGTTTAGAAGAAGCAGACTACCCTCGCTAAGAGGAGAAACCTCCTTGTGATGAAATTCTGTGTTCATCAGGCCAAAAATAGGAGATTCAAAGCTTCTCAGATATGTTTAAAAAAAAAATGCTCAGAAATTTCACAAACCTCTGAGGGTGATATTTAAGTTGGGTGTACTAATGTTTTAAATAGAGAACAAAAGAGTAATAGCAACCTCTTTTAACTGATTCTACAACTCTGGGTAATTGTAAGTCGTATTGTATTTTGTAAGAAATCACATTAGGTCTAATAGAAAAAAGGGAGTCAACCCTAATTTTAAAAAGCACTTAATAAAATACAGGGTTATAAAAAGGCAAAAAAAAAAAAAATACATTAAATTATCTAGATCTGAGAAAATTTCCAGGCTGTCGATTTCATTATAGTTGCAGATTCAGCAACATACTTAGCAAAATAAGTAGTTTCCACAGCATAGAAATAGAATCATTTTACAAAAGGCAGATGAGGAATTCAAAACCAGTTTGGATTTAATATTTTTGTTGAAATTTAATTGAAGAACTTACAGACTGAAGAGTATGTAAAGAAGTAGTGCATAAAGCCATCTTTTTTTTTTCAATTTAATAATATGGGTTCATCAGCTTCCTATAGCATCACATCATTGTGATTTCCTGATGTCTTACATGACTAGGGTCATATACATTACATACCAAAAGATTATTAATTTAAAGTAATAAGGTCAATAGCAAAGACAAATGGCTCTTTTAAAATGACAATGTCATCTATATTCAGTGCTGTTCTTAGTAAAATATGACAGCTTGCAGCACTCTTTTCTCCTTCCTTTACTATCCAAACAGTCGCATGCTAGTTGGGTATTTAAGATTTGTTAGAAATGGTTTAGTAAATTACATGAAGAAACAAAATGTTATATAACAAATTCTCATCAAAAGTGTCATGCTCCATTGCCTTCAAACTTTGAAAAGCTAAAGCATTATTAGTTGAAAATAAAGAGCATGTTTTTCAAGCAAACTTACTATATCTGTATAAATATAAATATCTGATCTTTGGGGTGGCACTGGAATGACTTTCAGGAGATACTCCACGTCCAAGAGCAGAGAAACCCCAGCAAAATGGTAGATGCTGGAGTGGCAGCTGCCCAGGACTAGAGCAGCAGCTATGCAGAGCTGGAATGAGGAGATACCCCACGTTCAGGGCCAAGGAGAAGCCCCAGCAAGATGGTAGAAGGGACGAATCAGCATTTAGAATCAAGCCCCATACCCACTAGAGATGCTCAAAGGACTCAAACAAACCTTTTGCACACCAAGACCCAGAGACCCTACAGAGACTGAGACAGACCTGTGTTTGAGTGTCTCCTGTGGATGTATGGGCCAACAGTGGACAGCTGCAGGGGCAGAGGCTCTGGGTGCAGTAGACCTGGGTAAGGCATAAGCCCTCTTGGACATTAACCCCACCATAGAGCTGCCAGAACTTATACAGGACTGGGGAAACAGGCTCTTGGAGGGGACAAACAAAATCTGTGTGTACCAGGACCCAAGAGAAAGGAGCAGTGACCCACAAGAGACTGATCCAGACTTACTCATGAGCATCTATGAGTCTCCAGCAGAGGTGTGGGTGGGCAGTGGCCTGCTGCAGGGTTGGGGCACTGAGTGAAGCAGTGCATGGGGCCTTTGGAAGTAGGTCGCCATTATCTTCATTACCTCCACCATAGTTGGGCTTCAGGTCAGAAAACAGGGAGAGAACATAGCCATGCCCATCAGAAGAAATTGGATTAAAGATTCACTGAGTACGGTCCCACCCAATTTCCCCCTCACTCAGTCTCTCCCATCAGGAAGCTTCCTTAAACCCCTTATCCTTCTCCATCAGAGGGTAGACAGACTGAAAAGCACAATAACAGAAACTAATCAATCTGACCACATGGACCACAGCCTTGTCTATCTCAGTGAAACTATGAGTCATGCTATGTAGGGTCACCCAAGACAGACAGGTCATGGTGGAGAGCTCTGACAAAATGTGGTGCACTGTAGAAGGGAATGGCAAACCACTTCAGTATTCTTGCCTTGAGAACCTCATGAACGGTATGAAAAGGCAAAAAGATAGTGCTGGGGTCCAGCCCCGGTGGGTCCAGGGTAATTCAAAGGTGAGGACGGAGTAGGCATCCTAGGAAAAAAACTTATTTAGTTATATATAGAGAGAGATTAGAAATGGATAGTGTAGTAGGAAAATTAGAGGCAAAAAAGAGGCTGAATCAGATGGGAATTCAGTCAGAAAAACAGGGAGCAAGAAAGAAACAACACAGGGAAATCAGTCTGTCCAGAAACTGATTCCATTTCTTTAGTTTTTAGGTTTGCTTATATACCTTTTGTTACACATAGGGATGGATACAGAGTCAAGCGGGGGTCAGCAGTCCTGTCCTTTATCAAAATCAGGTGTTTTACATTAAAAAAAGGTCTTAGGGGTTTTACATCATCTTCTGGCCATGAGGCCTGCTGACATTTTATGAGCCTTTCTTTCTGATAACCAAAAAACTTATTTTTTCTAAGGGTGTTTTTTCTTAAACCAGGCACCACCCTCCAAATAAAGTTGTAGGGTGAGGGTGTAGTGAGTTACAATCAAGAAAGGAATTTATTTAACCCAAGGTTAACATGATTAATCTTAAAGGTTAATACTTATTTCTCCTATATGCTAGTTATATTCATTATAAGGGCAGGGAATATGGAGATTTAGCAGCAAACATCAGCCCAACAAATGAAAATCCTTTCACCGATGTTCCCCTTAAGATCTATTTAGTCTTAAGATAGTGATAAATTTACATTTTTACATAGCAAGGACACAATGATTTATAACAAAGTACAGTGATCTATAACAAAAGAGAAAATCCATTAACTCAAAAAGTCTAGTATTGCTAACCTTAAAAACTACTATATTTCCTTTTCTATATTCCAAATACATTGATTAATATAGTCCCAGGTGTCTAAGGATATGGAGGCCTGGCGGCAATCATTGACTCAACAATGAGAAAAGCCCTATGCTAATTAAGACTCTCAAAATACTCCAAAACTCTCTGTGCTGTTTATGGTTGAGAGGTAGTAAACAATCATATGAGTAGTGGCAGGAGTATGGATAATCCTGTCACACAAGCTAGTTTGCCATCAGAGAGGTTTGACCTGAGACACCCTTGTCACACACAGGGCAGGGAATTAGCAGCAAGTATTGGCACAACAAATGAAAACCCTTCACCAATATAATTCCTAACCAACCCACTATACTAATAATTTCTAACTCCCAAACGAATCTGCCTTTAGTAAGACCAAAACATCCCATGCCTCTCACAGTCGGGAGGCTGTAAACAATCACATGTGGCCAGATGAACCCACTCAGGCAGGCTAGAGAACCTTCAGAGGAGTTTGTAAATTGAAACACTCTTGTCATGCCCATGAATTTTTATTAACTGGAGCTGCAAGTTAACTCCTTCTCCGAGAGAAATGGTTATGGGGGAAAGCTCCCCCGTAAAGTCAGAGGTGTAGGTGAGAGCATAAAATAGACTCTGGTTTTGGGGGTAGATGCTCGGGAACAGGGGGTTTCCTGAGGCTTGATCATGCCTTTGCGTATGCCAAGCCTCTTTGCTCATGACCTTTGCCATGGCCGGAGTTCCTCACGCCGGCTCCTGGCAATATAGGACACTGAAAGATGAATTCCCAGGTTGGTAGACGCCCAATATGCTACTGGAGATCAGTGGAGAATTAAATCCAGAAAGAATGAAGAGACAGAGCCAAAGCAAAAACAACACCCAGTTGTGGATGTGATGAGATGGAAGTAAAATCCAATGCTGTATAGAGCAATATTGCATAGGAATCTGGAATGTTATGTATATGAATCAAGGCAAATTGAAAGTGGTCAAAAGGAGATAGCAAGAGTGAAAATCAACATTTTAGGAATCACGAACTAAAATGGACTGGAATGGGTGAATTTAACTTCTATCATTATACCTACTTAGAAAAAATGTATTAGCCATCATAGTCAACAAAAGAATTTGAAATGCAATATTTGGATACAATCTCAAAAATGACAGAATGATCTGTTCATTTCCAAGGTCAACCATTCAATATCACAGTAATCCAAGTCTATACCTTAGCAAGTAATGCTGAAGAAGCTGAAGTTGAATGGACCTTCTAGAACTAACATTCAAAAAAGATGTCCTTTTCATTATGGAGGACTGGAAGACAAAAGCAGGAAGTAACAGACACCTGGAGTAAACAGGTAGCTTTGGCCTTGGAGTACAGAATGAAGCAGGGCAAAAGCTAATAGAGTTTTCCAAGAGAACACATTGATCATAGCAAACACCTTCTTCCAATGTTGAATGGACCTTCTAGAACTAACATTCAAAAAAGATGTCCTTTTCATTATGGAGGACTGGAAGACAAAAGCAGGAAGTAACAGACACCTGGAGTAAACAGGTAGCTTTGGCCTTGGAGTACAGAATGAAGCAGGGCAAAAGCTAATAGAGTTTTCCAAGAGAACACATTGATCATAGCAAACACCTTCTTCCAACAATATAAGAGAAGACTCTACACATGGACATCACCAGATGGTCAACACCGAAATCAGACTGATTATATTCTTTGCAGCCAAAGATGGAGACGTTCTATAGAGCCAACAAAAACAAGACTAGGAGCTGACTGTGGCTCAGATCATGAACTCCTTATTGCCAAATTCAGACTTAAATTGAAGAAAGTAGGGAAAACCAGTAGACCATTCAGGTATGTCCTAAATTAAATGCCTTACAATTATACAGTGGAAGTGACAAATAGATTCAAAGATTTGATATGATAGACAGAGTGCCTGAAGAAATATGGACAGAGTTTCCTGACATTGTACAGGAGGTAGGGATCAAGACCATCCCCAAGAAAAATAAATGCAAAAAGGCAAAAAAGTTGTCTAAGAGGGCCTTACAAATAGCTGTGAAAAGAAAATAAGCAAAAGGTAAATGAGAAAAGGAAAGATAAACCCATCTGAATGCAGAGTTTCAAAGAATAGCAAGGAGAGATAAGAAAGGTTTCCTCAGTGATTAATGTAAAGAAATAGAGGGAAAAAATAGAATGCAAAAGGGAGATGATGATGAACGGGGAGGCCAGGCGTGCTGTAATTCATGGGGTTGCAAAGAGTTGGATACGACTGAGCGACTGAACTGAGAGATCTCTTCAAGAAAATGAGAGATACCAAGGGAACATTTATCATACAAAGACAGGCACAATAAAGTCCAGAAATGGTATGGCTCTAACATAAGCAGAAGATGTTAAGAAGATGTGGCAAGAATACACAGATCTATACATAAAAGATCTCATGACCCAGATAATCACAATAGTATGATCACTCACCTAGAGCCAGACATCCTGCAATACAAAGTCAAGTGGGCCTTAGGAAGCGTTACTACAAACAAAGCTAGTAGAGGTGATGGAATTTCAGTTGAGCTATTTCAAATCCTGAAAGATGATGGAGAGAAAGTGCTGCACTCAATATGCCAGCAAATTTGGAAAACTCAGCAGTGGCCACAAGACTGGAAAAGGTCAGTTTTCATTCCAATCCCAAAGAAAGGCAATGCCAAAGAATGCTCAAACTACCACACAACTGCATTCATTTCACATACTAGCAAAGAAATGCTCAAAAATATCCAAGCCAGGCTTCAACAGTTCAAGCTGGATTTAGAAAAGGCAGAAGAATCACAGATCAAATTGCCAATAAAGGGTGGATCATCAAAAAAGAGAGAGAGTTCCAGAAAAACAACCACTTCTGCTTTATAGACTATACCAAAGACTTTGACTGTGTAGATCACAATAAACTGTGGAAAATTCTTAAAGAGACGGGAATACCAGAGCACCTGACCTGCCTCCTGAGAAATCTGTATGCAGGTCAGGAATCAATACAATGGAATGAAGACAAAGAAAAACAAACCACAGCTGACCTGCAACAAACACAAAATAATTAATTTTAAAGGCCTGTTGCTGCTGCTTCTGCTAAGTTGCTTCAGCAGTGTCTGACTCTGTGTGACCCCATAGATAGCAGCCCACGAGGGTTCCCCATCCCTGGGATTCTCCAGGCAAGAACACTGGAGTGGGTTGCCATTTCCTTCTCCAATGCATGAAAGTGAAAGGTGAAAGTGAAGTCGCTCAGTCGTGTCCGACTCTAGCGACCCCACGGACTTCAGCCTACCGGGCTCCTCCGTCCATGGGATTTTCCAGGCAAAAGTACTGGAGTGGGGTGCCATTTTAAAAGCCTACTATTACCTAAATCTAAGAGAAACAAGGCTACCTTCTTTGCAGAGAAAACTACATGTAAGAGAAAAAAGGAAATTTGCTTGTAGAGGAAAAAATTTACTCACACACACATTTGTAAAATGTGGATTTGAATTAAAGTAGACATTTAAAGAAGTTTCCCTAGTAGCTCAGGTGGTATAGCAGCTGCCTGCAATGCAAGAGACCTCGGTTTGATTCCTGGGTTGGGAAGATACCCTGAGAAGTGATAGGTTACCCATTTCAGTATTCCTGGGTTTCCCTGGTGGCACAGATGGTAAAGAATCTACCTGCAATGTGGGAGACCTGGGTTTGATCATTGAGTTGGGAAGATCCCCTGGAGGAAGGCATGGTAACCAGCTCAAGTATTCTTGCCTGGAGAAGCTCCATGGAGAGAGGAGCCTAGCAGGCTACAGTCCACTGGGTCACAAACAGTCAGACACAACTGAGCAACTAAGTACAGCACAACACAGACATTTAAGGAGTCTAAAATTATCTAAAGTAGCATCGATTGTGTCTTATGTTCAAACTGGCATGATCAACATCAACTGAAAATTTTAGAAAGGCAAAATCACCTCCCTGCCTCAAATATAGTGAACTGTAATCTCTGGAAGTAAAACTAGGATTCTGCATTTCAACAACTGTCCAAGTAATTCCTATGCAAGCTAAAGTTTGAGAAACACTGATCTAAAGTGTAAGAACCTACAGCCTGTTATACACAGTGAAGTAAGTCAGAAAGAGAAAAACAAATATCATATTAATACATACATATGGAATCTAGAAAAATGGTACTGATGAACCTATTTGTAGGCTAACAATCAGACATATATTACAGGCTTGTGGACACAGTGGGGGATGGAGAGGGTGGGATGAATTGAGAGAGTAGCACTGAAACATATATACCACCAATTGTAAAATAGATAGCCAGTGGGAATTTGCTGTATGAGGCAAAGCACTCAACAGAGTGCCCTGTGACAACCTAGAGGGTGGGTTGTGTGGGATATGAGGTGGGATGAAGGTTCAAGACAGAGGGGCCATATGTATACCTATAGCTGATTCATGCTGATGTATGGTAGAAATCAATACAACATTGTAAAGCAATTATCCTCCAATTAAAAATAAATTTAAAAAATAAAACATATATATCTCAAAACATTCAACCAAATAATGTGTGCACAAAAAGCCCACTCTAGGAATGACCCTTTTCATCCTATAACATGTCTCTTTTCATTAGTATAGTTTTTAACATTGTACTAATATTTTATTGAAATGTCTTTAAACTTAAAGTTGGTATTTATTTTACCTTCTATCACTTTCATTAATTCAGTTTTGAGTAGAGTTTTAGCTTTTATTCAGTTTAGCAGGAAAAGATTCCTATTACACATAAGGTGAAAAATAAGATCTTAGTGAATATACATAGAAACTGTCTCTTATACACATCTAGATGTGTATAAGAGACAGGAGAAGTACTGAAGAAATGAAGGAACAAACTAGAAACACACAAGTCCAAA